>OY755251.1:2001342-2351342 GCA_963576725.1 Azorinus chamasolen | reverse complement strand
ACTACCCCTTAAACGTACAGATAGCGGTATCCATAACTTAACCTTCATACGCACAGGTAGTGGTATCCATATAAATGTAACCCCTTACCCTTCACACGCACGTGTCGTCGTATCCATATACATGTACTTTTCCTTCACATGCACAGGTAGTTGTGGTCATAATGAGTGTTATACCTTTACCCATAACACACAGAGGTAGTGGTATCCATTACGCATGTTATACTTTACCATTCTCACGAAACACGTAGTTCTATCTACATACATGTAAAACCTGCAGAGAAATGCGGCGGTCACGAATATAAAGTAGCATGACGAAGTTCCTGTTTTACACAATGCTGATGCATTGTCTACAATGTCAGATGTTGGCTTCTGGTTGCGCGATTATAAACCTGCATCCGGATAAATAATATCCTTGCAGAGTTGTCGTTCGTTACTCTGCACACACCTCTGCGATGGGCTCAATGACAAGAATCTTGGCAAAACCAATGGTTTGTGTTTTTTGGTTATCTGAGTCGATAGTTTATATTAAAATAGTCTGAATCAAGAACAAATAGTTTTCATTTTATCATAAAACTGGTAATACTGTTTATTTTCATAGAATATTTGATGATCTATTTTCATGCCGCTTTACGCTTCGATTATTGCAAAAATGTAAACAAACAAAATGGAATGAGGTTTAATAAAAAAAATTCTAAATCAGTTTCTACAAATTTTAGATTCCGAACTGCTTATAAGGGCACTAAGATTTTGCTATAACCCAACAGGGCAAACTATTTATTGAGAAATCCCCAGCCTTTTGGTTTTCCTCCGAGACAATTTATTTTCTGTTTTGTATGGGAGTTAGTTTCGCTATTTCGAACACAATGACGTCATGTGATTTCGGACTACTTCCTGATCTAACGACAGAGGAAGCCTATATGTAATGTAACCGAGTGCAAGTGAGTGCCGGATAAAGGGAAACAATCCGTATTATTCATTGCTCTTGAATTGCTTAAAACATGGAAATCAGCCCTGTTTTAGAATCGCGACTGTCCCTGTAATCTTTCGCACCTGTAGAAGTCCGTCTTTAGACAATATGACCGCATTTTCTATAAGATCGCATTTTTAGAATGCCTGATTGGCCCTAAATCCGTTTTGGACATGCGGCGTTCGCGTCTGGATAGAGAGAGAAAATATTTGCTTTACACATATACTTGAATATAAGGACGAGTTCCGTATTTTATTCAATGCGCTCGATTTCTGAGTCCTTAATTTAGACATTATCACACCAAATGGCTAATGTATTAATATTCATTAAGCTTAGCAATATTGGAGACACGTTGATGGACACGTTTTATCCCTGTAAATATTGAAGCTTATGAACTCTACATACAGTTTCTACATAGCGTAACCCGAAGTTTTAGTCTGGATATACATGTATAAAGCATATGATGCAGAACAAAGTAAAGTAATACAGAATGCTCCCTCTGGAGATATACATGCACTTTCCTTCTACACCAACCCTTTACTTCGTGAATATTCATGTAAGAAATATTGACGTCACGAATATCAATTGGATTAATTTGTTATACTAACACGTGGACATGGGAACAATTAGCTTAGGCAGAAATTATAGACTCATATCTTTATTATATAATAAGCAAACACAGCAGACCCTGATCAGACGGTTCCTATAGGACCCATCTGATATGGGTCTACTATGTTGGCAGGTGCATGAAAACATGTTTATATGAAGGAAAGAGTTAAACATCTACCTACTTTATAACATTTTACTCTACAGATGCGCATTTAACTCCTTTGCGAACAGAGAAGACCAAACTCAAACGGCTCCTGCATTATCAGGGTCTTCTCTTCTTATGAAACAAAATAGATATGATTCTACAGTTTCTGGTATACATATAGATAAATAAGCTATTATAACATTTCAGCTAATTAATATCAGTGATGTCATTATTTCTTACATGACTATTCACGAGGTAAAGGATAACGATACTTATATGTAGCCTAAAGTGACCGATATAAAGTGTAGTCTACATGAATATCTATTGTTGATAAAAGAGATAGCAAGGGTGCATCACAGGTCGTATACCAGAGATAGTACTTCGGTTCCGAGATACCAATGAAATGACGAAGGTACATATCACTGGCGTTATGTGGGAAAAGGGTACTCGGTCATTGGCCAATAGTAAAGATTCAGATCAGGGCAGTCACCGCAATGGCAGTTGACGTCCTATGGAACGCCATTCTGCCATGCTATTTGCTAAATGCTCAATGCGAAATGTTAAATGCAAAATGAGAAATGCTTTTTGCCAATTGTGCAAATTGCTGGAGAAAGAACCGGAATGTTCCAAATGATGTATGTAAACGACAAATGCTAAATGCGACATGCTTATTGCTAAACGCATGTTTGCACTACTAGCATTGAATAGCGCCATTTTTAATTTAATAGTGCAATAAGTAATACGCTTTAATGTAAATAAACATGCATTTAGCAAATGTACAATTACTTTAAAAATAGCGCTGTTCGTTGCTAGTAGTGCAAACATGCATGTAGCAATAAGCATTTAGCACTTCGCATTTGTCATTTACATCCATCATTTGGAACATTCCCTAGCAATTTATACAATTGGCAAAAACCATTTCGCATTTTGTATTAAGCAGTTAGCATGGCAGAATGGCGTTCCATAACGTCCAGTATACAGTGTCAGTCGTAACTACTCGGCAGTTTCCGGCAAGATTTGAAACATACATCACATACATCGTAAACAAACGAGCCCTGCGATCAGTGAACAGCAACCGTTACAGTTTAACTTTTATCCAAATATTCGCAAATTTTAAGACTACTGCTGTAATCGTAATATTTCGGTCTTAACATTTTGCGAACAGTTGTGTAACGGCTTCTGTTTACCAATTTCCTGTGCAGTATTCATGTAAGAAATAATGACATCATGAATATTTATTAGCTATATTCTTACAATGACATTTGTGGACAGTTTTGGTATTGGTAGAAATTGTAGAGTCGGGCACATATTTCATAAGCAAACAGAGCAGACTCAGGCTGATCAGATAGTTCCTATAGGAGCCGTCTGATCTGGGTCTTCTTTTTTTGCAAACGCGTGCAAACACGTTTATACGAGGGAAATGTTATTATATTTGGTTTTGTGCGATCTAGTGATTTTGGTATTACGGCACTGCGACTCTAAATAGGTTATATATCGCCAGGTTTAGTACGAGGCCGGACATTGTTCCATCGATTCGTGAACACTGTAGATGTATATGTTCATCTGTGTTTGAATATAACGAGTTTGTACATAACATATGAGTCACTGTGTTACACATTATAACGAGTGTGTACATAACATATGAGTCACTGTGTTATACACATTATAACGAGTGTGTACATAGCATATGAGTCATCGTGTTACACATTACTATGTTGCTACTTGGCGTTGTACGAGGCAGACGTTGTTTCATAATTATCTGTATGAGTTTATTTTTACTTGTACATGTAGCACATGCGACAATGTGTTACACATCACTGTGTTACTACTTGACTTTGTACGAGGAAGACATTGTTTCATAATTATCACTGTATGAGTTTGATTATAGCATATGGGTCAATGTGTTACACAATATAACGAGTTTGTGCATAGCATATGAGTCGCTGTGTTACTACTTGGCCTTGTACGAGGCAGACAAGTTGTTTCATCATGACTGTATAAATAAAAGTACATGTATGAGTCATACAGGAAACACCACATACAAAACACAACTTACCCGAACAGCACTATGACAAGAACGTACAGCAAATGTACATGTCTACCAAAAAACAAAAGGAAACGCACAAAGACAAAACAAACAAACAATAGGGGGAGATGGAAGTACCGCATTGGAACGGGCGGCAGTGACAATGGTCACTGGGGGTGGGGGTGTTACACCGGTTTAGAGACGCTCAATCTCACACTTATTCCATTCCCTCCCTAAAAGACAAACAATGTAAATAGACATTTCCCTCTCCTGACTAATCTATAACAACCGTGATGGCAAACACATTGGTAAATTATCCATGTACATATAAAACGAAAACAATGCGAGAGAAACTGGACCCACCTGTCGCTAGTGTACTTAATGATTGAGCTGCAACAGGGAACGACAAAAGTTTTATTTGTATTTGTACATAGCGGACTTTTTTTATAACGGCCTATGAACACTTGATTTTTTTAAAAAGTTGTTAGAAACTGTAGCATCAGATCTACTATCCTTTCATAAGCAAACACAACAAACACTGATTAGAGGGACCCTGCAGGTACCGTCTGATCTGAGTCTACTCTGTTTACACAGGCATCAGAAGGTGTATCTATGGAGTCAAGTATTAAACTGTGATCTGCTACAATTTTGATTTACTGTCGTTTTGTTCAGTCTTTCCGAAACTACTGACCGAGTGTCAAACAGCGTGGATCCTGATCAGACAGCCATTTACTCGGATTGTTATCTAGATACAAGCTATTTGCAAATGTTAGTCACATATTAACAGATAAAGGTGTGTACTCAAATACTAAAATCGTCATTTCTCTACCAAACTCCATCTTGCGACCACTCTTTAGAATCGTCTCGAAGAGGTCACAAGATGGGGTTTGGTGGAGAAATAAAGAAGCTATTCTTTAATATGCTTTAATTTAATCTGGAACTCTGGCAGGTCGATTTTAGCTAGTGAAGAGTTAAATTCAATCGTTGCACATTGTGAAAGGTTGATATAGTGTGTTCGCAAATTAAATTTTCTAACAGCTAAGCACCAGTTGCTTTCAATTAGTAGGAACATGCATACTTTTCCATTTATTACATAATCTAGCTCTTAGCTATAAGAAATCTATGGCAATACAACAGTATTTCAATAGTTATTTCAAATGTCATTCAATAATAAATTTGCTCTGAGTGTCTTTTAAAAATAAGACCAGGGTGTTCAACAGTTTGGATCCTGATCACAGCCGAGTTACTTAGCGTCTCATCTGGATTCAAACTATTGGTAAAGTTAATCACAGACTGTCATATTTTTTTTATCACAGATCTGCATTCATACTACTTTCAGACGAATAAGCTTAACATTCTGCCTGCGAATTCTTAAATCGAAGCACCTCTTCGTAGGTCGGCGGCGCATCGCAACATTCGGCATAAGGTGGGGGTTCCAAAACAAATGCTGGACTATCAATTCCTGAAGGAGAATGACTACCACCATTTCCAGATATGGTAAATATTTGACTAGATGTTCTCCGTCGAGATCTTGCTCGTCTTGCTTTTGATATAATAATTCCGGTGATTCCAAGAGCAACACAAAGTGGCACGAACACAAACACCGGCACGATGACAGGATACCGTGGCACACACTTGGCCTTCACGATGCCCTCCGTCGACGCCTTGGAATTCTTAGTAGCAGGAATGACCAGGATAATCAATGCAGACTCTTCTAAAGGTACAGTACAGCTGGTTTCAAGTTCACATTCTAAGACAGCGTTGGACAGATTGTAGACAGACCGTGTTAGATCAAAGCGTAAGTTGAAAGATGCAGAGGGTGCACCATGTCTACGGTTGTTGTAGACAATAAAATAGTACCTGTCACTGTCGTCATTGGTGTACACTATATCCCCTAATAACCCGCGGTCACACTTGCCAGTATCAGAACGCTTTTCATAGCAATCCGGACAGGACGGATTCGCCACCCACTTGTTAAAATTATCCTCACCTTTAACAATGATAACACGAACTTGTCCATGCAAGGCGCATATTCTCATTCGTACAATAGAATCCTTCAACAAATAGAAGTCCCAATAGGCATAACTATCCTGATGTATTAACTTTGATGCCTGAAATGTATACATGTCTTTCTTGTTTAACAGTTTTGGTTTAGATAATACTGAGTATGCTTCTAATTGTGCATACGAGTTTATATCCGCACTTTCACACCAGTTTGTTGATTTCATATCAATCATGCGCATGTCTGTTGGATGCATTGTCACTGAGATTGACGTGAAATAATTTTTGCCTACAACGGAAGCCATAACCACCGCAATTGTCGTAATCCAGAACCACGTCAGAGCTATCCGATACGATGGTTTCATTTGAGTAAGGCATAGAAGGCATCCAATAAATTGACAACATGCTCCTAAACAGCTACCCCCTTCTTCCGAGGAAGTGCTAGATACAAGTGAATTTCTCCTCCGCATCTTTTAGTGAGTTATTCCAGTGTCAAACTCACGGTAAATGGAATTTGCTGATATCTGTCATTTATACCTGAAATGCAATAAATATGATAAGTAAAGCTTCGCTAATAAGTCCACTCGAAATACGACCGCTCAAAATACGACCAGGTAAAATGCGACCACGTGAAATACGTCTAATTCTGGTGTTTAAAACTGGACAAAAGTTATGTAGAAGACTTCTTTAAGGTGGTCGTTGTTTGAGTGGTCGTATTTATTTTGAGTGATTGTATTTTGAGTGGTCGTATTTTTAGTGATAGTATTTTCAGTGATAGTGTGTTCAATGGTTGTGTGTTTAAGTGGTCGTATTTCAAGTTGTCGTAGTTTGACTGGTCGTAGTTTGAGTTGTCGTATTTTAAGTGGTCGTATTTTAACTGGTATAGACTTTACTGTAATATGGCTTAATATGAATTGTTTTATCATTGGCATTGACCCGCTGTGAAAAAAAATGTTTGCTCCAATTTATGATCTGGTTGAATTTATTACATTACCATGCAGCCTTTAACGATTTCCCTCGTATAAACGCCTTTTCACATATTTTCAAACAGAGTAGACCCAGTTCAGACGGCTTTTAGCCTACAGGAGTCGTCTGGTATCGATCTACTCTGTTTGCTTTTGACATTTTATAGATCTGATTTTAATTTTTTTTTGTCAAAGCAAAAACCTTTCTCGAAAAGATTACGTTATAGAAATTCAGCTAATTAATATTCACGATGTCATTATTTCTTACATGAATATTGAACGGGGAAAGGGTTGAGAAGTGGGTAGATGGATATAAAATGTGTATGAAGGCAAATGGGGCGCACTTTGCAGGGATCACGTCATATAAACGTATTTTCACGCATTTGCAAACATAGTAGGCCCAGACCAGACGGCTCCTATAGGAATCGTCAGTTCAGGATCTGCTCTGTCTGATAATGGAATTTGATAAATCTGTTTCTTTATTTTCTAATATAGCTGCAATATTCCACCTTATTTATTTTGTCTATGAATATTCAGTTAGGTATTGGAATTTGAACTAAATATAGAAGAGGGAAAGGGTTAATAAAGCTAAACATTTGAAACCGTACTGGGAAAAGAATGCCACACTTTATGAACTTGAAAAATGGTCATGGCTCTTCTGATTCGATTACATTTTTCAGAAACGACTGGCTGTCAAACAGGTTGGATCCTGGTGAGACGCCGAGTTACTCGTTAGGGCACGGGCTATGTTTGATGAGTTACTCGTTAGGGCACGGGCTATGTTAGATGAGTTACTCGTTAGGGCACGGGCTATGTTAGATGAGTTACTCGTTAGGGCACGGCCTATGTTAGATGAGTTACTCGTTAGGGCATGGGCTATGTTTGATGAGTTACTCGTTAGGGCATGGGCTATGTTTGCAAATGCAAGTCATGTAGAGGTTACAGAGATAAGAGTTAATACATGTTGTTGCTAGCATTGTTTCGTTGTGCATTATAAAGACCCTGTGTTTTCGTACAATGCTCGCTTAGAATATAGTCATTGAATGCCTGAACGATTTTCTCCTTAAATACGCCTTTCTACGCCTTTGCAAACAGGGTGGACCTAGATCAGACGACTCATATAGGAGCCGTCAAATCAGGGTCTGCTCTGGATCTGTTTCTACACTTTCTGCCTTGGTTAAATATCCCTGTGTTCATATGTTATTTAATTATACGTCTAATTAATATGCATGGTATCATCACTATGAATGTTCATGGAAAAAAGGGTTAAGTAATTTGTTCTCTGTTCTGTGGGTTCTGGCTTGCATTAACGCTTCTCCCGCTATCGACAGTCTGACTTCAATTTGTAAATCAGGATCCAATCTGTTTAAACCCTTTACTTCATTAATACGCCTTTCTATGTCATTTAAAAATAGAATAGACCCAGACCAGATGGCTCCTATAGGAATCCTCTGTTCAGAGTCTGTTTTGTTTGTTTATGATGTCGTATAGATGTGATTCTACAGTTTCTGTCATGGCCAAAAATGTGCCATTCCGTTGTTATAACAGAATAATTGAATTGGTATTCATGACATCACTAATTCTTAAAATATTCATAGAATCGGAGGTAGTCAAATTTGCACCTGATCCAAATTTGAGCAGTCATAATTTGTTTCATAGGGGTTATCTTCTTCCCTCCTAAACTATTTTTAGACCCAACCTCTTTGAATTAATCTACCGAAAAGGAGCATTAACTAGAGAAAAGGAAATAAATAGAATTTTGTAGTTTTGAAACCATTGTGATAAAAAAAGCATTTGCTCCTATGGAGGAAATGCCGTATTTATCACAGCGGTTTCTAAATGTGACTTTTACAGAGGCGCCAAAGAGCGTCACTAGGAGGGTGTGTGTTAAGAGGTCACACCGGTTCATTATTCGTCAGAATGCTGTAACATTCCCATAGTATGTCTGCTAGTTATGTATGTAAGTTACACGTTGTCAGGCAGGAGCACCTTAGACTCTCTTGCTAAACCTTCTATTTTACCTGCTTCCGTTAACAAATTACCTCATAGGCTATTTTTAGACATAATCTCTTTGAATAAATCTAACGAAAATGAGCATTTACTAGAGAAAGGGACATTTTAGAAGTGAATAGTTATGAAAACATTATGATAAATAGAGCATTTGCTCCATATGGAGCAAATGCTCTATTTATCACAATGTTTTAAAAAGTAGGTTTTACAGAGGCGTCAAAATGCGTCACTAGGAGGGAATGTGCTAAGAGGTAATACACTGGTGCATTTTTCGGCAGAATGCTGTAGTAACATTTTCCAGTAGTATTCTGTTAGTTATATATGTAAGCTACACGCTGTCATGAGAATCTTAGGCTCCCTTGCTAAACACTCTATGTTACCTGCCGCCATTAACCAACAATGACCAAATACAGACTTTTTAGGCCAATGAACAAAGAGACAAGATTGTACAGTACCTCTATAAAGCGACCATTAAATAAATAAACATGGATGTCTTTAACTGTATAGTATAGGAGAACATGTCCAAGTGGCTATCCATTTATTGAATATATGATTCTTAAAAACTAAAGAAGCAGATCTATCAAATTCTATTACCAAACAGAGCCGATCCTGATCAGACGGCTCCTATAGGTGGAAACATGTTTATATGAGGGAAAGTGTTAAACCAGCGAATATTTGTTTGCTGTGCCCCTGAACATGAAACATTAATGGGTTCAACATAAGATCTGGAAGGAATTTCCTTAAGTTTCTTTTTAGAATAATTGGGTTAATAACTTAATCCCGAACATTAGTCTCTCAGAGAGGTGTTACAGTAGTTTCTGCGTTGGTGTGAATAATAGTAAGAATTAAATTATATTTCAAACTGACCAACTTGTTTGAAACTTAAGAGTTTTGAAACTCCTAGAGGAGCCCTGTAATCAGGGTCTGCATTGTTCGTCATTCAGAATCCTCTAGCGAGGTTAAGCCTTTCATACTGAGTGGAGTGCAGGACCCTTTATTTAAACACTGATGTGCTATTTCACCAAGGAAATCAAGGTTGAAATGTTAAAATGCACCCTTTCTTAGTGAGTGGACCGTATAGTTAAATACTGATGGGCTACTCCGCCATGAAACACCAGTGTTGAAAGGGTAAAACCTCGCTGAAGAATTGAGAATTGTTTAGGCAGATGGCTGCTTAATGCAGAGTAAGAATCATACATAAAGATTCTCTGGGAGCTTTCTGCGTTACGTTCTTCCTATATTCAACTGCCGCCTATAATAAACACCGATACTGATATGTGTCTGAGTGTGAGCGGGGTTCTACTATGTACACTATCAACTGTCTGAAAGAAAATTATCTAACTAAATGCTGTCCTAATTTTAGATGTACGTATAAAATAAGACTACTTACGCTTTAAAGGGAGTAGTTCAACTGTCACGAAATTGTGTTTGATGTCTTCCTAGTCAAATCAAATGTAACCGCTATGAATACAGTTTCACAACAACGACACTCAAACAAATTGTTCAAATGCACTATAGTTTATCTAAAACTCACCGAACTTGCGATAGCTTATCAGTATTCAGTGGTCTCCTTCATCAGGTGTCCCCACGTGTCGTGCAAATTCATGTCCTGTCTTAAGCATGCTTTGGATGCGCTCGCAACGCCCTTTTCATGCATGTATGCTGTTGAAACAAAGACGTTGGGTATAGTTTTAGCTTAGAGTATCAACAATAATTTCCAATTTTTCAGATTGTTAAGTAATTCAGGGTATAAAATTGAATCTTTATAAAGTAACACACGTATGAATTCGTTTAAATGCATTTAAAAACAGACCTTTGCTTAATGCTGAACGAAAGTAATACAGAAAGCTCCTATAGGAGCATTACGATCACCCTGCATTAAGCTACTGCTAGTCTTTAAGACCCAGATAGCATTTTGGTCGCTCTAGACACGTTTGTTGTATAACGCTGTTTTGAGGGGTTTTGTCTATGTACAACCTGCTAAAGGGAGGGCAGTTGCATGTTATCTTTGTTTTGATATTACAAAGATTGGACAGACACATTGTTGGTCACAAACTGGTACAACCTCTCCCTACCAACTTCTAACCATTTGAATGCGGGAAATTAATGTGCTGGGGTTTGCAAGCAGTGTAGATCTACACAGAAGGACCCAAAATAAGTATTCTGTCAGCACTGCTTGTCACTCAAAAAATCCTCGTAAATCCAAGTCTCTCATACTGAATGGGGTGTACTGTTAAACAAAATATGCGTCATCTCACTTTAAAATATCAAATATCAAAGTAGAAATGGTCGTCAATTTTAACCCTTTTCCTTATATAAACGCATTTACACGCCATCGCAAACAGAGTAGACCCAGATCGGAACCGTCTGATCAGGGTCTGCTGTGTTTGTTTCTGGTATACTGTAGATCAGATTATTCAGTTTATGCCACGGTAAAAAGAATGCTGCTAAAAACTATTCAATATTCGTGCACAGTCATTAATTCTTTCATAAATATTAAAAATGGAAATGATCTAACTATGCTGTCCATTCAGGATGGCAGGGTATGATTTAGAAGATGATTTTGAATGGCAAACAGTGCAGGTAGAGATCAGGGGTCAAGGGTTAATGGTATCTCATCTAGACCCAGGCTGTAACACACATTCGCCCGCAGCGTAAGTAGAACCTGTCTTAAGCGACAATATATGGGTTGGACACGGGAATTTCAAAAAACATGCCGTTGCTTAATGCAGGGCAAAAGTAATGCAGAACACTGCTATAGGAGCGTTCTGCATTACTTTTGACCTGCATTAAGCTACCACCTGACTTACAAGCTCTTATTAAGGGCCCTTTTTAATGCTTGCTTAAGACAGGCTCTACTGTACCGAAAAGGGGCTGTTATGAAGGAAAACTCTTCAAGTGATGCAAAGTTTCTAAATCAATATCTGATCACGATGTAATGGAAAAAAAATACAGCAAATATCTTCCTGCCATTAACCCTTAGATCCTGATCAGACAGCTCCTACAGAATATGTCCTATCTGGGTCTACCCTGTTTGACAAATCGCTTAAATGCGTATGTATAACGTAAAGGGTTAATGCATCTTTGTTTATACTAGTTCAATTTTTTGTATATACATACTTCAAACTAGTTGAGTATCACATGGAGCTACTGTACCCCTTATTATACATATCTGAATATCCAGGTGATGTCATGTCTCTGAAATCATCTCACATTTTATCTCGATGTAATGCAATAGGAACATGACATGTATCTTCCTGTTATTTAACCCTTCCCTTTATGCAGACGCTTTTCAAGTCTTTCGTACCGATTGGAGAATATTATTGAACAATAATGCGTTATCTCACTATAAAATATCAAATATAAAAGTGGAATCGATCGTCAGTTTAAAGTTTTGGTCATTTCCTTCATATAGACACATTTCAAGCCTTTGCTAACACAGTAGATCCAGATCAGACGGCTACTATAGGAGCCGCTAGAATAACATCCGCTCTGTTTGCTTATGTCATGAAATAAATATAAACTGAGTCTACACTTTTTACCAATACTAAAAATCCATGTGTACATAATTATGTTATTATAGCATGTTTCAGGTAATAAATATGCATGATGTCATTATACCAAGGAATTTTATATCATGACAGAAACTATAGAATTAGCTCCATATTATGGAAATAGAGCAGACCCTAATCAGACGGCTCCTGCAGGAATCGTCTGATCTGTGTCTACTCTGTTTGCAAAGGCATGACAATGCGTCTATATCAGGGACATGAGCTTAAGGTATGACTAGGATGTTGTGATAAATTTTCACCTTGACGTCATAGGATGTACGGTGGCCTTTGCACAGCTGAATCATCGAAAACTAACATTTCACGGGAAGCTATACAATGATATCTTTTCTACTACAGTTTAACACTTTACTTCATAGATACGCCTATGAAATCCTTTGCAAACAGAGTAGACCAAGATCAGACGGTTCCTATAGGAACCGTTTGATCTGGATCTTCTCTGTTTGCAAAGGCGTTTATATGAGGATATGGAACCGTCTAATCTGGGTATACTTTGTTGTTAAATGCGTTTATATGAGGAAAAGGGTGAATTGTAATCTTTGTTTAGCATAAATGTGACCAAAACGTGATTTTAAACTATTGTTTTCTGCTCTGATACCAGTTTTGAATGCGGACTCCACTATTAGTCTCCAGTTTCAGAGAGCAGACGTCATGTGACGATGACGTTACAGTATCTCATTTGCATTTAGTGGACGATCTGGTCAATTAGGGATTCCCACGGCAAACCTCGTTAATTCCTTCGACATGAAACAGTTTTCGAGCATCGCGAATTCGAAGAAGGAAGCGGCAGACACATACTTTTGGTTAACCCTTTATTTTATATAAACGCCCTTTCACGCCTTTGTAAACGGAGTATAGGGTTTGTTGGAGAAATAAAGGAGTTATATTTGACAATGGTTTAATTTACGCATCTTATCTGGACTCGGTATAATGGCATAACATCTTAACATATTCTCTCCTACTGACGCCTTTTTGCGCCTCTGTAAAACTTTTTTAAAGCCATTGTGATAACTAGAACTATCACTAAAGGTGATGAATACCCCCCGCACGGCAGCCTTGATTGCATATCCAAGCTACTCATGTAACAGGACCAAATGACAAAATACTCAAAATTCAAAAGGAGAACATTCTGTAAAGGCTGCCACTAAACACAGGAACATTGTGTGTTGTCATGTTCTATTCGTGTTTAGTATGTATGACAAGTATAAATTCAATGAGTTTCAAAATGAAGGAGGAGTCCGCGACACCAACTCCCAATGTTACATGCTAAAATGACAAAAACATACTCAAAGTTTAGGGGAGATAATTCTGCAATGGCCAGCGGTAAACACATGACAATTGCGTCTTGCTTATCTACCATTCAATGTTATTATGTGTACCATGTATGAATTAAATAACGTTAAACCTGAGGGAGAAGTTTGCGACACCAATTGCCCATGTTTCATGCAAAACACTGACAAAAACCTCAAAGTGCCCAGCGCTAAACACGTGAAAATTGTGTCTTGCACATCTACCATTCATGGTTATTATGTATACCAAATATAAACTGAATAAATTTCAGATTGAAGGAGGAGTTCGCGACACCAACTACTCATAGTTCATGCATAAATGGCAAAAATCTCAATGTCCATGGGGGGGGGGGGGGGTAATTATATGCAATGGCCAGCAGTAAGCACATGGAAATTGTGTTTTGCACATCTACCATTCGTGGTTATTATGTTTACCAAATATACATTCAGTATATTTAAAACTGAAAGAGGAGTTCGCGACACCAACTACCCATGTTCAAATGTGGACGGATCGCCCGATCGACTGACCGACTGACCGACCGACCGCCCGACCAACTGACCGACAGTTATTATTGACAATGGCAGATACTGTAGTATCATATCTATATTATATCATACGCAAACAGAGTAGACCCTGATCAGATGAATTCTATATGATCCATCTGATCTGGGTCTACTCTGTTTGCAAAGGCATTTTTATAATGGTAGATGTACACAGGGTATTTTGTTGATCTGTGTCTACATTGTTTGCAAACTACAGTACATCCATTTTCTGCGGCTAATGTGCTTGAATTAAATATTTAGTTTATCACCGTGTTAAATTCGACACTAAATATATTTGGATACTTTTTGTGCAGCTTAAGGCAGGAGTTTTAAATCCGAAGTGCTTTATCTTGAAATAAATATGCCAATAAGATATCAGTTTTAACACTTCAAAACGAATGTTACTGTTGTTCGCATTTAAAAACGACATGTAATGCAAAACGAGACGGTTTGCCCTGCCATTAACTCTTGAAACACGAAATTCTACAATTGAAATATGTATATCTACTCCGTTTGTCTGGAGAAGGGTCGCCGCACAGAGTTTGGGGGAAATAAATGGAAACTTTTGAAAAGAGGTCTAATATACACATCTACACCAAATAGATCTGATTCTACAGTTTATGACAAAAACATACTCAAAGTTTAGGGGAGATAATTCTGCAATGGCCAGCGGTAAACACATGACAATTGCGTCTTGCTTATCTACCATTCAATGTTATTATGTGTACCATATATGAATTAAATAACAGAACAGAACAGAACAGAACATAATTTTATTCAGATTTGTACATAGTACATCATCTTAGTCACATATAAATATTCACAAACATATAACATCACGTGACAATACGAGGATGAATACATCAGTTAAGTTTCATTGAAATAATGTCTTAATCTTAGAGCATCTGTTATATATATAACTAAATTATACAAAACATGCTTATTTGTTGATTTCATTAATTCAATAAATTTAAACATTGAAGGTCTTTGAATAAAGTATTTATTTAGATATTTCACTCTCAAGTCAACAAAACGAGGACAGACGCATATGAAATGGAATTCATCTTCTATATCCCCAGAATTGCAGAATAAACAGATTCGCTCATTACGAATCAATCTATTATGTGCAAATCTGCCAGTTTGTATTCTAAGAGAATGAGAAGACAACATAATTCTAGAAAAACTACATCTTAGTGAATAAGGTAAAATATCCAAATAACCTTCATAATCAATACTACTTTTCAAAAATCTGTAAGTGTTTAAAACAGGACTATTATTAACTGAAACATGCCACTGCTGTATAAAATTATCAATGACTCTTTGTTTAAAAACATAAGGAAATGTCTTGATATTCAATTGATCTGCATTATAAAAAGCAAATCCAAAACCGTAATTGTTCAATAGATTTTTAACACTCGCAACCCAATTTTTTTGACCCGCTTCACAGTCAATAAGTCCTTGTTGATACAAAGATTTAATTATAATATTATCATTATTATTAGCTAATTTTAGCCAATACTGAATAATACTAACATAGCGAGATACATATAAAGGATAACGACCAAGTTCACCGTATACAGCATTTGAACTCGTGTTTAACCTTACACCGAGTAATCTCTTACAGAATTTCAAATGAATTCTCTCTATTTCCTTTGATTTTCCGAAACCCCATATCTCCGAACTATATCCTAAAATAGAGCCAACGAAGGAATCAAACAACTGACACAGAATTTTGGGCTTTAGCTTAACTTTCTTGCAATTATATAATAAAACATTTAGTGCTTTTAAAGATTTTCCAATTAAATGTTCTTGATTTTTGGAAAAGTTACCAGTGTAATTAAATACAGTACCCAAGTAATTAAAATCATCAACCAAATCAATTAATTTACCATTGTAAGTCCAGGTTTCATTTCTTCGTGGTTTACCCCTTTTTCTGAACACCATAATTTTAGTTTTCTCTGTATTTACTTCCAAGCCCCAAGTAGTACAATAAGTGTATAATACATCTAGATACCTTTGTAATTCTTCAACACTATTAGCTAAAATTGCCATATCATCCGCAAACAACAATAAAATCAATACTATATCGTCAATCAATAAACCTGAGTTAATGTCATCTTGTAGAAACAACTCTAAGTCATCCATGAATAAAGAAACTAAGACAGGAGATATTACCTCCCCTTGTCTTAATCCAACTGCATATTCAAAATAATCAGAATAACTATTACAGTGTTTCACGCACGACTTAACTTTTTTGTACATGTCCCTAAGATAACACAGTAATTTCCCTTGAATACATGTCTTGTAAAGTTTATACCAAAGTGCATTCCTATTAATGCTATCAAAACATTTCTTTAGGTCTACAAAACACACATAGAATCTTTTATTTTCATTTAGATATTTCTGTACAATAGAAGTAAGTATAAACATTGCATCAACAGTTGAATGTCCCTTTTTAAAGCCAAACTGAGCGTCGGAGATTTTATTGTTCTCTACACAAAAGGATTCAATTCTATTGTTCAGTATAGAGGTAACTAATTTTGACATACAGCTAACTAAAGTAATGCCTCTATAATTATTTGCAGAACTCTTACTACCTTTCTTATGGACAGGTATGATTACACCTTCCATCCAGCTTTCCGGAAAAAAACCCTGAATTAAGGATAGCATTAAAAATATCACATAAATGCGATACTAATATGTCGACACTTTCAACAAAGTATTCATTTAGAAGAAAATCACGACCAGGGGCTTTGCCAGCCTTAAGTTTCCTAACAGCTTTTAAAATTTCGGCACAACTAATTGGCGCGTCAAGTTCATCAAAGCAGCAAGACTTATCATTAAAATCATGAGTATCACAAAATGCTTCAGCTTCATCATTTTTACATTGATAAATATCATCGCCTAAAGTAGAGAAGTATTTATAAAACTCATCTATAGATATTGAGCTTTCCTGCTGATTATCATTACTCTTAAAATACTTCCAAAATTCTTTAGGTTTGCTTTTTCGTAAATTCTCAATTTCAGTTAGTTTTTTATTTTCGAAATCTCGCTTCTTTTTACGGCAAATGTCTTTATACTTCTTTTTACTTTCGCACAATACTTCTCTATTTATTTGCGATTTACAACTGTTGAAGACACGAATAGCTTCTAGATATACAGTTTTAAAGTGCATGCATTCATTATCAAACCAATCCGCACCTGCAACAATCGACGTATCTGAAAATGAATACTTTTTACCTTGTTTTATGTGTTTAACAAATAATGGATCCGCAACTTCACGTATAGTGCTTGTAAATTTATTAATTAAACTATTTATAGATAAACGGTCACATGCTTCAAAGTTACTAGTTAAATTATTTAGAAATGGCAATTTCCCTATCAAATTAGATCGAAATTCATCTTTACAATTATTCTTCCATTTGTACCTTACGTCATTTTGTAAACTTTCTTCTGTCGGTACAGAATTACAATGAATAGAGTAACACAGCGGACTGTGATCACTCCATTCATTGACTGAATCGACAGAAAAATTAACAATATTTGAAAAATGTTCCTCTTTTGTAAGAAGATAATCAATCACGGAAGCCCCGTGCTGAGATACAAAGGTATAAGTTCCTATATCATAGTCATCTCCCAATCTACCATTAACAATTCGTAAGCACGAGGATTTACACATGTCAAGTAGCTTTATCCCGTGGGAATTACAGGTACGATCTGACGAGGCCCGTGGTAAGGGTTCGTCGGGAACATAATCTATACAATCAATAAAATCAGTATGTCTATCAAAAACAACAAAGTCATCCCTATTACCTACCCTTGAGTTTAAATCACCACATACATATACACAACCCAGATTATCATAATGCGTAATATCATTTTCAATAATTTCAAACAAATCAACATTCACTATATTGTATGCTGGAGAATTTTCACCCCAAATATAAGCACCACACATATATACATCATTTTCTAAATGAAAAAAATTCTTATCGAGCTTTATCCAAATAATAGTGTCTGAATGGGTTTTTTCTACAGTTATACCATCTTTTACAGAATCTTTATAATATAAAGCAATCCCACCACTAGCCCTTTTAGCGTTACGGTGCTGAAATTTGCGATAAAAGTTATGAGAGGTAAATCCAGACAGGTTAATATCAGTATTTTTGTTTGACCAAGTTTCATATAAAAATATTATATCATGCTGTGATAACAAATTTACAAAGTTCACATCATCTCTCTTGTCTCTCGTTAGTCCATGGACATTCCACGATAGCACACTTAGTTCACCCCCCTCGTATCCCTAATCGCGCACTGGCTTCCCGTCTATAAACAAAGTATCGAACGATACCCAGGCTTTCTTTCCTTGCTTTCTAGCCGCTTTCATTTTCGGAAAAAGTTTTTTCCTTTTCTCTATTATTTCAGCAGGAAACTGTTCATACATCTGGAACTGCGTACCTTCAAGAGCTTTCCATTGTTTCCGTACAAACTCTCTCTCCTTGAAGTCACTGAACTTAGCCACTATTCTGCGACATTTCCCATCTGTCATGGATCCCATTCTGTGCACTCTATCAAATGACATCTTATCCACTAGATCCGTAGCTACTCTCATCTTTTCCTTAATGAAACCCCTTAGGGTTTGCTCACAGTCTTCAGTCACACCGGGGCTGGCCTCTGGAATTAAATAACGTTAAAACTGAAGGAGAAGTTTGCGACACCAATTGCCCATGTTTCATGCAAAACACTGACAAAAACCTCAAAGTGCCCAGCGCTAAACACGTGAAAATTGTGTCTTGCACATCTACCATTCATGGTTATTATGTATACCAAATATAAACTGAATAAATTTCAGATTGAAGGAGGAGCTCGCGACTGCATAAATGGCAAAAATCTCAATGTCCAGGGGGGGGGGGGGTAATTATATGCAATGGCCAGCAGTAAGCACATGGAAATTGTGTTTTGCACATCTACCATTCGTGGTTATTATGTTTACCAAATATACATTCAGTATATTTAAAACTGAAAGAGGAGTTCGCGACACCAACTACCCATGTTCAAATGTGGACCGATCGCCCGACCGACCCACCGACCGCCCGACCAACTGACCGACAGTTATTATTGACAATGGCAGATACTGTAGTATCATATCTATATTATATCATACGCAAACAGAGTAGACCCTGATCAGATGAATTCTATATGAGCCATCTGATCTGGGTCTACTCTGTTTGCAAAGGCATTTAAAGGCGTATTTATGGAGTACCATGCAATTCATAAAGTGACTGTTTGTAGAACACAATAAGTTATGTCATATACACATGGAGGATTAATAAATACATAGTACATGTAGTGCATTGTGAAGAAAACTGAGATCACACTAATCATTTGCTGTAGACCCAGATCAAGCATATGACAGAATGCTTACACCAAGATAAGAACTGTTTGGAAGGGCAATGTCCTTTTCTATAATATATTATCAGTGTATTGTGCCATAACCTAGACCATAGCAATGTATAATATTTCAAACAGTGTAAACCCAGATCAATGGGATTGAAATTAGGCATTCAGTTTGGTGAAGAGTATTCGAACATCACACTTTCTCTTGCACAGCTTTTGAGGATTGATAAATACAACCATAGCCATGAATTGCAAACAGACCATTGTTTACACTATGCAATGCATTTATACCCAGATCAAACATTTGGCAGCAGTCTTTCACTGAATACACTGTGTTTTGAGATTAAAATTAAGAAATAATAAATTCATACCAGTGTCTTATCGTGCAATCGAACACTGGTAGGAGTTGAGATGGTACACTGGTATAAATTTATTATTTCGATTCTAACACTTCAATTTAACTATAATTTGCACCGCCACAACGGCACTACGTTTCTTGTCGTACGAATTTTCGAAGCAATATTACGTCACGTTAAGCCGTTACAACGCGTGCGGTGTTTTATGGAGAATTCAAACATAGATACAGGTAAACCACGCTATATTGAGACTTGTTGTTATTTTGTTGTTTACATAACAGCACAAAAGTACAGGGCCAGACAACATACTTTAGTAACTCGCCACATATTATGTACTGGGCTTTGGTCTAATGGATATGTACAGGTAAACCACGCTATATTGAGACTTGTTGTTATTTTGTTGTTTACATAACAGCACAAACGTACAGGGCCAGACACCACACTTTAGTAACTCGACACATATGATGTACTGGGCTTTGGTCTAATGGATATGTACCTAGTCTTGCAAGCAGGGGGCCGTGGGTTCGAATCTCAAGCTATGCAGTTTACTTTTTTCTTTAAAAACTGATTTGCTATCTGTAATTTTAATTTTAATTTTATTCTTTTTCAGTTATATGTTAATATTTTGTTAATAATTATTACATGTTATCTAATATCTATTTTTGTTTTGTACGGACAGTATTTTAATGAAAAAAATATTAGTCACTGGTAAGAATCGAACTCAAGACCGCCACATGCAAGTCCAGATACATATCCATTGCACCAAGACAACTATGTTGAAAAAATTGCGGCTTGCTAAGGCTTTTAAAAATAAAGAAACGCTGTAGTCGCTTCGTTTTGTTTACATTAGAGTAGGTCATGTTTTGTTCCAAAATAAGTTGGTCTATCTGTACCTAGTCTTACAAACAGGGGGTCGTGGGTTCGAATCTCAAGCTATGCAGTTTACTTTTTTTCTTTTTTCTTTTTAAAAACTGATTTGCTATTTGTAATTTTCTTTTTAATTTTTATTCTTTTTCAATTATATGTTAATATTTTGTTAATAGTTATTACATGTTATTATTAATATCTATTGTTGTTTTGTACGGACAGTATTTTAATGAAAAAAAATATTAGTCACCGGTAAGAGTCGAACTCAAGACCGCCAAATGCAAGTCCAGATACATATCCATTGCACTAAGACAACTATGTTGAAAATATTGCGGCTTGCTAAGGCTTTTAAAAATATAGAAGCGCTGTAGCCGCTTCGTTTTGTTTACATTAGAGTAGGTCATGTTTTGTTCCAAAATAAGTTGGTCCATCTGTACAGATAGACCAACTTATTTTGGAACAAAACATGACCTACTCTAATGTAAACAAAACGAAGCGACTACAGCGTTTCTTTATTTTTAAAAGCCTTAGCAAGCCGCAATTTTTTCAACATAGTTGTCTTGGTGCAATGGATATGTATCTGGACTTGCATGTGGCGGTCTTGAGTTCGATTCTTACCAGTGACTAATATTTTTTTCATTAAAATACTGTCCGTACAAAACAAAAATAGATATTAGATAACATGTAATAATTATTAACAAAATATTAACATATAACTGAAAAAGAATAAAATTAAAATTAAAATTACAGATAGCAAATCAGTTTTTAAAGAAAAAAGTAAACTGCATAGCTTGAGATTCGAACCCACGGCCCCCTGCTTGCAAGACTAGGTACATATCCATTAGACCAAAGCCCAGTACATCATATGTGTCGAGTTACTAAAGTGTGGTGTCTGGCCCTGTACGTTTGTGCTGTTATGTAAACAACAAAATAACAACAAGTCTCAATATAGCGTGGTTTACCTGTACAGATGGACCAACTTATTTTGGAACAAAACATGACCTACTCTAATGTAAACAAAACGAAGCGGCTACAGCGCTTCTATATTTTTAAAAGCCTTAGCAAGCCGCAATATTTTCAACATAGTTGTCTTAGTGCAATGGATATGTATCTGGACTTGCATTTGGCGGTCTTGAGTTCGACTCTTACCGGTGACTAATATTTTTTTTCATTAAAATACTGTCCGTACAAAACAACAATAGATATTAATAATAACATGTAATAACTATTAACAAAATATTAACATATAATTGAAAAAGAATAAAAATTAAAAAGAAAATTACAAATAGCAAATCAGTTTTTAAAAAGAAAAAAGAAAAAAAGTAAACTGCATAGCTTGAGATTCGAACCCACGACCCCCTGTTTGTAAGACTAGGTACATATCCATTAGACCAAAGCCCAGTACATAATATGTGGCGAGTTACTAAAGTATGTTGTCTGGCCCTGTACTTTTGTGCTGTTATGTAAACAACAAAATAACAACAAGTCTCAATATAGCGTGGTTTACCTGTACGTCCCTTCTTTGTTTATGTAGATGTGTGCGCGAGGTGTGTTAGAATCTTGTTAGAATTTTGACCATTATTCTGTCAAAATATATTTTCATCATATAAGTCCATGTGTACATGGACACATTCAAACAGTATTAACCAAGGCCAATTAACTTGCAATAAGGCAATAAGGCATTCCGTTGTGAAATAGACTGCATTTTTGAAGAGCACACATTCAATTACACACATTTTGAGGATTATTAAATACAAAATAACACATTGTAAAAACTTAGGGCACACAACACATTTGATGTAGACTTACACTGAGGCATCTGGTTGGGTGTACACTGTTTGTAGAAGACACATTGGACACACGCTGGGAATGTATAACAACAAAGTAACAAATTGTAAGCATTTAAAGTAGAACAAGCTCAATGTTTTGTGATCAGGTGTTCACTTAGATATGAAGTGCTTGGAATACAAATTCCTATTTTGATCATTGTTTTATCAACATATTATGTCTCAACATAAGACCATAGCTATGTGGACCAGTTCAAACTGTATAGACCCAGAACAATGGCTTACACAAAGGCATTCATTAGGTCTCGTGTTCAGACTGTTTTGAGATCTCACATTATCTTGCCCACACTATCAGGATTAGTAATTACAGTAAAACCTCTCTATAACGGCCACTAATTTACACCAAGTAGTGTGTGTTAAAAGCAGGTGGCTGCTTAAAGCAAAGTGAAAGTGAAACAGAACGCTCCTATAGGAGCGTTCTGTTTTACTTTCGCCTTGCTTTAAGCAGCCGCCTGCCCTGAATACCAACTAATTAACATAATTTAGTGGCCGTTATAGAGTGGTTTTACTGTACATAGTAATAAATTGTAAAAAAGACAAATTTCACATTACTCATTCAATGAAGACCCAGGCAAATCATTATGGCAGAATGCTTACAATCATAAATGAACTGATTGGAAGAAAAATGTCAATTTTAATCAATATGTTATCAAATTATGTCATAGCATAGCCCATGTGGTTGTGTACCTATTCAAACCGTAGCAATAGACCTACATTGACCCAGATCAATAGACTGGAAATAAGGCATTCGGTTGGATGTAGACTATCTGAGATCACATATGCTCATTTGGGGATTAGTAAATACATACTAACACATTGTAAAGTTAACTTAATGTACCGTACCCATTCATTGTAGACCCAGATCAACCATTTGGCAAAGCGTTTTCACCTAGATATATACTGCCTTGAAAACAAGTTACCATTTGGATAGTTTTTAGGGTATATTTTGTCTTAACTTAGACCATAGAGATGTGTACCCATTTAAACAGTATAGACCCAAATAAAATGACTCGCAATGAGGCGCCTGGTGGGGTGTAGACTGTATGTAGACCATACCCTCTACTGGACATACCTTATGGATGTATAAATACAAAGCAACACATTGTAAACAAAATTGTGTACCACGATCCACCATTTGACTGAATGTTTTCACACCGATATGATCAGCTTTGAAGAGCAAATGACCCTTTTAATCCGTATATTATCAAAATATTATGTTATAACGTAGATGTGTACCTGTTCAAACAGTATAGACCCAGATCAATAGAGAATTGGAATAAGGCATTCCGTTAGGTGTAGAGTGTTTGAACATCACACATTCTCCTGGCACATACTTTGAGGATTTAATTAGTACCATAGTCATACATTATTAACACTACTCATTGAGTTTAGACCTAGATCAAACATTTGGTAGCATGCTTACACCTAGGTTAGTACTGTTTTGACCTTAAAGTTCCATAAGACCATAGAGATGTGTACATGTACCTATTTCAAATGTATAAACCCAGATAAATTGACTTGCAATAAGGCATTCAGTTGTACATATACTGTGTGTAGATCAAACATACAACTAGCACATACGTCGAGGATTTGTTAATACAAATAGCACATTGTAAAACTTTTGGTTTCACTACCAATTCAGTGTAGACACAGATCAAGCATTTAGATGAGGATTTAGACCCACTTCAAACATTTTGTAACAAGATATCACTTGCTTGGAACACATTTTAATTTTGATAATCATTTTATTAATATATAGTAAAAGTCTCTCATTGCACTCGTTCAAACAGTATAGACTCAGTTCACTTGACTTGCAATGAGTCATTCAGTTGGGTGCAGACTGACAATAGTAGTACGCATAGAAACACAATGCTTAGA
This sequence comes from Azorinus chamasolen, assembly GCA_963576725.1. Taxonomy (NCBI): domain Eukaryota; kingdom Metazoa; phylum Mollusca; class Bivalvia; order Cardiida; family Solecurtidae; genus Azorinus; species Azorinus chamasolen. Next base: position 2,326,873 of record OY755251.1, on the reverse strand, counting down.
CAAGAAACAATCGAACACCAACTGTGCAATAGACCTATTACGATCCAGACCGATAGTGAACACTACGTAAAATATACACACATACACCGAGCAAAGACAATTGGATACATAGACAAACAGTGAACAAGTCAGAGAGACACAAACAGAGAGCAAGAAAGTAGAAAACCTGAAAGCATGTAGCCAGTGGGCAAGACAGTAAGTAAGGCAGAGACAATACAGACAGTGAGCAAAACAGAAAATACAAACTGTCATATAGACAAGACAGATGTACAGTGGACGAAACGCTAAGAGACACATACAATGGATAAAGCACAAAGAGACACAACAATGGATAAAGCACAAAGAGACACATACAATGGATAAAGCACAAAGAGACACAACAATGATACCACGAATATTAACTAGCTGACTTTTTATAATGGCAGATGTACACAGGGTATTTTGTTGATCTGTGTCTACATTGTTTGCAAACTACAGTACATCCATTTTCTGCGGCTAATGTGCTTGAATTAAATATTTAGTTTATCACCGTGTTAAATTCGACATTAAATATATTTGGATACTTTTTGTGCAGATTAAGGCAGGAGTTTTAAATCCGAAGTGCTTTATCTTGAAATAAACATGCCAATCAGATATCAGTTTTAACACTTCAAAACGAATGTTACTGTTGTTTGCATTTAAAAACGACATGTAATGCAAAACGAGACGGTTTGCCCTGCCATTAACTTTTGAAACACGAAATTCTACAATTGAAATATGTATATCTACTCCGTTTCTCTGGAGAAGGGTCGCCGCACAGAGTTTGGGGGAAATAAATGGAAACTTTTGAAAAAAGGTCTAATATACACATCTACACCAAATAGATCTGATTCTACAGTTTATGTCGTGGCAAATTGATTCCATTGTTCTTATGCAATTGCATTTTACATGAATATCTATTATAAAAGTGATGGTAGTTTCATGCTGGGTGAGCTTTAAGCAGATAGCTTCCTACGTTCGTGCTGCATTAAGAAGTCACGTGCGTTGAACCTTCAGCACTCTACCGGCGACCTTTGTGATAACATTTGCAAACAGTTTGGATTTTGATGAGACGCCGAGTAACTGGGCGTCCATTAGGATCCAAACTGTTAGTCACCCTGACACGGTATTTTGAGAAGAAATAATAGAAACAAGCGAGGTTTTACGCAAGCGTAAAATGGCTGCCTAACATGTATCAAGTGGCAAGATCAGCAGTGTAAACCAAGACCTTAAATGTCAATAAATAAATAATTTAAAAAAGCGGATTATATAGTGTACTTGCAGAAAAAAATGGAGGAAAAACTTGTAAATGAATGGAAATCAGAGAAAGAACATACATGTAGATATATAAATTCTAACACTTATTAACCTGTCGTGTTTGAGAGGTTTTGTGGTTTTTGCATTTTTATTCTGCAAAGTTACTTTGAAATAAAAAAAAAGTTTGTATTCAACAAGTTACCAAATTCAGCTGACAGTTAATCAGTTATTCGCTTGTTAACTTGTTGATGCCATTTCATCAGCAAATCAGAGTTAAGGTGCCATTTGTGTAAGTGTGGACTGTGGAGTAGGTTCTACACACGGGACGATGTGTGGATTTAATGAATGGATGCTAATATAAAATAGATTTAAAACAAAAGCACGTTAATGTCAAAATAAGAAATAAAAAGAAACAATTGACGAAAAGATTGTCTGTTTCTACCTAGTCTCGAACCCGTGAACCCTAGTGTAATAGGCTAACGCGCTACCCCTACGCCACGGGATGGGTACGTCATAAATTTTGAAAAAACAACATCATAATGTTCGTGAATTTTAATACAGACGAGATAACAAAAAAAATCCGTAGCAGTCGGCAGTTATAGAAACACAGGACCGCGGTTAATCATGCAGCCTTTTCCAAGCCGTATCAGTTTGGGCTGCCTTTTGGCAGCCCAAAAATGTACTTTTAGAAGTGAAGCAGACGACACTTTTTGCAGACAATTGCTTAGAGTGCAGAAGGTATAACACTTTTCCTTAAGAGGCCGTCCTACTGTACCTTATCTATGAATATTCATGAAATAAATAGACTGTTTGAATATTGGTGGCATTATAAAAAAGAAACTTCATGACCATGGCAAAATCTGTAGATTGAAAACTACATAATTTATAAGCAAACAGTACATACCCTGATCAGATGGCTACTACAGGAGTCATTGCATCTGGGTATACTCTGTGTGCGAATGCGTTTAAACGTGTATCTATGGAGTAAGACCATTGTTGCATATAAAACATATGGCTCTCTGAACGAGGTACTAAGGTCTTCACAACCTGCCTACACAAACCACCCGAGTATGCAAGCATTAATGCTACTTTAAGACCGCTAAATGATTAAAACTATTTTGACATCTTCTGTATAAAACAGGCGTCTATTAACCATTTCCTTATTCTTAACGCCTTTTCACGTGTTTTGCAAACAAGGTAGACCCAGATCAGACGGCTCCTACGATTAGGGTCTGATCTGCTTGCTTATAGTATAATAGATGTGACTACCATTTCTTCCAATACCGAATTATCAAGTGTACACATGCTATTATAAACAAGAGTGCCAGTGGGCACAATATACGCCCGTCAAGGTCTTGTTCAACATAAGATTGGGTTAACGTATTTGCTAAAGTCAAATTCTAAGTCCAATTTTGCGACCAAGTTTCAAGGTTGTAAATTAGGCATACTTTAACAAAAAACCTTAACCAAAAATTCTAAATTAAAAAGTGCCATAATTGTGTCTAAATGCTTGACAGATATACATTGTATTTACTCTTGCCTACAGGTGAAGCTTGTGATGGTTAACAAGTGTTCCAAGTTTAAAAGCTTTATCTCAAAGGGTTATGTAAATAAGTGGACCTTAACCAAAACCTTAACCGAAAATTCTAAATTAAAAAGGGGCATACTTCTGTCAAAATGTTGGACAGAGTTATGTACTGTTGTCTACAGGCGAAGCTTGTGATGGTGAACAAGTGTTCCAAGTTTCAAAGCTTTATCGCAAAGTGTTATGTAAATAAGTGGACTTACAAAAATGTGTTCCACATAAATTGAGGTTAACATTTTTGCTTAACGCAAATGCTAAACGCAAATTCTAAGTCCAATTAAGCGACATTGACCTTAGATAAACGAACCGGAACTTGGCAGGCTACTGTACATAGCATGTCTAGATAAACATTGTGGTTAAATTTGGGAAGGATCCACCAAGCAGAACTTGAGTTAGAGATGTTACAGACAGACAGGTAGGATAACATTTTTACTAAACGCAAATTCTAAGTCCAATTGTGTGACATTGACCTTAGGTATACGAACCGGGACTTGGCAGTCTACTGTAGCATGTCTAGATAAACATTGTGGTCAAATTTGAGAGGGATCTACCTAGTGGAACTTGAGTTAGAGATGTTACAGACAGACGGGTAGGTTAACATTTTTGCTAAACGCAAATTCTAAGTCCAATTGTGTGACCTTGACCTTGGATATACAAACCGGGACTTGGCAGGCTACTGCAGCATGTCTAGATAAATATTGTGTTTAAATTTGGGAAGGATCCACCAAGCGGAACTTGAGTTAGAGTCTTAGAGATGTTACAGACAGACAGGTAGGTTAACATTTTTGCTAAAACGCAAATTCTAAGTCCAATTGTGTGACCTTGACCTTGGATATACGAACCGGGACTTGGCAGGCTACTGTAGCATGTCTAGATAAACATTGTGGTTACATTTGAGAAGGATCCATCAAGCAGAACTTGAGTTAGAGATGTTACAGACGGACAGACGGACAGCGCCATTCCACAATACGTCCCGTTTTTTCAAACGGGCGTATAAAAATCAGTCAATAAATATAGATGCTGTCATTATTTCTTAACATGAATTTTTAACAGGGACAGGATTAAACAAGACATAACCAATACTTCAACACCGTGAGCCAGACTATGACCTATACAAAGAATTTAGATCCAGATCAGACGTCAAGTAGCTAAGTGTATTGTCAGGATCAGAACTGTTCACATTATCACACTGTATTCTAAACAGAAGGGGAAGACGATATACAGTAGGATCAAAGCAGACGACAACCTTTGTTGCAGATGACAGTTGCTTAGTTTTGAAAGGGTTAACCTTTGTCTTGCTGAACAAACAACAAACTGCCTATCCCCCTGATCTGTTACAATTTTCACTTACATGCGAGTTGTTAAAATATTTCATAAGCTTTTAACCGAGTGACAAACAGCTTAGATCCTGATGAAACGCCGAGTAACTCGGCGTCGCGTCTGGGTCCAAGTTGTTTGCAGATGTGAGTCAGGTCGCGCAAAGCACGAAAAGGGTGAGCATGCGCACATGCTAACGGAGCGTGTAATTGCAATCTTGTTTAAATTTATGATCACTATACATGTATTTACAATGGTGCGTTTTTTTTAACCATTGTGTATCTTTTTTGTGTTGTTTTTTTGTTACATCAATAAAATCAAATACTTAGTTTTTGGATGTACCAATATTGTTATTAAGTCACGATAGTTTGTTTTTCGGAAACAGTAAAACTCTTAAAAAAGACCGCCAAAACGAAGTCTAAGTATTTTTCTTTAAGACATTTTGAAGCTTAAGCGTCTGCACCCTTGTTCTTGTCGTCTGCAACTATTGTCGTCTGCAATTATTAAGGTACGTTTTTCCTCCTCTTCTTTTGAAAAACCTGTGTCAGTGTGACAAACAGTTTGGATACTGATGAGACGCCGAGTCAATCGGCGTTTCAGCTGAATCCAAACCGTTTGCAAAGGTTTGCAAAACGTCGCCAGTAGAACGCTAAGTGTAAATTTATGCCCGATTGAAAGGTGTTCTTGAAGTTTCCGTTGAAGAACTTCCTGCGTTACTCTCGTTCTGCATTTGAAAGTGATCTGTGTTTAAAGACACTTGCCGGATGTTATAAGGTAAACTGATTTCGTTTTCGTATACAATGTGTAAATACATATAACTTAGCAAACTCCTTGCAGAGTTGTCGTTCGTTACTCTCACATACACCTCTGCGATGGGCTCATGCCAAGACTCTTGGCAAAACTAACAGTTTGTGTTTTATGGTTATCTGAGTCGATAGTTTATATCAAAATAGCCTGAATCAAGAATAAATAGCTTTTATTTTGTCATAAAACTGGTAATACAGTTTAATTTCAGAGAATATTTGAAGACCTATTTTCATGTCGCTTTACGCTTCGAGTATGGCAACAAACAAAATGGAATGATGTCTGCTCAATATTTCGAAAACAGTTTCTACAAATTATAGATTCCGAACTTCTTATAAGGGCACTGAAATTCTACTATAACCCCAAAGGGCACACAACTTATGGGAAATAAGCCTTTTGCTTTTCTTCCGTTGAACTGTCAAAGAAACACACAAAGCAATTTACTTTCTGTTTTATACGGGAGTTGGTTTCATTTCGGACCACTTTCTGAGCCAACTACAGAGGCATATGTAATGTAGCCGGGTGTAAGAGAGTGATACCGGTAACTTAGGTAAGCAAAGAGTGCACATTATATACTACATTGTACACACATACTGTCACCGATGATAAACTCAATGAAAGAATGTTTCATGGTGATATTATGTGATTTTACTTGTTGTTTGGCTGTATTTTCAGTAATAAGTTTCGCTAATTGTTTTGAACGGATTGTGATGGTTTGGAATGCATTTTAAAGGATAATTGTACTGGTTGTTTGGAATGAGATTTTGAAGGATCAGTTTTAATGAGCGTTAAGCCCTTTTTCTCTAAGAAATAATGGCCATCGTGAATATTAACAAGATCAAATTTATAATTTATAATGGCTTACAAACAAACAGTAAAACTTCGATTATTCGAACACTAAAATACGTATTATTATCGATCTTTAAGACAGGTGGCAGCTTAATGCATGGTGAAAGTCATGCAGAAAGCTCCTCTAGGAGCTTTCTGCATGACTTTCACCATGCATTAAGCAGCCACCTGCCTAAAAGGGTCTAAATTTTTCTATACCGAAAATTCGAATAATCGAGGTTTTACTGTACATTATTTTGACTCCGGCAGAAACTGTAGAATCATATCTGTATTAAACCGTAAGCAAACAGGGCAGATCCTGATCAGACTGCTCCTGTATGAGCCGCATGGTCTGGGTCTAATCTCTGCAAAGGCGTGAAAACACGTTTATATGCGGAAAAGGGTTAATTACGATTGTTTTCTTTTCAAAGACTTGATCGGAGTGTCAAAAAGTCATGATGAGACATCTTGACATGTCATCCGATGAGACACGGTGTATATCGACATCTCATCCGATGAGACACGGGATATATCGACATCTCATCTGATGAGACACGGGATATATCGACATGTTATCCGATGAGACACGGTGTATATTGACATCTCATCTGACGAGTCTAGTATTATAAATACGTCCCATTATATATGGCACTAGATTAGTAAATATTTGTATACACAAATGTTTGACCATTTCATTTTCTAAATAATATACATGTTACAGTAAAAACCCTCTATACCGTAATTTAGTGAAGAATAATTTAAATAGTTTTAAGCAGTTGACTGCCTAATGCAGGATAAAAGACTCTCTATTTGCATTAAGCACAATTGTGTATTAAGGTGCAATTGCCTATATTTTGCCAATGGATGTCTTACAATCACTTAATCATATTTATACATGGGAAATAAACAATGGAACATCTCTGAAACATTTGCTTTATACAAGTACACGGGTTATTTAAAAGTTGGCGACTCCTCAATGCAGCAAGCAAGTAATGCAGAAAGTTCCCATATGGCCTATAGGAGCCTTTAGCCTTTGTCATCTATTAACTCTTTTCTTGTTGAATATTTGTGTTAAATACCCTATAGTACGATCTATTATACTTTTAAAAGCAAAGAGAGCAGAGCCAGATCAGCTTAACACATTCCCTGATATTGACGACTTTTGACGACTCTGTAAAAGTCACATTGTGAAACCATTGTGATTAATAGAGCATTTGCTCCTATAGGAGCAAATGCTCTGTTTATCACAATGGTTTCAAACTACAAAATTCTAAAGTGTTCCTTTTCTCTAGTTAATGCTCCTTTTCGGTAGATTTATTCAAAGAGGTTGTATCTAAAAATAGCCTGTGAGGTAATGGGTTAATGCAGAAAGCAAGTAATACAGAAAGCTTCTATATGGCCTATATGAGATTTTACACAGCCTTTATCCCGTATTAAGATTCATTCATCGCCTTCATTTCAAACCCATAATTAGACTTCTAGTTGGTGGTCCTTTTACGGAAATGTTTACTGCATATGCATATTACATAACTTTTGTCTGAAAAGAAAGTCTGGCTCCTCGTCATTTCATCTCGACCGAAACTGCTCGCAAAGTACATTTCGAATTGATCTACAGTGATTAATAGTATGTAACTAACCAACTGTACACATCTCGTGTATACATATACTAGTGTAATGTAACTCACCTACACATTAACAAGTTTTAAGAAGCGTATACTAACATTATTCAATATCACCGTCTGTCAACAACACCGGAAATAGCTACCAGCCGAAGCTGAACTGATCATATACCAGGTGTAAAACTCCTTTGGTGTTCTAACTCGCATATGTTTAACCGTCATAGAAAAAGCACTAATGTATCCATGAACATTTAATTACTTCACTCAGAGTTTAAACTGTTGCTTGAGTTGGCAAGATCAGAATAATTAACCTGTAAAATGTTTCCCTGGTACCGAGGAAAAGTCAACGCCGCTTGATCTTATTTAAGGAAATTTGTATTTCTGTAATCATAAATTAACTGCCGACTCGAAGTATATGATTATTTGTTTTCGTGTACCAAAAATGTATCTCTCCATACATTATGTTAGGCTATATTAGAATATTCATACGTAGGGGTGTGTGCAGCGAATAGTTGTTATGGTGTACGGCGAATAGCGTTTCTGGTGAATTTAAGTGTACGGTGATTAGCTTATACAAGTTTCGAAAAAAAAGCCTTTAAAAGGGATAGTATTTTAACAGACAGTGTATGAACAAAGACCTGTACGTAAGATTACGTTAATATGCTACTTAAATATTTAAGAACATTACTTAGTAACATTTTTCATAATGGACCTAAAATCGTTTTGTCTCCTTTAAAGCAATCTATCATTCGTTATAGTAAAGTCCATCTAAATTCACATTATTTGAACAAAAGACATAGGGTGTATCCAATAATTACTAAGTGCAATAGTAAGAGGTGTATGTGTTGCAATTTCATTTCTACTAGATCAACAATTAAATCTCTTGTTAATGGTAGAGTGTTTAGTGTGAAGATTAATTCTGATTTAGACTGAAACTCATCTAATATTATATATGTTCTTACATGAAATGCGCCACGTTGTGGCATTCAATATGTAGGTCAGACAGGACGTTCTTTAAAAACTAGGTTTCGTGAACACAGTTACCATTGCCGGATCAAAAAAGTACGCAATTTTCTTTACCAGCATTTTCGTCATACAGGACATTCTTTCAAATATGTTTCGGTTCAACCAGTAGAACAAATTTATTATGATTCTAAAACTACTAGTAGTTTAAAATCTAAAGCTCGTTTTATCACAGAGCTAGACTGGATAAAGAAATTACAAACACCTTTTCCTTTAGGCCTTAATGATAACATTTTCCAAAGCGGCAACATTTCTAAAGATCCAAGTATCGATATTTTCTCCATATTTTCTATTCGAAAACGTAAAAGTAGATCACATGGCAGACGTAGAAATGGTAATATTAAGCGTAAATTACGTCGTAATATGTCTATTCATGATTTACATACTATTCTAAAACAAACTGGTAAACATTCTATGTTATCTTGTTTATCGTCTTTACCCTTTTCCTGTCTTAAGTCAATAGACGAAGAGGCTGATAAAATCTATATGCGTACAGATCCGTTAATTAATACTGCCTCACTTATACAAAGTTACACACAGCATGTTCTTCGTCCACGTATTGATAAAGAATCTGAACATAAAAGACATTTTCTGAAACTTCAGTTCCTAAATAAAGGTATCGATTTTATTGATATTCAAAGTATATTTCGTGATAAGAATGTAATCGATGCTATTCCCAAATATTTCATCAACTCTGGATCACCTATCATCTGTTATAAATATAATAAACCTATTAGAAATGTTATTTTTAACTACAGTAAAATTGTCTCTGACTTAAATATTGATGTTAATACCCCTATTTCTTGAGATTGTAGCATTTCTAGCTTTTGCTATAAACCAGTTGGTCATGTCATTACTGGTAATTTTGATATCATTAAGGATAAACGTCTCAGGACCCTCCTAACTAAAGGACCTAAATATAGATTACCTTCCCTTATTGATTTTGACGCTTGTCGAACTCATATGGCGGAAGCTATTCAAGAATTCTGCATCAAATGGTGTCGACGAGAACATGCTGATGTTAATGCCCTTTCGGATTGGAAGAAATGTATTTTCGATATTATTGATACGCGAATAACTTTTTACAAATCTAATTACCATCTTTTACCACCTCGACCTAGAGTTACATTTCGCTACTTGAAGAAAAACATTTCTAATTTTCATTCAGATTATGTTCTTGTTCCTGCTGATAAGGCAACAAACAATGTAATCATTATTTGAAGATTGTATTATGTTGATGTTTTAAAGAAGGAGCTAACTGATTCAAAAAACTTATATAACAGTTCAAACACCTGAAAAAGATATAGTCTCGGAACATGTAAAAATGTGCAATAATTTTAAGTCTGGTCCTAACATAAAACAACATAAACTTTCTACTTTGTACTGGATTCCTAAACTACATAAAAACCCTTATAAGTCGCGTTTTATTGCCAACTCTAGCTGTTGTACCACTACTAAATTATCTATACTTTTGACGTCCTGTCTTACTACGATCAAAGAACATGTTAAACGCTACTGTGATAAAATATATGAAAATTCTGGTATTAATGTTTTTTGGTCCATAAAAAATTCAAATGATGTTTTAACAAAACTTGAAAATGAACAGTATAACATTTCTTTACTGAGCTCTTATGATTTCTCTACACTCTATACTACTCTACCTCACCATCTTATAAAGGATAAACTTATTAAATTAATAGAAAAAACCTTTGCCAGAGAAAACAAAATGTTCATTGCTTGTAATGTTCAACGTTCATTCTTTTCGAATTCAGAAGTTGAACATTACACAATGTGGACTTACCTTGATGTTTGTAGATCTCTTACCTTTCTTTTAGATAATATATTTGTGCGTTATGGGGATACCATATATCGTCAAGTTGTTGGTATACCCATGGGTACAAATTGTGCCCCTCTTGTTGCAGATTTGTTTTTGTATTGCTACGAGAGGGATTTTATGCTTAGCTTAAAACCTGATACACAGACCGATATTGTTAATGCTTTTAATAAAACTTCAAGGTATTTAGACGATATTTTGAATTTAGATAATCCTTATTTTGATACTATGGTTTCTTCAATCTACCCAAAAGAACTGTCTTTAAACAAAGCTAATCAATCTGACATTAATGCTTCATTTTTAGATTTGAATCTTTCAATTACAAATGATAAAGTTTCGTCCAAAGTATACGATAAAAGAGAAGATTTTAATTTTAAAATTGTTAATTATCCTTTTCTAGATGGGGATGTGCCACGTTCTACATCTTATGGGGTTTATATTTCTCAACTTATTAGGTTTGCCCGAGCCTGTTCTTTGCTTGAAGATTTTAACAGACGTAATTTAGTTATAACTGATAAACTTCTTAAGCAAGGTTACAGATATCACAAACTTCGGAAAACCTTGTCTAAATTTTATTATCGAAATTTACCTCTCATTAGTAAATATAATTGCAATCTACGGACGTTACTGCGACAAGGCATTTCTCAACCAGAATTTTATGGGGATGTTATCTACAAACTTAGGAAAATTCGGGGTCATATCCATTTTCATGATTTGTTTATAAAACGCATTAAAACATTTAAAAAGAAAGGTTATGATCCTATTATATTGCAACACACTGCATGTTTGGTTATCGACCCTTTTACAGTCGGTAGCTACGCTTCCCTCTTTGCTTGCGCGATGACAGGCCGAGGGTAGTACTCTATGATGGTATACTCTTAAACTTGGATACAGGAGGAGCTTACCAGACTCATGTATTACTTTTTCCCTGTCGTGCCCTTAACGGCTTACCTGCAGGTGCTCTGACTTCAGTAAAGTCATTGAGTACATATTTGACGGTTTGTCACAGTTATTATGCTATGTTTTACATGTCCTGTGTTCACCGTCGTCTATGTTGTGGGTACGTCCAGCGGGGATACCTTTATTTACAATATTTGTAAAGCTAGGGTGACTTTGAGAGAAGTGTGAGGTTAGGACGTCCGTAAACCGGTTTAAACCCCCAGTGGTGTTTTTTGCTGCTGACCGTGCCAAGGCGGTACTCTCTTTGTCACCCTTCCTTTTGTTTGCCTTGCGTCTTTGTGCTTGTGGTTTGTTCATGTTGTGGAACGTTTGTCCCTGTTTCTTGTGTGTCTTTTGGTGTTTTCTGTGTTCATTTCGTGTGTGTGTGTGTGTGTGTGCGTTTGGGTGTGTGGTTGTGTGTGTGTGTGTGTCATGCTGTCTATCGGTGTTTTGGTGGTGGTTGCGTCTTGCATGTGGCTTTGCCTGCTTGACTTTACTACTTTTCCATTTAGATTTCGTCAATGTGCTAATTCAAATCGAAATTCTATTCTTAAGTGTATTACTTATGATTATTTTATGAATACACGTCCCGCTTTATAACAGCCTTCTGTAAGCAAATAGAGCAGACACATGAATCTGGTTCTACTACGTTTGCAACAATGTATGTTTCTATATAGCAAAGGTTTGAGATTTGTTTGCAAAGACTATAGTAGAACCTGTTTTAACCGACAATCAAAAAGGTCCAATTATGGATCAGTAAGGCATGTGGTAACTTTATACAGGTCAAAATTAATACAGAAAGCTCCTATGAGCTTTCTGCATTACTTTCCCATTGTATTAAGTGACAACCTGCTTTTAAGACTCCTATGTTCAATAAAGGAATGGCCACTTAGGACAGGTTCTATTGTATGTAGATACAGTTACTTTTCACAGTATTACGTTCTTTCTACCAAAGAAATTTAATAAGAATTATTTAACCCTTTACCTGTTCAATATTTATACAAGAATGATGGCATCGTGAATATTAGCCAAACTTTTGCAATATAAAATTTTCAAGTGAGGGTTTTTGTTTTGACAAAAAGAAAGAAAAATACAATATAGTCTATAAATCTACACTTATAATGTCATAAGCAAACATCAGATCCTGATCAGACAGCTCCTAAATGCCATCTGATTTGGATCTACTAAGTTTACAAATGCGTGAAAAGGTGTTTATATGAAGAAAAGCGTTAATGATTTAATCACGATTTCTGTTACCAGGGTTTCTCTAGAGAAAATGTAATCATAGTATGTGGGGATCCTCGTGATTCCTAGTCAAATAATCTTCTGCGGTACCTTAAAACCGGATTGCACAGCAATTCTGTACAATTGTTAATACAGGTCAGCTACAGCCTGTGGCATACGAGGGCTGATTGATAAGTCGTGAAGCTTGTATTGAACGAGTTAAGCAGGGGTGTCCTTTTTCTGCCTTACTATTCCCTGACTATTTAAGGCTGTGTACCCGAAGTACAAATATTAGTCATGCGGGAAACACAACATACAGAGCAAACAGCCACCCGAACAGCAACACAAGAAAACACAACAAATGTACATAATTACCAAAAATATAAAGAGACGCTCAGACAAAACAAACAAACAAAAGGGGAAATATGGAAATACCGCCTAGAAACGGTTAATGACAATAGTCACTGGGGTGTGTTAAACCGGTTTAGGGGCACCCATCCCCACACTTATTCCATTTCCACCCTAAAAGACAAACCGTGTACATAAACGTATCCCCTCTCCGACTTATCTACTACAACCGCGATTACAAATACAATGTACAGTGATAAGGTGCATGTAAAACGAAAACATATTTAAGTGAAACAAACTGTACCCACCTATCGCTAGTGCACCCAATGATTGAGCTCCAAACAGAGTAACTGTAGAAAAGTATTAAAGGGTACGACAAAAACGACGTCCGACATCCTCCGATTTCCGATTTAAGAGGTCGCTTTCATAGAGTACTAAACCTTTCTTGTCGGCTTACATACAAAGAGGGCCCCGTGATTGCCAACTGTAAAAAGGTTGACAACCAGACATGCAGTATGTTGAAGTACTTTAGGATCACATCCAATTTAAATGTTTTTTTAACATAATATTATTTGATAAAAAATAGTGAGAAAATGGGTATATCCAATAATTTTACGAAGTTTGTAAATCACATCACCATACAATTCACGATATGAAATACCGTGTCAAAGGAGCGCCTTGAGATTAAAATTGTACTTGCCAATAAGTGAAAGATATCGATAATAAAAATTAGAGAATGTTATTCTTAGTTAATGCTATCTATATTCTTACATAAGCAGCTTTTCTGTTAAACTGAGATTTCGACTGTTAAAAATGTTAACAGATGAACAGGATCTTGCAAAACAAATAAGTTGAGATATATAAATAAGTTGAGATATATGAATCCCGTAAGATGGGACACAGGGAACCTCTCCGTCAAGATGGGGGAAATTTACAATATCAAAATCATCTCTTTTGTCATATATATTTTAGAAGAAAGCATATCATTGTCAATTTTAAGGTCTAGATCACGAACAGACACATAAGTGTCAGAAGGGTTCGATTTATTCAATTTGAGCTCTTTTGGATAAATTGTTGGAATCAGAACATCACAGAAAGAGTTATCTAGGTTGCAAAATATCATTCAAATATCAAGAAGTTTCAATGAAGGCTTTTATAAGATCGTCTTGTGATTGTGGATTCGAACGTAACATGAAATCTCTCTCACGGCTATACAAAAGCAAATCGGCGACCAGTGGTGCACAATTCGCACGCATAGGAATACCAATCACCTGACGGTATATAGCATTCCCATAACGTAAAAATATGTTATCCTGAAGAAAGGTTAGTGATTCGCAAACTTCAGAGCAAATACAATTGGAGTAATATTTCATTTGCCGGTCAGTAAAGAAAGCTTTTTCAGCATTACATGCCAGATTTTTTTCTCGGGCAAATACTTTCTGTATCAAGTTAGTAAGTTTAATTAATTAAATCAAGGAAGTGTTGTGTACAATGTCGAAATATCGTATGTGCTTACAGTAGCTGCACGAAACCTTTTGTTCTTAAATTTATTTAGACTTCTTAAGAGTTCTTCATTGACTAGAAGAGATTTATTCCAGAATTTTCATAATTTATAATAGTTCATAAAATATTACATGTTTTATTTTCACGATTTGTTTATGAAACGCATTAAACTTTTAGGAAGAAAGGTTATGACCCTATTATATTGCAACACACTGCATGTTTGGTTATTGACCCCTTTACAGTCGGTCGCTACGCTTTCCTCTTTGCTTGCACGATGACAGGCCGAGGGTAGTACTCTATGATGGTATACTCTTAAACCCAGAAATGGTATGAGCTTACCAGACTCATGTATTACCTTTTCTCTGTCGTGCCCTTAACGGCTTCTCTGCAGTTGCTCTGTCTTCAGCAAAGTCATTGAGTACATATTTGACGGACTTTCGCAGTTGTTATGCTATGTTTTACATTTTGTACTGTGATTACTGTCTTCTATGTTGTGGGGAAGTCCGGCGGGGATACCTTTATTTACAATGTTTGTTTAGCTAGGGTGACTTTGAGATAAGTGTGAGGTTAGGACGTCCGTAAACCGGTTTAAACCCCCAGTGGTGATTTTGCTACTGACCGTGCCAAGGCGGTTCTCTCTTTGTCACCCTTACTTTTGTTTGTCTTGTGTCTTTGTGCTTGTGGTTTTGTTCATGTTTGTCTCTGGTGCTCATGTATTTGTTGGTGTTTTATGTGTTCTTCTCGTGTGTTTGCGTGTGGTTGGTTGTGTGTGTGTGTGTGTGTGTGTGTGGTGTGTGTGTGTGTGTGTGTGTGTGTGTGGCATGCTGTCTATTGATGTGTTGGTGGTGATTGCGTCTTGTATGTGACTGTCTACTGTATGTGTGTGTATGAGTATAAATTGCTATGTTTTCTGTAGGTGTTTTGGTGATGGTGACGTTTTGTGTGTGGCTTTTCCTGCTTGACTTTACTACTTTTTTATTCATGAAGTCAAAAGTTCAGACAATTTTGTAGGTGTACAAGAGCTAGAATTTGCAATGAAACGCGCTTTATATGTTTTATGTAGTTTTGGTAAACAATACATTGTATGAAGTTCATGTTCAGTAATTCTAATATCTGTTCCAAGTTGTTCACACTTTTTGACATGGTCTGAAACGATGGTGTTTTCGTCAGTAGCAACTGAAATGTATGACTTTGTATTAATAATTTCCTGCTTCAAGACATCGATATAATGTAATCGTCAAATAATAATCACATTATTCGCTGCCTTATCAGCAGGAACAAACACTTATTTTGAATAGAAATCATATAAACCCTAAAAGAAATTCTAGGTTTGGAAGATGTTCATTTGAGCTATAAAATTAAATGCGTTTGTCAATTATATAAATAAAATAGTTTTGTTTTCCAATTTGAAAGAGAATTAGACTCAATATGTTCTCTTCGATACCATTTAATACTAAAATTTTGTAGAGTCTCGGCAATCTGACCTCGACAAGAGTTAAAAGCTATCAAGGATGGTGTTCTATATTTGGGACCTTTATTCAGAAGAGATCGTAGACGTTTATCTTTTAATTATCTCGAAATTACCAGTAATCACATGTCCAGCCAGAGAATAGCAACATTTGGGGTGGCACAATCTCAATTATCAGGAAGATTGGTGTCATTAGGTCAGTATATTTCGAAGAGGTAGCACACTCAAGTTAACAAAGCACGTAATTGGTATTGCGCGCGTGTGTGAATGTGTGCTTGTGCGCGCGCATGTGTGTATGTGTGTGTGGTGTGTGTGTGTGTGTGGGGGGGGGGGGGTAGATATTGGCCTTTTTAAATAATTGTTTACACAGTGAATTTTCCCATGGCAATTAATATAGCAGAATTTATATTCGTTATTCACACATATATCTCGTGTTATCCGAATTCCGTGAATGCACGAATGCATGCAATAATAATTAAAACTAAAATGTTCAGACCTAGAAATTCACTTACCACATCTAAGATATTTCAGGAGTGCAGCTGAATCGGAATATAGCTTACGCATCGTGGCTATAGGGGTTCGGGGGTGCTCCCTCGGGAAAATTTAGAATTTATTGGTTTCAAAAACTGACTTTTACAGATGCGTAAATAGGGATTGGGTTAGATCTTACATGACAAGACAGAACGTTTATCAAAGTGTACCCCCACTTAGCCTTCGAGTTTTGTTCCATTTTGGCCATAATAAAGTTTCCACCTTGCGTTAGTGCGTATCGCTAGCTATGCCCATGTCTTTAGAAGTTAGCATGTAGCCTTCGCGACTGACCTTGAAATGTTTGATGCACTGCAAGCTCACTTTTTCACTGCGAGGCATAGTGAAGTTTGTAAGGCTCCAAACACGGATAGTATTTATGCAGATTTTTTATGCCTCCGCCTTTAGGCGACGGGACATTAAGTGTTACCCTTGTCCGTACGTCCGTCTGTCTGTCCGTCCGTGCCATACTTCTGTACGTCCGCCCTGTAAATTTTTTGTCCAAGATGTTTGAATGATTTGATATTTGGTCATTTACACCGTGCCTCCCCTTTTCAGGTGTGTTTTTTATCTACTTCCTGTTTGCCGAAACTTTGATTGAATTTGGGTGATTGTTTAATGACAAAAAGTTCGTCAAAGATTAATTGGCTTGTGTATGCTGGACTGATTTGATATTTAGTCTGAAGCATAATCTCACTATGGTGTACCGTGTCCCCTTTTCAGGTATGTCATTTATATACTTCCTGTTTGCGGAGACTTTGATTGAATTTTGGTGATTGTTTAATAATGGTCTGAAGCATAATCATACTGAGTTGTACCGTATCTCCCCTTTTCAGGTCTGTTGTTCATCTACTTCCTGTTTGCCGACACTTTGAATTTTCGTGACTGTTTAATGACAATATTTTCGTCGAAGATGTCTTGGCTTGTGTATGCTAGAATGATTTGATATTTGGTAGGAAACATAATAATAGTGCGTTGTACCGTGTCTCTCCTTTTCAGATCTGTCGTTCATCTACTTTCTTTTTGCCGACACTTTTAATAAAAGTTTCGTCAATGATTTCTTGACTTGTGTATGTTGGAAGTATTTGATATTTAGTCTGAAGCATAATCATAGTGACTTGTACCGTGTCTCCCCTTTACAGGTCTGTCTTTCATCTACTTCCTGTTTGCCGACACTTTGGTTGAATTTTAATGATTGTTTAATGACAAAATTTTTGTCAAAGATTTCTTGGCTTGTGTATGATGGAATGATTTGATATTTGGCCAGAAGCATAATCATAGTGACTTGTACCGTGTCCCCCTCTTTTCAGATCTGTCGTCCATCTATCTCTTTTTTGCCGACACTTTGATTGAATGTTCGTGACTGTGTAATGACAATATTTTCGTCGAATATGTCTTGGCTTGTGTATGCTGGAATGATTTGATATTTGGTAGGAAACATAATCATAGTGAGTTGTACCGTGTCTCCCCTTATCAGATATGTCGTTCATCTACGTCATGTTTGCCGACACTTTAATTGAATTTTAATGATTGTTTAATGACAAAAATTTCGTCAAAGCTTTCTTGGCTTGTGTATGATGGAATGGTTTGATATTTGGTCTGAAGCATAATCATAGTAGTTGTACCGTGCTTCTCCTTTTTAGGTCTGTCGTGCCTGTTTGCCGACACTTTGGTTGAATTTTAATGATTGTTTAATGACACAATTTAGGTCAAAGATGGACACATTTTATAGTATTTATCTCTACAATTTCACCATTGATAAAGTTTATTTTGATCGTTATTGCAGCATATTACTGCCCTGAACTACTTTCGTATGGCACTATAATGTATTAGTCTATACAAATTCCTAAAATATCGGTTATAAAACAAATCCATGCAACCCAAAGTCGTGATTTAATCAGCATAACTTAGCAGTATCGTAATGGCGGAGAGTATCCAGGGGCAAATTATTGTGTTATCATTGTTATGTGCAGATCAGTCAAAAGCAACAGTAGCGCAATAGTAGATCTGGACACTCTGCTAATTGTTCGTTTTAATTATCTCATCAGTTGCTATTGCACAACCTACATTTTATTTCTAGATCATTGACATGTTCATGATAGACATCAGGTGTCAGTTTATTTTGATCGCACTGGCCTCAGGGAACGACAAAAAGTATAATTTAGCAGTAAAATGCCGGACACCACGCAATATTTTTGCCGAACAGTCTTCATAACAGTAAATATATTACTATACGCCGTACACATCGAAGCTGTTCGTCTTACAGTCTTCATAACACATTTACCAATTCTCCGCACTCGCGCGCACACACACACCTTGTTTTTCTTTTATCAAATTCAAAGCTAATTTCGATCGTATTATATTCTACAATCATCGCTGGCATAAGAGTGTATCCGTTGTGTGATGACAAGGAATTGTAAAATCGTGTGTTGGGGATTAGAAAAGTGATTGCGAATACTTTTCTGACTTCTTCGCTGCTATTTCAGTTGTACCAATCCGAAAATAATGCAACCAAACTGATTTACGTACATTAATTTGAATTGATCGAAAACCATTTAATCATTGGTTAGTCTTTCTACCAGTAATTTAAAACATTGTAATGCTAGATATGTCATATTACCATAACTATATCGAATTAATAACCGTCCATCATCAGTTAGCTTTCGTTTCGTCTGGTAGCTATTTCCGGTGTTGTTGATAGACGGTGAATATAGACCACTGCAGTTTCACTCCAGTTAATTCGTTTCACCTTTATCCTGTTTTAATCCTTTAAATGCGGGTACTGAGCCTACATTTATGTACAAACAGTGAAGACTCAGACCAGAGGGTCTTGCATGGCGATTTCCTCCTTACGCCATTTCTGAATGCTTCTTCCTTCTGTGTCTTAACAATTAAAAAGCATTTTCATGTAGATTTTGAACGTAGTTTAGGCAGTTGTCCACACGAATCAACCCGCGTACACGAGAATTAGAAACAGGGGTACGCTTGCTCTACAAGAGTAGACTCGTCCCCTGACGCAGTGGGGGAGATTATATACGCGTGGAACGGGTTCATAGTGTGTATTGAGTGTTTCAATAGCGACTATCCTGTTTGGCCACAAAAAGCGCTTGAACGGGAAGTTGAACCTTTAGTGTACAGTTTACAGTTTATTTTTCACTCCGCACATACAAGAGGTACATATTGAAAACATACACAATTAACCCATTCGGCCAAACACTGTAGGAAAGCAGTGTAGACCAAGAAAAATGACTCCTAAAGGAGCCCTACGCTCAGGGTCTACACGGTCTGTTCCATGAACAGGTTTATAGATCGCCAGAAAAGAAGGACGAAATATGACGCCTACGTGTTTTTGGGGTTTTGTTTGTGTGTTTGGGCGATTCGGCATGTTGAAGTACATACAAAACGGGTTAATGTTGCAAATAAAATGACAAGGCTGTGTGAGTAGGTAAATACCATATAACAAGCAAACAAACAAGAAGAGAAAAAACTAGGAAACCCCATAACCATACACCAATGTATAGTAATGCGTAAAAAGATATAATGAGCACTGTAACAATGCAAAATAACATTAACGGTGTGGACTAGCCGTTATTTTGCCGGAGGGGGTTAAAAAATGTCGAAGCACAACGGCATTGAATTTACTGAGTTTAAATAAAATGTTTACTTATAAAGGATTGAAAACTAAGACAAATGGCAGCCTGTAAATATCTATTAGGGATGAGTATGCACATTTAAAAAGATAATGATATTCATCACCAATGCCACCAGAAGTACAAACATGACAAATGCGCCCTGTACGATCAATATTCGACCATCTTAGATAATGCTTGTTTAAATTTTATCAGGTAAAGTTTTACATTTGCATATCAAACGTGCACATATATCTATATAATTATATCGACAACCAGACCAGACCCCGATCAGATGACTCGTATACGAGTCCTTAGATCTTGGTTTGCTCTGCTCATAGTGTCATTAAGAGGCTTTGACGAATAGGGTTAAAACAATATGTATCTAATTAACCCGAATGAGACCCGTCAACATTTTCCTACGAACGAAATGAGGAAAATGGAGATAGGTAAAAGAGTTATGTTAATACGAATGAGACCCCATCAACCTTTTACCACGAAACGAAATAAGGAAAATCGAGAAAGGTAAACGAGTTATAATAGCCCTACGTTTGACCTACATTAACCCTAACCCAAACCTGCCCACTGCCCATACATTAACCCTTCTCTTGCTGAATTTTAAAATACATTTCTCCTTCTTTAACCATGTCCTGTTGTATAATTACACATGTCTTCACTGTGTACAAGTATTATATATTTGCAAACGTAGCTAATGTGAGACAAATCAACTATTGTCGTTTTTAAAAGTTTGCCTCCTGGAGATGAAACCTAATAGGGAGGACATCGCGATTTACGAAAAACGTTTACAAACGATATTTAGATAATTAGAGAATAAAATAAGGTTAATCTATGCTTAATTTTAAATGCTTTATAAAAAAAATTATCGGCTAAAATCCAAACCGTTGATTAAGTACGGATATCGAACTTATCCCTAAATTAACCCTTTATTCGACATGTAGGAATGCATTTGTAAACAGAGTAGCACCCGATGACAGGACTCCTGTAGGTTCACTCTGTTCGGTGATAGATTACGGTGAAAATTAGACATGTTCTTACAAACAAATCTTGAAAGGAGGCAAATGTATTTTTCGGTATATAGATATTCGGGAAATCCGTACGCATGGCGTGGACTTAATGACAATAAGACGTTATCTTAGGAATCAATGAACCTACCTGTGGCAAAAAGAGAATGGAGGATAGACAGAAAAAATGAAAATGACAACTCTTCCTGATAGCGGTTCTGTATATCTCTTCCATGAATGACTGACAAACGAAGGCTGAGTTTGTGCTAAACTGTTTTGGATGACGCAATAATTATAAAAAAACCTTCATAAGGATTTTTAAGACTCATGACCGCGTGAACGTATGACTCACTTTAGCGTGAACCCCGTGATTCACTCACACGTTGCTCTGATGACGCGCACACGCGGTGACGTCACGTCCGGCAAAGACTCCAAGCCGGCGCACTTGTAGTCCAGTGTTATCAACAGAACATGTGCCCTGTTTATCACAATGGTTTAGAAATGCCTTTTACAAAGGTGCCCAAAGACGTTAGTAGGAGAGAATGGGTTAGTGACAATGGTGTGCAGAAAGATCTAGCAGGGCATTTCTGTGTTACTGATGTTGTCTGTAAAGACCTCATGCTTTTACCAACATCCATTTCTTGTTCATTTAGTGGTCGCTTAAGAGTAGTTCTACTTTAGTTTTATTGATTTCAGGTTGATCCATCCACCAACTGCAGCACGATCATGAGACCCGGTACCCGTCTTATAATAAACACCATTTTTGCACTATGTATCATCTGGCCAAGAACCGCACTTTGCACCACGACTCCTCTGAGCAGCGTAGCAGAAAGTCCAAAACCGGACACCACCCCCGCGGACCTCCGCAGCAACATAAACGCCACAACAGTCGCTACAAGCGGTACGACAATCGGCACAAACAACGCTCAAGACACAACAGAAAATCCAACAATTGTGACCGACAGCGGTGCCACAAGCCCTGCAAAAGAAAGTACACCACAAAGTACAGGCACCACAGCGCTTGGAAATAACAATGTCCGTGTTTCCACAATTGCTGAAGACGCAATGGGTAGTAAAACAACTGTTACCTCGGTCGGTAATACTTCTGAAGAGTCAACATTAAATAGCGATGCAACGAAGTATACCCCAAGCACCAATACAACGGAACAAAACCAAGTAACTGGAACGTCAGAGGCACACACAGGTGACAGTGGTAAACGCAGTCTCCATAAAGAGGGCATTGTACTGATACCTGTGTTTTTCTCCCACGTCAAACACCCACTGATTATCACACTAGTCGTGATTATTGCTGGAATGAGCAAGCTGGCGTTCCATTTCTCACACTTTTTGTCGTCCAAAGTGCCGGAATCCTGGTGAGTGAGAAAACGTTTAATTGAAACTTAATGTATTTTCAGGCATGAAAGCTCAGAATGATCAAATATCTAAATGCATTTTAGTTGATAATAATTTTCAGTGCACCATGTCTAATGTTTGGATTTAATTTACGTTAAGTTTGGTCATAAATGAAAAGGCAATTAACTGCCATTTGTTTTGACAATTTGAATTGAAATGAGCAAATCTGCACACATTTAGAACTTTGATTATTTATCCTCAGCAGCAAACCTGTAATTACAACTGCAAACCTGTAATTACAACTGCAAACAGTTTGGATCCAGATGATTAGGTTACGAACTGGTTGACACCCTTTCCCTCATATAAACGTGTTTTCACGCATTTGCAAACAGAGTAGACCCAGATCAGACGGCTCCTAGAGGAGCCGTCTGGTCAGGGTCTACTCTGTTTGCTAATAGAATTTGATAAAACTGTTTCTTTGCTTTCTAAAATGTCTAAAATGTTCCACCTTCCATATTTCTTTATAACTATTGTGTTAATGAATATTCAGTAGGTATTGAATTTGGCCTAAATACAGAACAGGGAAAGGGTTAAGGAAATGCAAGATGATGCAAATGCTAAATCAGAGAATAGTTTCTATTGCTGATCATTTACCCAACAGGCTTAATTACCTTTTACTTCATGACTAATGACATCCTGAATAATAAATACGAAAATTAAAGATAATAGCATATAGACACGGTGAATTGCTGGCCATTATATCATAAAGCAAACAGAGCAGACCCAGGTCAGCCGTATGATCTGGACCTACACTGTTTACAAAGGCATACCATTGCGTACTTATGTGATCTAGCATAACACACATGCTTAAATTTATTTCTCCACCAAATCCTATGTTGCGACCATTCTGTCGAATAATCTATACATGGAAGGAATGCGTTTTAGATTAGGTCTTGTAAATTGTGAAGGGAGGCGATCCCGCGAGAGCAAAAATTGCAAGACAAAAAGAGAAAATTGCAGACTCGGTTTTATTGAGTCTGTTCATGAGCAGTAATTGAAAGTGCAACACTGCTCACGTCCCTAGCACC
This sequence comes from Azorinus chamasolen, assembly GCA_963576725.1. Classification (NCBI taxonomy): domain Eukaryota; kingdom Metazoa; phylum Mollusca; class Bivalvia; order Cardiida; family Solecurtidae; genus Azorinus; species Azorinus chamasolen. The sequence continues at coordinate 2,303,486 of OY755251.1, read as the reverse complement.
GGCTTAAGCGGTATTCAATTTTCAGAACAAGAAGTACTGAAATTAATGATCTCGAAGGATCAGAAGGTATAACAAGTTTACTTCTAATTTACGCCTTTCATTGTGAAGAAATCGAAAATTAAGCTCAATTCCGTGCAGACTGTGTCATACAAAATGGCAAAATTCAATTGAAAAAGATTATTGGCAAATCGTTCCACCGAAAAGGCTGCCAATATTGGCCATTTATCGACAGCTTTTGGAAATGCAGCTGTGAAGTGCAAGGAATTTGAACTTAACTCTTTATTTCATGTATTCATGCAAGATTCAGCCAATTATGAACATTAATTCATGCATTATATTATCATATAAACATATACAATGGAATGGAAAACAGTAGCGAATCAGTGTTGTAACATAAGGAAACATAGCAGACTCATATTAGACAGATCCTACAGGAGATGTCTGATCACAGCCAACTCTTTTTGCAAAGGTGGTCATAGATTCAATTCAGCAACGTTCGAAATGCAGTTAAAATAAAGCAAACGTTTGAAAAGAACATTTATAGAGTAGTGTTTAATCTTTAGCCCTATAGGTCATTCCCGTCTGTTGAAAACGTTTTCTTATTGAAATTTTGAAATACAGTTCGATTACTCGAACTTCAAGGGACCATACAAATTAGTTCGAGATAACAAAAGTTCGAGTCATCCGATATATAAAGTTCGAGTCATCCGATATATAATCTGAACAATTTACTAAGGCCACAGCTTAATACAGGTCCTGTAGGAGCTTTCAGCATTACTTTAGACCTGTATTAAGCTGTCACATATTTTTCTAGATATCTGTAGCATACATTTGAGATCAACTGTGTATTGTAAGTTTTGGAAGGACTGAACTTTTTGTTCGAGCTATCCCGAAGTTTATCCGAGTTCGAGATATCAAATTTCATCTGTAGATAAAATTAGCAGAACTCCAAAACTGCCTGAATCGCCAAGTGACTATTCCTCTCATCTGGATATAAGCTTTTTAGAAAATGGTAATCAGATGACGATCGCCAGAATAATTGCTACAGCTACAGCGCCGTTCAGGTGTCCATTACTCCATAGATACGCCATTTAGCGTATTTGCAAATAGAGAAGACCCAGATCTGCCGGCACGCACATGAACCGTCTGATCAAGGTCTACTCTAATTGCTTATGGAATGATATAGATCAGATTATAGAGTTTCGGAAATGGCCATACCCTTTTACAAAAATTCAGCTAATGAATATTCATGATGCAATTATTTCTGACCAGAATAAGTGCATTGTAGTAGATGGTTGTGTTCGGTTTCGCGAGTGTGTTGATTACAAATCACAATCACTGAATAATACTGCAAATTCATCTAATGGTATTTGCGTTTTAATGCTTTCCCCAACAATTCTGTGAGAAAACTATAAAGGAAATTATCAGTTTCAATTTATGTTTTATTGTTGACGCGATCCCTCGGGATTTAAATCTGCTTCTCCTTACCTTTTATTCCGCTAACCGCGATATGACACGCATTTGCAAACAGTTTGGATCCAGATGAGATACCAGGTAATTAGGCGTCTCAGCAGGATCCAAGCTGTTTGACACTCGGTCAATAGTTCCCCCTATATATAATGCAATCGGAATTAGACAATTCATGTAAGCCTCCCTGTTCCCGTCCAGTCCTGTGTAGGAATTAAAAGGCAATTTATTATTCACATGGAATACCTTTTTTACGCGTTATTCCTGCAATTCAGGGTAGTTAGTATCCCCTCTTTTTAATTTTAGGCGGTTGGATATAACGGCCATAGTTAGATACTGTATCTATCAGGGGCTTTTTAGATGTAGGCTGTCCTGTCCAAAGAGCCACGCAGGCTTATACCTATGACTACATCGCCTAAATTGACCAAGGAACCTATCATTTGATGCGATGCAAAGATGCCACATATCGTTTAGTTTTAGCGCGTGACTTTTATTAATTTTAGCAGTAACAGTGATGTGTGTGTCTAGCATAGTCAAGAGACATCTTAGTGCTTAGTGTATATCCTTATGTGGTACAGCTTTGTGGCTAAGACCTATTTGTATATACAAGTGACTGCGTCCATAGAATTGTAAAAATGCATTGTATTGTGTGAAAGTATTTTAGCTGATAAGATGTTGTGTGTACCAATGTGGAGAGTTATCCCAATTTTAAGAATAAAATATAATATTTTATTTCGACATAAACTGATACAGTTTCTAGTCATACAAATATACATAATAAATGAACAAGTATCGCGTGACCATATTTTGATGTTAAACATGCATACCTGTAACAAATTAATGAATATGAACATTAATTATTAGGAGTCGGACTTGTTAACATGAGTAATTCACAATCCATTGATATTACTTATAGATAATATAAAAATGTTCCATACACAAATTTAGATAACCTTTTCATAACTGAGAGCTGTGTGTAGTTCATCAATTCAGTAAATTGAAATACACTCGGACGTCTATAGTAATACAAACTTATATACGTTTTACGTATTTCTCTATAAACTGGACAGACGAGTAAGAAATAGAATTCATCTTTAATATATGAACATTGACAAAAGGTGCAAAGCCGCGTGTTTCGATTTTCTCTATTTTGATTATATCTACCAGTCTGAACCTAGCAAAAGTGGCTCTTAGCTTTTTAGGCAAAATAATCAGATATTTTTCCAAACCAAATGACAGTTTATAGTGCTTGTATAAACGAAGAGAGCTACTGTTTTCTATATCGTTTTTCCATTGTTGGATAAATACGTCTCTTACTCTTGATTTAAAAACTTTATGAAAGTGGTTTAAATCAACATCGAATGCGTTATACCACACATATGCAAATCCATAAACTTCAAGCAAATGTTTGATATTACTAGCCCAGTTTACAATACCATTTTCACAATCATTTAAAAGCAAAGTATACAATGTGTTGATCAATATATTTTCTGAGCTGACAATTTTCCACCAATATTTAACAATTCGTACAAATCTTAATACATATAAGTTAAGATATAATGAATACTAGTGAGAAGAGCTACCTCAAGTTTAAGTGAAATATTTAGTGACTATAAGCCTTAGTGGCCAAATTATCCTGTGTGGAGACATATTACATGTAACTCTAAAGCCTTAGTGGCGATAATATCCTGTGTGGACTACATATTTGAAATTACGCCTTAGTGGCAAAAGTATCCTGTGTGGAATATTATCCTGTGTGTGCTAATTTGAGACTATTTGCCTGTGTGGCTTTAACCTAGTATAGTGAGTCGTGATTGGTTGACATTGGTGTAGGGTAAGTTAAATGATACAAGTGTTATCATAGTATATATTATATGCCATTAAAGATAAGAATTAGTATTTGTTTTGTGGTTTTAGTGATTATCTGGTGTTATTTTTGATTAAAAGAACCCGGAATCACTAATTCTCTAAGTACAGTGGACAATTATGACAGTCTGCTCTGTTTGCATTTAGATTGATATGTCTAATTTTACAGTTTCAGTCATGGCTAAACATTCTCCTGTGACATGATAAATCGTGAATTAATATTCATGATTTTATTATTTCTGGCATGAATATTTATGAAACTAAAAGGTTAAAAGAGACGTTATTGGATACATGCTTAACCCTTTCACCGGCGCAGTCGCATAAATGCACAACGACAAATAGTGCAATCCCAGATCAGACGCCGCCTTTTCAAGGCGGCGTCTGATCAGGGACTTCACTATTTGTCTCAATCTCTATTTCTATATATGTGCTTTATTCCTTTGAAATGTGCATTTATTTATCTCATTTCCTTATTTTACTGAATGATTTAACAAACTTGGATTGCAGACGACAATTAGAAATTTGGCGCCGAAAGGGTTAAAGATTTTGAAATGATCTGCTGTAGAATCTCTCCTAAACGGCATTTTATCTATTTAACATAGAAGTCTTAAAAAGTAGGTACTTGCTTAATGCAGAGCAAAAGTAATGCAGAAAGATCCTAAAGCAGCTCTCTGAATACTTTTAACCTCCATTAACCTACCACCTATCTTACAGATCCATATTTTTTTTTATTGCCGCTTACGACAGATTTTTACTGATTGGAATTTGTTTGTTTTTTATTTCAGTGTCTTAATCGTCTTGGGAGTCGTATTTGGCATCATATTTCAGTAAGTTGGTATATTAATAGTTTACCTGCTACGCGCGACCTAACAACTTGGATCCAGATGAGACGGCGAGTTACTCTGCATCTCATCTGGATCCAAGTTATTTGACACCTGGCCAATAGTTTCATAACAGCTTAAATGAATTGAAATAAGTAAAAACTGTAACAGATCAGGATTTAGGCTCACGTCATATTTATATCAGGCTAAGGGTTAATGCTTTTTACCATCTGCACTATATCAGTTTGAAGTCCCTAGAAAAATTGACTTTAGATAGTTTGTCTTTTATATTTGTTATTTGACATAGAGTACGGTACTGGCAATATTCATAATGGCTACATGAGCATACATTGCAACATATTTAGATTTAATGCCAAGGCGGGACCCAAAGGTTAGTTTAATCCTTTATCTCATGAATATTTATGTAAGAAATAATTACCTCATGAATAACAATTTGAATATTTGGTAACTGTATACGAACGCACGAATTTCAGCCGTGGAAGAAACTGTACAATCAGGTCTACACAATGTCCTAGCAAATAGAGACGATACTGGTCAGACGGTTCCTACATAGGCCGTCTGATCTGGGTCTTCTCTGTTTCCAATGGGTAAGAATGGTTAAAGGATTAAACAGGTAGGTAGGTAGGTGGGAGGGAGGGAGGGAGGGGTTGGGTGAGAAGTAGGGAAGGAGGGAGGGTGGATTGATGGTTTGATGGATGGATTGGCGGATGGATGGATGGGCGGATAGATGGGCGAATGGATGGATGGGTGGATGGATGAATAGGCGGATGGATGAAAGGGTGGGTGGATGGATAGATGGATTGATGGATGGGTGGATGGATGGATGGATGGATGGATGGTAGGGATGGATTGATGGACATGGATTGACATGTATGGACATGGATGGATGGATGGATGGATGGATGGATGGATGGATGGATGATGGATGGATGGATGGATGGATGGATGGATGGATGGATGGATGGGTGGATAAGTAGATAGACATATTTATTCAGTAAAAAAAGATTGTGTGCCCAATATACATGTACCACATACAGATATCATAGTTACATGCATCTCAATATATATCAGTATATTATCTTTGGTACAAAATACATCGAACAACATATCCTTAAAGAGATTTCCTCCCCATACGTAATGCTAATACCACGGTGGATATATGCTGCAATTACGTCTAGTGTTTGTCCAAATCTGCATATTCCTTTCAACATGATAACGTTTTCATAAGCATTTGACATCAAATAATTACATGTTTGTGGGTGTGTTTACGAAAACTTAACGCAGCAATTAACCTTTTCAATACTATGAAGTATTTCTGATTATCTTTGCAAACAGTTTGGATCCAGATAGACGCCATTCTACATTTTCCTCTATATAAACTCATATTCACGCATTTGTCAACAGAGTAAACCCAGATCTTAGGGCTCGATCAGGGTCTTCTCCGTTTGCTCATTAAACTATAACAGATCTGAATACATCTACTACAGTTTCTACATGTACCAATATTGAAATATCCAGTGTACATTTGTCATTAAGATAATTACAGCTAATAAATATTGATGATGTGATTATTTCTTATAAATATTGAACAGAGAAGGGGTTTAAAAAAGGTCACTGTAACAAATAGTTTTGATCCTGATGAGACGCCGGGTGTTTGGGCGTCTCATTTGAATCAAAACTATTTTCATAAGTTATTTCAGATGCAACAATGGCAGCGAAAGAGTTAATACTGGCAGCGAAAGCGGAGTTTCGATAGATAGATAGATATTTTATTGTTTATCTTCAGATTTACTGGAGTCTCTGATAACCTGACGCTGTATGAACCGCACGAGTTTTTTCTCTATCTTCTACCACCGTAAGTGCATGCCTCTGTAACAGCAGACTGTATAATAGTAAAACCCCTCTAATGCGACCACTTAATGAGCAAACATGGCTGTCTTTATACATGTAAGCAAGTGGTTGCTTAATGCATGACGAAAGTTATGCAGACAGCTCCTGCATAACTTTCGTCCTGCATTAAGCTACCACCTGCCTTTGCCACTGTGAATTATGCCCCTTTTTGGTGGTCGCAATAGGGGGAGGGGGTACTGTATATGTACATGTAATAGTCAACGATCCATGCATTGATTTACAATGATTATGTAGCATACTATGAATCCGTGATGTTTTTCGAGCCCGTTTAAATTCAGCTTAATACAGTCGCAACAATGGCAATTGAGTGTATATCCTGCGTCCCACCCGTGCGTCCCACTGGCCCGGCTACTCGCGCGAATCGTCCTTGCCATTTTGTACAATATTGTACAATATTGTAATCGAGTGCAGTGCCTACGAAAGACCGGCGGTGACATTTCCACTTCAAGATTTCATGATTTCACGATTTCACAATTTCACAATTTCACGATTTCACAATTTCACGATTTCACGATTTCACAATTTCACGATTTCACTTCAAAATTTAACGATTTCACGATTTCACAATTTCTCGATTTCACGACTTCGCAATTTCTCGATTTCGCAATTTCAACCTCGTGTAAAATCTTTTAGTCACGTGACACGCTTGACGTAATAAGGCAACAGAGTGGCTCTCATCCTTGAAATCAGGATGACGATTTGAGAACCATAAATACACCTTTCTACGCCTTTGCAAACAGAGTAGACCCAGCTCAGACGACTCCTATAGGATTTAATCTTAATTAAAATCCATGCTGTCATTTTTTCTTACAGGTCATTATTAGTTAAAGTATCCTCCAATACAGTGTCATACAAACATAAGACAACGATTTAACATCATAAACACATGATTGGCAATTCTCATACGTGGATATTCATGGAGGAAAGGGTTAACAAACTTGATAGTGGACCATAAGCACATGCTACATGCCAAATATGAAGGTCCTCGGCCCTACAGTTCTGGAGAGGAAGATTGTCATAGTTTTCCGCCGTTTCTTTCTTCGTGGCTTTTACTCCAACGTTGTGATTTCTCGCGTTTTGATGACGTCATAACCATTAGAATGGACAAATTGAAATCTTGAAATCGTGAAATTGTGAAATCGTGAAATTTTAAAGTGAAATTGTGAAATTTTGAAGAGAAATTGTGAAACCGTGAAATCGTGAAATCGTGAAATTGTGAAATCGTGAAATCGTGAAATTTTTGAGTGAAATCGTGAAGTCGTGAAATTTTTGAGTGAAATCGTGAAATTGTGAAATCGTGAAATCGTGAAATCATGAAATTTTGAAGTGAAAACGAGAAATCGTGAAATTGTGAAATCGTGAAATCATGAAATTTTGAAGTCAATTGCATTGTGTGCAATCTTGAAATGTAAATGTCACCGCCGGTCTTTCGTAAGTCCCAGGACTGTACAACTGTATTCAACGGTGTCCCGAATAGAGTGATGCACACCATTTTGTTAATTAGCAAAGTCATTTTGTATACTGGTTTTGTTTTGACTGATTCAATGAGCTTAATTATTGTGCACGACAAAGTTTGGCACGACAATTTGGCATGGAAAGGGTTAAAACACTACCTACCTAAAGACTAGGAATGATATACGAGCGGGAAAAAAGAAACTGTGCATTGGTATAATATGATTTATAACTTAGGAGTTAAAACATATCGCCAAAACATTTTCAACGGGGTTTAATCTGACCCTTATTTAACACCAGCTCAATTGATATGGTTCTGGCCGACAAAATGCCCGTGCAACTTACATGTGTATGCACTGATCAGCGAAGATGACCGTGTGGGATACAGAACTTACCTGTGTAAAGTTTCAAGCTTATTTATAAAAGATGATTTATAAAATTTTAATACTAATACGATAAAGAAACAGTACATTTGGTTTGAGGGACGTTTGTTATACTTATAAGTACAAACCATAAACAATTTTGGTATCAAAATACGCAAGTGTCAAACAGCTTGGATCCTGGTGTTACTCGACGTCTCATCAGGATCCAAGCTGTTTGCAAATGATAGACTGGTCGCAAATAGCGGGATAAGATTTATGTATTTCTGCACGCTGAAGTCATTATATACTGAAACCTCTCTATAGCGACCACTAGATTGTGTTAATTATTTGGTATTTAGAGCAGGTGGCTGCTTAAAGCAAGGTGAAAGTAACACAGAACGCTCCTATATGACCGTTCTGTTTTACTTTCAACTTGCTTTAAACAGCCACCTACCTTTAACACAAGCTACTTGATGTAATTTAGTGGCCGTTATAGAGGGGTTTTACTGTATTCTTAAACCTGTTTGAACTCGTGCCATGCTGATTAGATCAATGTCGGCTATACCTTTGATCAGTTGCAGTTTTTACCCAATCATTTACTCCATAAATACGCCTTTCTTCGCCTTTGCAAACAGAGTAGACTCAGATCAGACGACTCATATAGGAGCCGTCTGCTCAGAGTCTGCTCTGTTTGCTTCTGGAATAATATAGATCTGATTCTACAGTTTCTGCCTTGGCAAAAAATCCAATATTCGTGAAGTCATTAGTTGAATCGTCATGGAGTAATGGGTTAACTGTGATGTTGTCAAATGTTTAAAAACTGCTAACCGACTATCAAATAATATTTGAGTTTAGGTAGTGGTCGCTTAACCGATTCTCGTATAGGTTATTATTAGATCCTTCCCTTTGAATAAATCCACTGAAGGAGTATCTACTAGAGAAAAGAAATTTTTAAAATTGTGTAGTTTTCAAAACAATGTGATAAAGTGGATCATAATGTTCTATTTATCACAATGGTTTCAAACAAGTGACTGTTATAGAGGCGTCAAAAGACGTCAATATGAGGGGAATGGGTCAACGCTGGTTCTACTGTAGCACAGGACTATCAACCTTTATCTCAAGACTTTGAAACAACATCGTCTGCTTCGACTCTCATCTGCTACTTTAAAATGCATTTTCAATTTTATTATTAGAATTCTGTACCATTGTCCGAGTGGTGACCAACTTGGATCCTGGTTAGAAGCAGAGTTTCTCGGCGTGCCATTTGGATCCAAGCTGTTTGGAAATAATCCTTTCCTTCATATAAACGTGTTTTCACACTTTGGCAAACAGAGGAGACCCTATAGGAGCCGTCTGATCAGGGTCTGTTCTGTTTGCTAATAGAATTGGATAGTTCTCTGTCTTCGTTTTCTAAAATGTCTACAATGTTCCACCTTCCATATTTCATTGTAGTAATTTTGTCCATGATTATTCAGTAGGTATTGGAATTAGGAATAAACATAGAACAGGGAAAGTGTTAAACAGTTTAAGAGTGAAGCATTTTAGTTTGTCTTTTGTTTCGATTGCATGTTGATATATGCTGAGATTACGGTTCAACGTCAGATAAGAGATTATCAATGCAGACGATCTCTATCGCCGTTAAATATGTCCTAATAACAAAATGCCAAACTATAGGGTGTATTTTTCTCGACATGCGTGTAATGGAATTCATTTATCCTTTGTCTTTTATAACTAATTCCCTCATATTGATGCCGTTTGATGCCTCTGTTAAAGTCACTACTTGAAACCATTGTGACAATGGTTTTAAAACTATACAATTCTAAACAATTCCTTTTCTCTAGTAAATGCTCCTTTTCAGTAGATTCTTTCAAAGATGTTGGATCTAAAAATAGCCTATGAGGTAATGGGTTAAGTGCAAGCTTACTGGCATTTGAAAACCGCTCGGCGTCTTATCAATATTCAAGCTGTTTGACACCCGGTCAGTAGTTTCTCGGAAAAATAAACGATTTGATTATAACAGATGGGAGATTTTTAAGATAGCTTAACCCTTTCGCTGCCAATGCCGGATCTGTGGTTACCTATGCAAACAGTTTGGATCCAGATGAGACGCCGAGTAACTCGGCGTCTCATCAGGATCCAAACTGTTTGTTGCTGTTACTATGTTTTTGAAACAAAAATTAAGAAAATCAAAAAAATGAAAATTTGTAGCAGACGACAATGTTAGCAGACGACAGAATCTGGCAGCGAAAGGGTTAAACCTCATGCAAAAATCTTGCATTCATATGTTGATATGTTGCAGTTTAATGCTGTTTAAATCTTGATTTGTTCAAGCGGTTAATAAAACAGAGATTAAGTATAACACTATTTTGGATCTTAGTCAGATGCCGCGTCACTCGGCATGTTATTAGGATCAAAACTTTTTACATGTGTTATTCAAGTTGCAATTGATAGGATAAAGGCTGTTGTCCTGTAAATTTCTTCCTGATAAATATTCAAGAAATAATAACTAAGTATTAATGAGCTGCTTATTTATGAGGTCAATGTTTGACCATGGCAAAAACTGTAGAATCACAACTATATGTATATTGCTTCTTAACCCTTTCATTGATGTAAACGCAAATTTATGCATTTACAAACAGAAGACCCAAATCAGACGGCTCCTATAGGAAAGGGTTAAGCGAAATGAACACACCCTTATAAGAGGAATCCTACATGAACCGTATGATCTGGGTCTACTCTGCAAAACACAAACCCCTTACCTCAAAGATTGGCCGTTTAACGACTTTGCAGTAAGGGTATGCCCAGATAAGAATGCTCTTATAGGAGCTGTCTGATCAGGATCTTCTCTATTTCCTTACGGAAAAATATATCTGATTATGATGCTTCTGGCACGGCCAAACATTCTTGTGTTCGTATGCCATTGTGCGAATTCAGCTAATAAATGTGTATGATGAAATTCTTTCTTAAATTATTATTCTTGAGGTAAAGTGTTAATAAGCCTATCTAAGAGGTGAAATATTATCTGTAAATCGATTATTCGCACACTCAAATACGTACCACTATTGATCGTTAACACAGGTGGCAGCTTAATGCAGGATGAATGTCATGCATCACGCTCCCCTGGGAGTTTTTTGCACCCTGCATTTAGCAGCCACCTGCCTACAAATACATAAATTCTTAATTACTATAAGTTCGTTGTATCGCGTTCTTACTGTCATTGTTTTCTTTTGTTTCAGTATTATACTGGAGGCAGCCTATGGTTTACATGACAGAACGTTCGCAGAGAACCTTGGCAGTGTTCTTCTCTTTGCTGTTCTGGTTCGTATCACAGTTTTATAGATAGCTGAAAATTAACACAACAGAATTGTTCTAAAATTAATCACCACGTATATCTAGAGACACATGTGACAACTTAATGCCGGTCGAACGTAGTGCTGAAAGTCCTACAAGAGTTTTCAGTATTACTTTAGACCTTCATTTAAGCTGTGAACTTGATATTCGTTTCAGGTTAGAAATCGGATGGCTCGAATCTCTGTTATCTCGAAGTAATTAATATGGCCCCTAGAAGTTTGAGATAATAAAGTTGAATTGTACTTTTAATTTAACACTATTCAACTATTTCAGCTACCCCAATTCCCCATAATATTCGAACACCAAATCCTCCCTCTCAACGGGTTTGTAAAACCGAATCAGTCAATGAGTAAACCCAGACCAGACAGCTTCTGTAGGAGCTGTCTATTCGGGTTCTACACTGTTTTCTTATGATTTTGCAGTTTCTGTCATGGTCAAATATTCGTGTGTCCATATGCTATCATAACAGTTATTTTAGTTAATTAATATTCCCGATGTCATTTTTTCTTACATGAATATTCATGGAGTAAATGGTTAAATTAGATTGACATAATAACAAACAGCGCAGATCCTTCAACTGCATTTTGATCTAGGATACGTGTGGTGCTTGGACTGTGCTTTATCAGTTCACATACATGTACATGTACATGTACGCACAAAATGCCGAACAATAAAGGCCAAAGTCAACAGAAACATGTAATACACGGTACGGGTGCATTCAGATTGAATAAACATTTGAATGGTTGTCGACCTTGTACGCCAAAGCTATATAATATTTTCCAAAGTCACATTGTTTATAAAGCTGACATGCCGGAAGTTTAAATCGGATTTTGCGTGCCTTTGCAAACAAATCGGCACTCCAACAAATCTACAAGAAAGCAATGAAATGATGATCAAAACACAATGACGTATGTCATATGTTCAATTCTACCTGTTTCCCCAGCCCGATGCATTTCAATATCTTCTTGCATATGTTTGTTTTTGTCTGTATATCTGTCTGTCCAACAGTGTACCCCCTCTCTCTCTCTCTCTCTCTCTCTCTCTCTCTCTCTCCCTCCGTCTGTCTTTCTGCACCTCTCGCCCCTCTCTATCTCTCTCTCTCTTCTCTCTCTCTCTCTCTCTCTCTCTCTCTCTCTCTCTCTCTCTCTCTCTCCCTCCCTCCGTCTGTCTTTCTGCACCTCTCGCCCCTCTCTATCTCTATCTATTAGACTTCACCATTTCTGACATAATACGTCTCATCTTTTTGTATTCCCACAGGGTACCGTGTTGAACTGCTTCATCATAGGTGAGTACAGCTTCGATGCTTGATTGCTAGATTGTAGTTACATCATTGTTCGAACATTAACCCTTTTCCTCATAGAAACACCTTTTCGCGCAATTGCAAACAGAAATAGGCCCAGATAAGATAAACCCTGAAACATATTTTTGTTTCACTTTGTGTCTATGCCATGATTTTAAATATTCGATATGGTCATCATCGTTAAGTCCATGTTGTCGCTCCATGGATAAAAACCGGGGTCAAATTGCAGTCTCTCGTCAGTCAGTTTATGTATGTTTCCTGTGCTGTCCCAGACTGATTCCTTTATTTCTGCCTCGGTGTGTCGTAGTTTGTCCCGGACTGTTTCCTTTATTTATGTATGTGTGTCATAGCTTGTCCCGGGCTGTTTCCGTTATTTCTGCCTGTTTGCCGTAGTTTTCCCGAACTGTTTCCTTTATTTCTGTCTGTGTGTCATAGTTTGTCCCGGGCTGTTTCCTTTATTTATGTCTGTGTGTCGTAGTTTGTCCCGGGCTGTTTCCTTTATTTATGTCTGTGTGTCGTAGTTTGTCCCGGGCTGTTTCCTTTATTTATGTCTGTTTGCCGTAGTTTTCCCGGACTGTTTCCTTTATTTATGTCTGTGTGTATTGTAGTCTGTCCCGGACTGTTTCCTTTATTTCTGTCTGTGTGTCATAGTTTGTCCCGGGCTGTTTCCTTTATTTATGTCTGTGTGTCGTAGTTTGTCCCGGGCTGTTTCCTTTATTTATGTCTGTGTGTCGTAGTTTGTCCCGGGCTGTTTCCTTTATTTATGCCTGTGTGCCGTAGTTTGTCCCGGGCTGTTTCCTTTATTTATGTCTGTGTGTCGTAGTCTGTCGCGGACTACTTCATTTATTTCGATCTGTATGTTCTGAGTTATGGTTAAAGGTAGACATCGGGGTTTGATTTCCAGAGTTACTCAAGCAATGACATTCACGAAATGCGTAAGTATGCTAATACATTAGTAGTATCACTGTAAATTAGATTATAACATGTAACACTTTAGAATTATTTACATAAATGTATCAATATTTGACTTTAACTTTAATCTCCGCCAAATGTCCAAGAGCTCCTATAGGAGCCGTCTGATCAGGGTCTGCTCTGTTTGCTTATAGTGAATAATATATATATGATTCTACAGTTTCTGCTTGGGCAAACATTTCATGCGTTATTATGCTTTTTTGTTTTTGAAAATAAAATGAATTAATATACATGGTGTCATTTTTTCTTTTATGAGTATTCATGGAGTAAGGGGTTAAAAAGGTTTAGTTTACTCATCTATCAATGTCTCAGACGTATCTATGATCTTGATTATTAAATTACATAACATTAAGAAGTATTACAGTTAGACCAAGTATGTTTAAATTCATCAATTATTTAATTAATCGAAAAGTAATGTTTTTAATCGAAGTCGGTTTATAAACGAAGCTTTCAGAATAATGCAACTTTTGATTCCATCCTCACATGTTACGATTACACGGTATACAACTTTATATTGAGACTCTATTTGTTCTATACATGTATAAGATGTGATTAAAAAATAATGTATTTGTGATGGAGTTGAGACATAGCATGCGAAGGGCACCTGTGCTTAAATATTGTATCTATATTCTTCTATAGGACTGTCCCTGTACGGTCTGTATTTAGCCGGTGCAATGGAGGAAATCAACACTAACCTGGTCCAGTTGCTTGTCTTCAGTGCCTTGATAGTGGCCGTAGACCCGGTAGCGGTATGTTAGATACAAATGTCTTACATAGGCGATATGTTGGTCGAATCGGGGTTTTAAGCCTCTCCCTCGCGTTAACACGTTTCACACATTTGCAAACAGAGTAGACCCAGATCAGATGGCTCCTAGATAAGCCATCTGATCAGGGTCTGCTCTGTTTGCTATTGGAATTTGATAGATATGTTTCTTTACTTTCTAAAATGGCTACAATGTCACTTGTTCCATATTTCAGTATAACTATTTTGGTCGTGAATATTCAATAAGTATTGACGTTTGAAATAAACATAGAACAGGGAAGGGTTAAGTCGCGACGTCCAGCTTGTTACAATATTTGGAAGACTCCATATTATGTGCATGGAACAAATTGTATTGTTTGGTGCACATTTGGATAGAACTACCGACCTACCGATTGCATCAAGTATTTTGTGTTAAAGGCAGGTGACTGCTTAAAGCAAGGTGAAAGTAAAACAGAACGCTCCTATAGGAGCGTTCTGTTTTACTTTCACCTTGCTTTAAGCAGTCACCTGGACTAAATTCCAAATAATTAACATAATTTAGTGGCCGTTATAGAGAGGTTTTACTGTAGTATCATAGACAAAATTATAAAAAAAGTCATCTTTAATGCTTATACAATTCAAATGTCATTACTGCAGTCTTGAATAATTGAACCCTCGATATGTAGTACATTTTGAAATGACACCTTGTCGTTATATACCATTTTGTATTGGACAATGTCATTTCAAAGCACCTGTCTAGTTGTCCAACAGATATCTGGGTAAAGAAGTTATCTTATCATGAATATTTATTAGCTGGATTCCATAATGGTATATAAAGCTTTAGCAGAAACTGTAGAATTAGATCTATATAGTGCCATAAGCTAACAGAGCAGAACCTGGCCAGGCGGCTCCTACAGGAGGCGTGTGATCTGGATCTACTCTGATTGCAAATGCTGGAAAATGCGTCTCTATCAGGTAAAAGGGTATTACTTTTCTTTCATTTCAGGTTTTGGCCGTGTTCCAGGAAGTAGGAGTCAACAACACTTTGTTTTATCTGGTATTTGGGGAGTCCTTACTTAACGGTACGGTTAAACGGAATGATATAGATTCGATTCTAAAGTTTTCCACCATGGCAAAACGTTCTTTATTTATATGCTGTAATTATTATAAATCTTCAGCACATGTTTATTTATAATGTCTTTATTTCTGACATGAATATTCATTAGGTAAATGGTTAAGCAAAAAAAAAACCTGCATTCATAGAGACTCGTGCTATTCCTTTAACCCATTTGCTCCCACGATCCCATATATGGGATATAGGGAAACAGTGTAAACTCTGATCAGACGCCGCATAATGCGGCGTCTGATCAGAGTCTACACTGTTTGCTGGAAGGAATTTCAATATAAAACAAAACGAAAATGAAAATTTAGACCAGGCATCCCTTAGATAAAAATGGACTTATCTAATAGATAAGCATGGAAAAATCCACTGGGAGCAAATGGGTTAATCCTTTCCTTCATATAAACGTGTTTTCACGCATTTGCATCACTCATTCCAACCTCGCCCCCTCTCATCCACAAACCACACACTTTCACACTCATACACAAACACACAACTTCTCTCGCACTATATCGCAATTTACACGCTAACTATACATCCTATATACGTATAATCAGAATTTCTTAACACATCAATGTCATATATAGGATCAAAATATAGCCTAAAAGTCATACACATATGATTATCAAAAATCGATGTTTAGGATGAACTCAGACTCACTGAGCATTTAACGCGTTCTTTCTAATTTCTAAGGATTCCTTTATAAATATAGCCAAATTGCTAATTCCGTCTTAGTTGAGGAACTCACTAATTCACAAAATTTAACATAACTTGGTCTTAGATAATATTTTTGTCTTAAGTATTTCTTTCTACAGTCGCTGTATAAAGTACAAATACAAACAAAGTGGTACTCATCTTCCCAATCATACTTACTACAAAACATACAGTATCTCTCATTTCTACATGTATCTATTCGTGCTCTACCATATCGACCAGATTCAATTTTCAATGGGTGGGACGACAGCCGCAGCCTCGTAATAAAACCGCTTAACTTACACGATACTAAATCTAAATAATCCTCAAATACAAAAATGCACTTAGAATGCCTATATGAAGATAAAACACTAGACTTACTTAAATCACCATACCATTTCTGCATGAAACAATCAATAACTCTCCTTTTGAATTCTTTACAAAAATGTTTACTGTTAACATCATGGGGATTTAACCATACATAATTAAAGCCATATTCCTCTAACAGATTTTTAACTCCTGTTACCCAATTTCTGCGACCCTTTTCATTGTCACTTACCATCAATTCATACATATGTTTTAAACAATATTATCAGTATCAATTAGTTTCAACCAATATTTGATTATCCTTACATAACGATTTACAAAAAGCGGGTAACGTCCAAGTTCTCCGTACACTGCAGGTGACGATGTTGACCTCTTGACCTGCAGTATTTTCTTACAAAAATTCAAATGTACCCGTTCCAATGACTTGTTCTTTGAATTGTCCCAGACTTTGCATGCATAACTTAATATAGAACCAACAAAGGAATCAAAAGGCTGTACTTTTCTTCAGATTAACGTCACGTGTATTCATAATTAAAGTATTTAATGCTTTTATGCCCTTACCCGCCACAAACTCTTGGTTTAAGCAAAAGCTACCTGTATAATTAAAGACAGTTCCGAGGTAATTAAAATCATTAACAGTATCCAAAGTAGATAAGGGTTACCATAATACCAAGTTTCATCTGGTCTTATGGGACCTCTTTTACGGAAAACCATAACTTTTGTTTTACTACAATTAACCTCTAAATCCCATGTGCAGCAGTATTGTTGCAATCTATTTAAAATCGCAAGGTCATCAGCAAACAGTAAGGCTATTATAAGGAGATCGTCAAATTCTAAACCGCTGTTAAAATTATCCAGTAACGATAACTCCATATCCTCTATAAACAATTTTCAAAAAATTTTGGGGACATTATCTCCCCTTGTAATAAACCTATAATATTATCGAAAAAGTCTGAATATTTATCAAACTTCCGTATACATGATTTCACTTTGCCATACATGTCTCTTATTATTCTGAGTATTTTGCCATTTAATCCTAATCTGTAAAGTTTAAAAGTACAAAAATGAGTCATGCAGGAAACACCACATACAGAACAAACAGTCATAAATTAGCTATAAATTATTCCTATTTACACTATCGAAAGCACGTTTAAAATCAACAAAGGCACAGTACAGGTAAACCACGCTATATTGAGACTTGTTGTTATTTTGTTGTTTACATAACAGCACAAAAGTACAGGGCCAGACAACGCACTTTAGTAACTCGACACATATTATGTACTGGGCTTTGTTCTAATGGATATGTACCTAGTCTTGCAAACAGGGGGTCGTGGGTACAATACAATATAATCAGGCCTGGCAGCAACTCTACCATTAAAATCACCAGCAATATATGTAATACCAATTTCATTAAACAGACATATATCTTCCTCTAGTAGCTGAAATAGATCGATGTTATTAATATTATACATGGGAGAATTTTCACCCCAGATGTATGCACCACATAAATAAACATCAGTATTAAACTTGAAAAAATCTTTATCAAGCTTGAGCAAAAATATCGTATCATGGTGAACTTTTATTAAATTAACCCCATGAGCTATTTCATTCCTCACATATACTACAACACCACCACTTTTACGTTTCGCTTTTCTGTTCTGAAACATTCTGTAATGATTAAATATATTAAAACCAGGAACGTCTACATCACTATCCTCACCAGTCCATGATTCCAGTAGGAAAATAATATCATGATTATCGAAAATAGAGCAAAATTCTTGAGAATCTAACTTTGTCGATGTCAAACCATTACAATTCCATACATATCCATTCAGTTCATCCTGTCCACACCCCTATTCACTCTCATTACTCGGCTTCTCCTCGACATGGAGCATGTCATAGCTAATCCAAGCCTTACCGCCTTCAGTTCCGGATAGTCTCTTGCGCCTGTCTGCAATGTCTTTTGGAACTGTTCGTTAATGTAGAAGTCAGTATCCTTCAAGTTAGATCTACAGCGTATCTCCATCTATCACAACTATTACAACACATTTCTAAAGCTATGCACACGTTCCGTTTCGATCTGTATAGCAGAGAAAAACCCAAAATGGTTTTGTCTAGCACATGCACGACATGCAGTTGCATAACATACACTTACCCTCGCTGTTTCAACCTAACTGCATTAGTCTCGTTATTTCAGTTAATATCATACAGCATACAGCTGTGGTAGATCAATTGTCAAGTGTCATTTTTCATCAGTGTAAATAGTGGGTCCCGCATCTTGCATTTGGCTGGCATATGTTAGACTTAATTTGCAATTCAATGAAGTTTTTATCATCTTACATTCTTTTTTGATAGATCCTTGACCTGATTAAAACGCCTTTTCACGCATTTGCAAGCCGAGAAAACTCAGGTCAGACGGCTCCTGTAGGAGTCGTTTGATCATAGTCAGTTTGCTTATGGTCTGATGTTACAGTTTCTGTCGATGGCAAAACATCCTATGCTCATACACAAGCTCGTCACATTAATAGCCATGATATATAAATCACTCTTACATGAATATTCTTTCTTACATTAATATTCACAATGTAATGTATTGACATATATAATAGCCTAACATAAAACGTCCGGAGTAGGCGTTACATGTCTTGGACAGATATAATGATATATGAAAAGGAAAACCGTTGTACTGATAAAAATGCAGAATCACATCTATGTAACACAAACAACAAACATAGCAGTTTGTATGGGGTTTTTAGGACGCTTTAGTAGAGTTGCAGTCAAATCGCTACACCCAGCTAATTATAGGCAGAGGAAGACTCCATATGGAACAAATTGCATTATTTCATGCACATAAGAACAATTCGGTAGAACCACCGACTGACTGCAAGAGAGCAGGAAGGCTTCCTCACACGAACATTCCAAATGCCCAGACCGGGGTTCCAACCACAGCAGTGAGGGGTTTAGTGACTGTCAGTCGCAGTCCATAGCCACATGACCATAGGTGCCTTCCTACAGGAGCCGTCTGATCTGGGTCTACCCTGTTTGCAAAGGCGTAGAAAGGCGTATTGATGGAGTAACAAAACCTTGTCCAACAATGGCGTATATGAATTACAATAAACTTAAACTTATCCACAACCTGCTACATAACTGACAATACAGTAAAACTTGGCCACAACTGCGTGCAGATATAACACTATAGTAAATCTTTGTCACAACGGCCTACATAAATTACAATTCAGTAAAATTTTCCACAACGATGTACATTTAAAATAACAACACAGTGTACACACATTTCAATATAGTTATATATATATAGTACATACATTTCAGTATGGTAAAACTTGTCCATCAACGTTGTAAATAAATAACATTAAAATAAAACTTGTCCACAACGGCGTACATCAGTACAAATCAGTAAAACGTGTCCAACAAGGGCCTGCATAAATAACAATGCAGTAGAATTTGTCCACAACGGTGTACATATTAAATTACAGCACAAGAGACTTCACGTACTTCATTCTCAGTGTTATATTTTCTGGTCCTTCGGGATCATTAGTTTTGAAAATTGAATACTGCTTAAGTCGGTGCTAGGGGGCGTGAGTAGTGTTGCACTTTTAATTACTACTCATGAACAGACTCAATAAAATTTCTCTTTTTGCATTTCTACTTTTGCTTTCGAAGGATCACCCATTTTCAGAATATTTGTCTAAAACGGCATACACAAATTACGGTACAGCAGAACTTGTCCGACGCCGGTTTAAATACATTACAAAATAGTTAACTTGTCCACAACGATCTATATAATTTACTCATAAAATACAATATGTATAGTAAACTTGTTCACAACGACCAGTCAAAATAAATCTTGTTTTGAGTCTTAACCCTTCGCTTGCTGAATTTTAAAATACATTTCTCCTTCTTTACCCATGCCCTGTTGTATAATTACATATATCTATATATATATCAGCCTATAATAGTTGGGTATATATTCACTGTGTACAAGTATTTCGCTGTGCAATCACTGCTGTGGAGTGCACTGGTTGCACAATCAACTTGTAAATAGTGCAGACCCTGATGAGACAGCTCCTGCAGGAGCTGTCTCATCTGGGTCTTCACTATTTACAGGTACATATATTGACGTGAATAGCAAGCGAAGGGGTAAGACATATGGAAGCGTGACGTATTACCTGACGAATATTCATTATAAGATATAGCGACATCGTGAATTTTTATTAGCAGAAATGTCCAGAATGGCAAAAAATCGCACAAATGTTTTGACCATTGCAAACACTATAGAACCATATCTCTATCATTTCATAAGCCGGCAGATCAGACCCAGATCTGATTGTACATTTTCAGTCAAAACCATAACGTCCTTTGTCCATATTCCCTTATGAATGTTCAGCTATTAAACACAGATCTGATTTCTGTGGTTTCTGTTATTTGAAAGAAACCTTTGTTCAAAATTTAGCTGATAAGTATCCAAAAAAGTCATACTTTTATACATGAGTATCCATGGAGCAAATGGTCAAGTGGTCATTGGTTAGGCTAAACTACATGTTGGTTATTTCAGACGGAGTTACAGTGGTACTGTATGACGTTATGCAGATATTTAACACCATGGACGAAATCACAACAGGACAGGTAAGCACACAGTGAGAAATACAGTATAACCTGTCTTAAGCGTTCATCAAAATGAGGTGTAATTATGAGTATGTAAGGCGAGTGGTAGCTTTATGCAGGTCGAAAGTAATGCACAATGCTCCTATACTTTTGCCAAGTATTGAGCAACCACCAGCGTTATAAGAATCCTGTTTTCAATAAATGAATGTCAGCTTAGAACAGGTTACACTTAATTACAAGTATTTTAAGTAAAATGTAAGGAGCAGGGGGCTGCTTAAAGCTGCTTAGGAGCGTTCTGTTTTACACTCACCTAGCTTTAAGCAGCAACCTGCCCTAAATATCAACTAATTAACACGATTTAGTGGCCCTTATAGAGAGGTTTTACTATACAGAACTATTTTCAAGCTGAATGTCAGAATGCATAGCAAAATCTGCCTACAGCGATCATTAAATTTAGGTCGATGTCTTGGTGTTTAACCCATTACCTCATAGAATATTTTTAGATACAACCTCTTTGAATAAATCTACAAAATAAGAGCATTAACTAGAGAAAAGGAACATTTTAGAATTTTGTAGTTTGAAACCACTGTGATAAAAAGAGCATTTGCTCCTATAGGAGCAAATGCTCTATTTATCACAATGGTTTCAAAAAGTGACTTTTACAGAGTCGTCAAAAGTCGACAATATGAGGAAAAGTGTTAACCATTTCCATATTCTATAAGTATTCCAAATTTCAATATCTACTGAATATTCAGGGGCAAAATAGTGATATTGAAATATGGAAGGTGGAACATTGTATCCATTTTAGAAATTAAAGAAACAGGTCTATCAACTTTTATTAGCAAACAGAGCAGGCCGTCTTAACTGGGTATACTCTGTTTGCAGATGCGTGAAAATGCGTTTATCTGAAGGAAAGGGTTAAGACAGATTGTAGCTTAATGCAGGATGAAAATTATGCAGGCAATCCTTACTTTCAGAGTTTATTCCGACAATATTGTTTGCAGCATAAGGGTCAAAACATGTATATTGGGCACTGCTTCACGAAAAGACCAGTCATGCAATTGAAAAACATATACCAAAGGCATTGTAACAGAATGCTGTGATAACTATTTGAATGCTGAATTTCTAAGTGAAATATTCCGTCATTGCTGAACAATAAAGTCCGTTCAGTATGAAACGGAAAGGATTTTGAAGGACAAACGGTGCAGGGTCTGACCAAATAAATCGTAAAGGGGCTTCCTATAGGAACACCATGTCCGTTGTCGACACTGATTGCAAATGGTGCACCGGTTCCCCTACTTCCTCTTATGTTCGTATACAATTTGTCGGAATGGTTTGCTTTAGTGAGATTATCTACAGCAGAATTCGCTATCTCGAACTCGGATAACTCGAACTTCGGGATAACTCGAACTAAATGTTTGGTCCTGCAAATATTTACAATACAGAATTGTTCTAAAGTGCATCACTACAAATACACTTTTATCTAAAAACACACGTGACAGCCTAATGCAGGTCTAAAGTAATGCTGAAAGCTCCAACCGGAGCTTTTAGCATTACGTTAGACCTGCATTAAACTGTGTGATCAATTGTCTATTAAAAATAGGTTGACTCGAACTTCTTTTATCTTGAAGGCATTTCTGTGGTCCCTTGAAGTTCGAGATATCGAAGTTCAACTTATCCAGCTATATGTTGATATACTCTTGATCGATTTTTCTATCGTGCGTTTTTGACGTCATATCTTATGTCGCATATACGATATATGAGAAGAGGCCCCTGTATAAGATATAATACCTGGAATATACCCTTTACCTGCTGCAATCCCATGGATGACACATAGGCACACAGTCATGAACCAGATCAGAGGGATCCAGGAGGAGCATTCTGATCTGATCAGGGTCAAGACTGTTTGCGGAATCAATGGATGTTAATGATTTATACCAGTATATTGTTTGTTTGCTATGCCCTTCCCACTCAAAATAGGAAATAGATGGGCTCTATAGTCTGGTTTGGGCAAGTGTACTGTAGATAATTTATTGGATTTAATGAGTTAATACAACATGCGTGCCCGACACATATGTCAAATTAATGATAGTTCACGTCATTGTATTTATTTTGTCATTTGTTTCAGATTTTCCTGGGTTTTGTAAAGTTCTTTATTGTGGTTACCTTTGGGTTTCTTATAGGCGTCGTGTGTGGGCTTCTTTCGTCTTTCATCACAAAATACACCAACTCAGTAAAGGGTAAATATCATCAGTTATATACAATTCTAACCCTTATCCCGCTACCTTTATCTTTATTCCGCTCCTTAACCATTTGCCCACTCTTTTAACCCTTATCCCGCTACCTTTTTCTTTATTCCACTACCTTAACCAGTTGCCCGCTCTCTTAACCTTTACCCCCGTTCCTTAACCGTTATCCACTTGATCATTTGTCCACTAACTTAACCCTATCACACTGTCGTAAGCATTACCCCACTGTCTTAAACCTTATCACGCTGTCTTACCCTTATCACGCTGTCTTACCCTTATCACGCTGTCTTAACCATTATCCTGCTACCTGCTACAGTTTGGATCCAGATGAGGATTCAAGTTGTTTGACACTTGATCAATAGTTCCTTCAGCAGCATCAGTTTGTTTGTCCGTATATTTAGGGCAGTTAGAGTACCCGGAGTTTCACAGTATCCGACCCAATAAAATCACAGTTTTTTATGTAAAACCGTGACTGAAAATGGGGAAAAACACTAAAGACCCCCACGAGGATTTTGTAACCAAAATCAAAATGTCAGAACATTTAATTATTTTAATGTGAGAAACAACAGGGGTGTTGACCCAGCTCAGATGGTTCCCAGAAGGCTTTACATTGTTTGTCATTCAAACTCCTTTAGCAATTTTAAGATTTTTATTTTAATTATCTCTGTCGTTTAATGCATACGGGCTATTCCAGTTTGAAGATTAGGCGTTCAGACGGTAAAGAGATAATGATACGCTTTAACCGGTACCATTTATACTGCAGCCTACTCAAAATGCATTTCTGTTATATTTATATTTATTTTAGATAAACAATTAATGTGTGGAAATGCGATTTAAAACTACATATGCAAAAGATATATGTCTGATGTCATTAAGTAGTACATGAATGTGCATGCCATAAAGGGTCAATTAATTTAAAGAATATACTGTACGATTGTGTTAAGTTTATTCTTCTTTCAGTCGTCGAGCCATTGATCATATTCGGCTTTGCCTACCTGTCCTATATGATATCCGAAATATTTGAATTCTCAGGGATTATTAGGTAAGGCAGTCATAAGAGAATTTATATTATTTTGTCTCCCACCATGTAGTGGTGTGGAAGACAGATTGATTTACTCCTTTCCGTCCGTCTGTCCAACCGTCCATCTGTCCGTCCGTCCGTATGTCTGTCACAAAATACTGTCCGCTCTCTAATTCTAAAAGTTATCAGCCATTTTGTACGAAACTTTATGAAGATGTTTGTGTCTATAATATCGTGGCCAAGTTTGATATCCAGCAAGATTATTTCAGGACTTTCAGAGTTATGCCCCTTCATTTGTCCAAATTTGGCCTTTTGAGCCTTGTCAAAAACGTCTCATCCAATCTTCACTAAACCTTAAACAATGTTAATGGCTATACTCTCTAGGCCAAGTTAAATATCCAGCAAGACTGTTTCAGGACTTTCAGAGTTCTGGTCTTGATTTATCCATATTTGGCCTTTTTAGCCATGTCCGCTCTCTATGTCAAAAACGTCTCTTCCAATCTTCACCAAACCTTAAACAAATGTTTATGGCTATACTATATAGGCCAAGTTCAATAACCGCCAATATTGAAGTAGGCAGTTTAGAGTTATGGCCCTTTAATAATACAAAATTGACCTTTTTAGCCTAAGGCATAAAGTTCTCATCTAATCATCGCCAAACCTTATGAAAATGTTTATGGTTATAATATCTAGGCCAAGTTGAATAACTAGCAATATTGGAACAGTTACTTCAGAGTTACGGTCCTTGAGATGATGAAAAGTGGGCCGTTTTACCTTTGTCTTTTCTCTAACTAAAATGGACCTTATCCAGTGTCCAACAAACTTCATAAAAATGGTATTGACTATAATGTCTTGGTCACGTTTGATAAGCAGCAAGATTCATAGGCACTTTGAATTTGTGGCCTTTGAATTGTTCGAAACTGGCTGATTTAACATTGTCCGTTCTCTAACACAGCGATTGTCTGCCTGACCTTGCACAAACTTCTTGAAAATCTTTACAGGAATAAATTTAGACAAGCAGCTAATTTATTGAGGCATGTCAGAATTATGCGCCTTGAAAATAATAAGAAATGGTTGTTTGAGCTTTATCGCTCCCTAATCTGGTTAACGTATTTTCTGTTTCAACCTCGGATTTTTTATTTGCGGATTTCATGTTTGTAGATATATCGTACAGAATCTATGTTGATGTACCGGTTTTCTCTTAACTCATCAATGACTTATGTAAGAATGACATATTTTATTTATTTTCGCATTTTTAGAGCAAATGATATGAAACATCCTAAAATTCTACAAAAATAATCTTTGGAAAACATCCAATTATTTTTGAGACAGGAGCAGGTGGGAGACATGTTTTTCTTAACAACAAGCTCTAGTTCATTTCTATTTTCTATCCTTTTGTTTCAAACACTCATACAAATTTCAGCGTGTCAAACAGTTTCGATGTTGAGGTTTTTGACAATAGCCAGTAACTCAACCATATACAATGACACTTAGGTACTTAATCATATGCTGTTATAATGTTTACCTTTACTCCATAAATACGCCTTTCTACGCCTTTGCAACAAACAGAGTAGACCCAGATCAGATCTGGGTTTGCTGTGTTTGATTTTGACACAATATAGGTCTGATTCTACAGTGTCCGTCATGATAAAAGAACATTTTGTTTACATGTTATCATAAAAATTAATCTAATTGATATAAACGGTGTCATTTTTTCTTTCATGAATATGCATGGAGTAAGGGTTAAACTACTAATAGTGTTTACGTTTATCTAGATCAAAACTCAAAAACTGTAATGGTATCATTATTTCAACTATGGCATGTTAACTTAACAGCTGAAATCACTTTTTTATCTAAACGTCGTGTGTCGTTTAGGTCACAATTGATGATTAATCCTTTGAACCCGGGGGGAGCGAATGAGCAGAGGGCTCATAGAGGAGCCCTCTGACTAGGGTGTGCACTGTTTTAGATCAAAATCTCCGCGCGTATTGTATCCAGAAACCTCTTGATTAAGGGTCCATACTGTAAGCAAATAACAAATACATTAACTTTCAGCATGTTGTGGGTTA
Organism: Azorinus chamasolen; assembly: GCA_963576725.1. NCBI lineage: Eukaryota > Metazoa > Mollusca > Bivalvia > Cardiida > Solecurtidae > Azorinus > Azorinus chamasolen. The sequence goes on along the minus strand of OY755251.1, from coordinate 2,277,119 downwards.
TAATTTCAGAAATATAGTTACTTTACACTGCAACTGCTACAGATGCTAAAAGTATTCCAGTTTTACCGTACTACGTAAAGCATGACGCTTCAACGTGTTTTTTGTCATCACTAAAGTTTATGTGTTGTTTTTCTTGTGTTTCAGTATTATAGCCTGCGGAATAATACAGGTCCATTATGCTTTCCATAACATAACAAATAAATCCAGATTGGCGGTCAAGTTCTTTGCCAAGGTCATGGCGTAAGTATATAGGTACATAAAAACGTATATCACATCTAAAAGTGAGGCTTCACCTAACTCAGGATACCAATATTTCACATATTATATCTACGACTTAAATACTGTGTTTTTGAAAAGATACGAGTATATATTTTGTGATACCGTCCGTTTGTCCTTCACTGAGACCGAGCGATTAACTTGTGGAATGAATTTTATTAACTAATTCTAAAACATAACAACAAGCATGTCAAGAAAACTGACATCGTTATTTACAATTCTTGCTTGGCGACACGGCCTTGACCCTTTTTGTCATTTAATTTCTACAGGTCTGCTAACGAAATCATCATATTTATGTTTCTTGGCCTTGTCACGGTCAACCCCAACCATGACTGGAAGACAGGCTTCACCTTATGGACCATTTTTCTTTGCATTATCACAAGATTTGCAGGTGAGCAATAGATGAGTGTACATTTGATATATACTCTTTGAATATTCAAAGCTGAGTATCCCTACAGTGTTTATGTCCATACAGTGTTTATGTCCATACGTATATTGTCCATTCAGAAAAGGTGTACTTTGGTAGATCATTCTAGACCCTGCTCAGATGGATCCACTTGGCGTTTACACCGTTTGTAAACTCTAGTACACTTGTCTCCTGTATTCAATGAGATGAATCTGCAATTGTTGAGTTAAAATGTTAGCAAATGTATTTAGTCACTAAGAAACACTTTTTTACCCTTTACTCCATTATTATTTATGTAAGAAAATAATGATATTATGAATATTAATAAGATTTAATATTTATAATTTAATATGAACACAGAGATTTTAGACCATATCAGAAACGGTAGAATCATAACTATATTATGTCATAAGCAAACACAGCAGACTCGGACTGGAGTCGTCTAATCCAGATTTTCTCTGTTTGCAAAGACGTAGAAAAGCATATTGTTTGGAGTAAAAAGGTTCAAAGGCGACCAGGTATACCATTTGTTCCTGATCGAGCGATGCAATAGAGATAACATGGGTTCGAAAGTGCATTTACAGTAGAATATTCCTTAAGCGACCATTCGTTTATTGAACATGAGAGTCTTAAAATGCAGGTAGTTGCTTAATGTAATGCAAAAGAAAAACAGAAAGCTCCTTCTATAGGAGTTTTCTGCATCACTTTTAACCCTTTCCCTCATATAAACGTGTTTTACGCATTTGCAAACAGAGTAGACCCAGATCAGACGGCTCCTAGAGGAGCCGTCTGATCAGGGTCTGCTCTGTTTGATGATAGAATTTGATAGATCAGTTTCTTTGCTTTCTAAAATGTCTACAATGTTCCACTTTCCATATTTCTTTATAACTATTTTGTCCATGAGTCTTCAGTAGGTATTGAACTTTGGAATAAACGTAGAACAGGGAAAGGGTTAACATGCATTAAGCTACCACCTGCATTGCAGGTCCATAATTAGACCCCTTGATGATGAGCAATGAATAAAGGTTCTACTGTAGTGAAATAAACATATACACTAGAGTGAAATGTAGTTCTTCTGTGCTCATTCGCTTTAAATTTAGACAAATACATTGGTCCTTACTTCTCATTTGTTTCATTAACAAGCGTAGCTGAATCCAAATGTAATGTAACTACAGGGGTCCAGAGACTTACTTCCCTCAGGAAAAATCACAATTGTGCAGTTTTTAAACAATTGTGATAAATAAAGCATTTGCTCCTATAGCATGATTTTACAGAGGCGTCAATAAGAGGGAATGTGTTAAAGCTTACATGACAAGACAGAGCGCTTATCAAAGTCTACCCTGTTCGCTTTTCCATAGTAATGTTTTCATTACGAGCGTGCGTAAGTATGCGTGTCGCTAGCTACGCGCCTCGTATCGGTTTGTCTGAAATTGAATTTGATTAACGACTAACAATACCGTTAAAATTATATTGCCTCGGATAAAGGATAATCGACAATACGCCATGCTTGATTAATGCATTAAATCACGATATTGAAACAGCACTAGAAACAACCACTCGTACATGACAAAGAACTCCTTTGAACGAGTAATTTAATGATATTTGAAATGCTGATTTATACCGATGTATGCAAATTGTGTTTTTTGCCTTTGTTTTTATTTTGCATGAGAGTTTTATGGTTACTATTTACAAACACGTACTGTTTCTGACTTTGATTGGATTTCGTATGCCTTGTAATACACTAAACCTGTCTGAAGCAGACTCACAACTTGACATTTATACAGATCTTGAACCCTTTCCCTGTTCAATGTTAATTCCAAATTTCAATATCTACTTAATATTCATGAACAGAACAATTAAATTGACATATGGAAGGTGTAACATTGAAGCCATTTTAAAAAGTAAAGAAACATATCTATTAAATTTCATTAGCAAATAGAGCAGACCCTGATCAGACGACTCCTCTTGGAGCCGTCTGACCTGTGTCTACTCTGTTTGCAAATGCGTGAAAATGTGTTTATATATGAAGGAACGGGTTAAGACAGGTTGCAGGTTAATGAAAATGGAAGCCATGCAGTAAGCTCCAAGGAGCTCCCTGCATGACTTTTACTATGCATTTACAAGCATATGCATACAACGATTTAAATTCCTATTTACGTAAATTCTGGTTCTCGAGGGGCTATAGATGATTCGTTAAGAAGATATTGTTGTTTGGCACACTATAGGGCATTATTCCATTGTTAGCCTTAAGTATGCTACCGGGGGACCTATGATTACGTTGCAAACAGTTTGTATCCAAATTAGACCCCGGATGACTCGTGTCTCATCAGGATCCAAACTATCAAACACCCTGAGTGAACGTTTAAACATGTCAAACATCTTTTAAAATAATTTGATCAGCAGCCTAAAGAATATACAGTCAAACCTCGATTATTCGAATTTTCGTTATAGAAGAATTTAGACCCTTTTAGGCAGGTGGCCGCTTAATGCATGGTGAAAGTCATGCAGAAAGCTCCTAGAGGAGCTTTCTGCATGACTTTCACCATACATTAAGTTGCCACCTGTCTTAAAGATCGATAATAATACGTATTTTAGTGTTCGGATAATCGAAGTTTTACTGTATACTAAGTTATCAGAAGTGTAGTTTTTGTGTTTTTGTCCAATTTCAGTAACATTTTCCATATCACTAATAATTAACAAATATGCATCAGGAGTGAGGAAAATCAAATTGGACGAGATATTTATGATCGTAAGTAAGTTTTGATATTTCACATGGCCCGATATTTTCACAAGGCATCGAGGAAATGATATGACGCATTTCACAATAATATTCTATTAGTGTATTGAATATATTTAATATGATTAACCCTTAACATGATAGAGACATAATTTAACAGGGTAGATCAAGATCAGGCAGTTTCTGTGGGTGGGCTATGTTTGATTAATGTTTATTCCGCTTACTTATGAAACAATCTCTCTCTGTCTCTGTCTCTCCCTGTTTACTTGTCTCTTTGTCTCTCTGTCTGTCTGTTTCAGTCTCTATGTGTCTGACTCTCAGTTAATTTATATTCATACAGTTATTATTTCTGAAATATTCATCATGTAAGAGTGCATACAATGAAGATATACTATGGCATTAAAATGATCACGATGTATTGCCTGCACGTATTGCATCGCGAGATTGCAATGATGATTTTTCACTTAATACTATGATGTTAAAACTAAAATGTTTTGTTAAATATATGAAATAAAGATTAATTTCTTTTAACATTGACATGAAAAGAAGAAATAAAATTGATTGTATTTGTTATATAATGACATGCATATATAAGAAGAGGCAAATGTAAACGTGTAAACGTCTTTGGACATGACTTACATGCAGCAACTTTTGAAGTGAATCATAATTTCAAATAAAAAGGAAAACACTCAAAGAAATCTACTCTAGGGGATGCAGTTGAATTGAATATAAAACGTTAGTGTGCAAAACACCAAAACAAACCCTTACACGAGCTTTCTGCATAATTACCGTTCTGCTTTAAACAGTCAAACGATTTAACTCTTAACCATTTCCTCCTTAAAAACGCCTTTCTAAGCCTATGTTATAGTCACTTCTTGAAATCATTGTGATATTTAGAGCATTTGCTTCATATGAGCAAATGCTCTATTTATCACAATGGTTTCCATACTACACAATTCTAAAATTCTTCTTTTCTCTAGTAAATGCTTCTCTTCGGTAGCTTTATTAAAAGATTCACAGGGATTGGCTAAAATAGCATATGGGGGAATGGGTTAAAGTGTTCAATAAAGTTCCAGAGTGGGATGAACCTGGTGTTAAAATTCGGCTGGTTAACCCTTTTGGCGCCAAACTTTTAATTGTTGTCTGTCGTCCACACTTGTTAAATCACATGGTGAAATAAGGAAATGAGATAAATAAATGCAAATTTCAAAGGAATAAAGCACATACAATTATATAGAAATAGAGTTGAGACAAAAAGTGAAGTCTCTGATCAGACGCTGCCTAGAAAAAGGCGGCGTCCGATCTGGGACTTCACTATTTGTCGTGGCGCATTTTTGCGACATTGGCGGTGAAGGGTTACGGTTTAAATATGTTAATTTATATCATATACATGTATATGTAATATCATTAAGTGTTCGCTCTACATACATTCTACCATAAATAAACGTGTCAGTCGATTCTATGTTTTTGTTTCTTTCCAGAGTTATGGGGGTCTGCGAGGTGCAGTGTGTTTTTCCCTGGTGGCATTAATAGATGAGAATGAAATCCCCTGTAAAAATATGTTCGTTACAACAACACTGTCTGTGATATTCTTTACAGTATTTATTCAGGTAACTTTCAGGTTCTATACAGTATAACCTCGTTTGAACCCTTCGCATCATATAAACATTTTACAAGCATTAGCAAACAGAGTAGACCCATATCAGAGGGCTCCTCTAAGAGCCGTCTGATCTTGGTCTGTCATGTTTGCTTATTAAAGTATAATACACCTGACTCTACATTTTATACCAGTATCAAAACCTAATGTGTATATATGCTATTATAAAAATCAGAATTTAGATATTATCAATTAATATAGATTCATATCGATAGATTCTGACATAGCCAACACTTAACATGCTCACGTGCCACTATAAGAATTAACCTAATTAATATTCACGACACAATTCTTTCTTACATGTATATTCATAGAGTGAAGTGTAACTACAACGTTCACATGAATCATTACTTCTAATAGAACCTTACTTGTATTAATTTCATGAGATTAAGAAATATTCAAGAAACTGAAAGAAAGTATTCTTAAATCTCTCCGTAGAGTTTCACGAATATGGGCCCAGCCCTTCAATTAAATTTCATTCACCATCCACGCTTCACGTTAAATACATGCACAAGAATTACAATTAGATGACATTAAAAACTAGTAGTGCAAAGGTCCAGATAGGATGCGTAAATTAAAACATTTTCAAGAATAACGTCTTATTTCTCCATCAAAGCCTATGTTGTAGCCACTCTTTAGAATCGTCTCGAAGATAAAGGACAATTTTAGTATTTGAGTACGCACCTTTATTTATAGCTTTGTAATGTAAAGATAAAAACAAAATACAGACCGCCCTGCGATGGCAGCCACATCATCAATGTTAAATTTGGACACTAAACATAAATTTTGTCTTCGTCGTGATCATATAAATAGTACTGTGTTACAAATGTACCAAGGTTAACGAGAATTGACTTTATTCAATTCGGATGGTATAAGTATACAGACATTGCCGTTTGATATTAGTCGTGATATAAAATGTTGACCCAGACGATATACACATATCATTTTTGATAAGGTTACACAGTGGTTTAACCTTTGTGATGCCTAATGGTCATAAAAAGGGACAACTGCAAACCGAGTAGACCCGGATCTCTCTGACCATATACATGTATATGCATTGTTTACTGTTATTTTCTAAGGACTCGTCGGCAAAAGAGCTATTACAGAAACACTTATTCAAAATAAGATTATTCTAGTTTATAATGCAGATTTGTATACTTAGGAAAAACAGGCTTCAGTTGGTAAAAACAGGTAATAAAACACCGATGAGTTGCAAGATTCAAACTTGCTACATGTACATGTGAATATAAAGATAAGGAACTCTTAGTCCAAACACTGATTTTATCTATGATTGTGTTTTCAGGGTGGTACAATAAAATGGCTGGTAAAGAAGATGCGGATTGGTCTAGCTGATACGAAGGAAGAGATGAAACTAAACGAAGAGCTGGCTACTCATGTATGTTGTTATGATGTTTAATCTTTTCTTTCATATAAACATGTTTTCAATCATTTGCAAACAGAGTAGACACAGATCAGGTGGCTCCTATAGAAGCCGTCTGATCAGGGTATGCTCTGTTAGCTAAAGGAATTTTAAACATCTATGTTTTACTGTCTACAGTGGCTACAATTTATTTTCCACGTTATAACTATTTTGTCCATGAATATTCAGTAGGTATTGAAATTTGGAGAATAAAACAATGAATTCAGTTTTTCGTGCAGTTTATACGATACATTGCATAAAACGAATATTTGAAAAAGTTAACAAGGTTTTAGCTGCATCCTTTACTGACAAGCCAATGAAATATTACACCAATTGGACTTGCGAAGGATCACTAACCTTTCTTCTGGATAACATACTCGTAAATTATGGGAATGCGATATACCGTTAGTTACGAATTATGCACCACTGGTCGCCGATTTGTTTTTGTACTGCTATGAGAGAGATTTCATGATAAGTTTGAACCCACAATCACACAATCACAAGAAGATGTCATAAAAGCCTTCCGTGACACTTCTCGATATTTGGATGATATTTTCAACTAAGATGACCCTTTCTTTGATGTTTTGATTCCTACCATTTACCCAAAAGAACTTACTTTGAATAAAGCTAGCCCTTCCGTAACTTATGTAGCTTTTCTTGATCTAGACCTTAATATTGACAATGGAATGATTTCTTCTAACATTTATGACAAATGAGACTATTTGATTTTAATTTTGTAAATTTCCCTCATCTTGGTGGAGATGTTCCCCGTACCCCCATCTTACGGGGTTTATATATCTCAAATTATTTGGCTCGCTAGAGCTTGTTTTTCTGTTGACGATTTCAACAATCGAAATCTCCTTAAGAAAGAATATATATATCATAAACTAAGAAACACATTCTCTAAATTTTATACGAAATCTTTTACTAATTGGACATATCCATTTCTCACATTTTTCATCAAATACTTTAAAATAATTAAAAAGGGATATGATCCTATAGTACTACAACATGCTGCGTGTCCGGTTGTCAACGCTTTTACAGTTGGAAATCACGCTGCCCTCTTTGCGTGTACGCTATGAAGACGACCTCCTAAATCCGGAAACGGAAGGAGGACGTCGGATCTCTGTACTTTCTCGTTTGTCGTACCCTTTATTACTTTTCTACAGTTACTCTGTCACTTATTGAGTACACTAGCAATAGGTGAATCCAGTTCGTTCCACTTAAATATGTTTTCGTTTTACATGTTATTTACCACTGTATTTGCCATCGCGGTTGTTATAGATTAGTCGGAGAGGGGATGCGTTTATTTACACTGTTTGTCCTTTAGGGTGGAGATGGAATATTATTGTAAGTGTGACGCTGGGCGCCCGTAAACCGGATTAAACCCCTAGTGACTATTGTCACTGACCGTTCCAATGCGATACCTCCATCTTCCCCTATTGTTTGTTTGTTTTGTCTTTGTGCGTCTCTTTGTGTTTTGATAGTTATGTGCATGTGCTGTGCTTTCTTGCGGTGCTGTTCGGGCGGCGGTTTGTTTTGTATGTGGTGTTTTCTGTATGATTGGAAAAGTAGTAAAGTCAAGCAGGCAAAGCAACATGCAAGACGCAACCTCCACCAAAACACCGATAGACAGCATGACACACACACACACACACACACACACACACAACCACACACCCAAACGCACACACACACATGAAATGAACACAGAAAACACCAAAAGACACACAAGAACCAGGGACAAACGTTCCACACATGAACAAATCACAAGCACAAAGACGCAAGGCAAACAAAAGGAAGGGTGACAAAGAGAGTACCGCCTTGGCACGGTCAGTAGCAAAAACACCACTGGGGGTTTAAACCGGTTTACGGACGTCCTAACCTCACACTTCTCTCAAAGTCACCCTAGCTTTACAAATATTGTAAATAAAGATATCCCCGCTGGACTTACCCACAACATAGACGACGGTGAACACAGGACAACATGTAAAACATAGCATAATAACTGTGACAATCCGTCAAATATGTACTCAATGACTTTGCTGAAGTCAGAGCACCTGCAGGTAAGCCGTTAAGGGCACGACAGGGAAAAAGTAATACATGAGTCTGGTAAGCTCATCCTGTATCCAAGTTTAAGAGTTTACCATCATAGAGTACTACCCTCGGCCTGTCATCGCGCAAGCAAAGAGGGAAGCGTAGCTACCGACTGTAAAAGGGTCGATAACCAAACATGCAGTGCGTTGCAATATAATAGGATCATAACCTTTCTTTTTAAATGTTTTAATGCGTTTTATAAACAAATCATGAAAATGGATATGACCCCGAATTTTCCTAAGTTTGTAGATAACATCCCCATAAAATTCTGGTTGAGAAATGCCTTGTCGCAGTAACGTCCGTAGATTGCAATTATATTTACTAATGAGAGGTAAATTTCGATAATAAAATTTAGAAAAAGTTTTCCGAAGTTTGTGATATCTGTAACCTTGCTTAAGAAGTTTATCAATTATAACTAAATTACGTCTGTTAAAATCTTCAAGCAAAGAACAGGCTCGGGCAAACCTAATAAGTTGAGAAATATAAACCCCATAAGATGTAGAACGTGGCACATCCCCATCTAGAAAAGGATAATTAACAATTTTAAAATTAAAATCTTCTCTTTTATCGTATACTTTGGACGAAACTTTATCATTTGTAATTGAAAGATTCAAATCTAAAAATGAAGCATTAATGTCAGATTGATTAGCTTTGTTTAAAGACAGTTCTTTTGGGTAAATTGAAGAAACCATAGTATCAAAATAAGGATTCATATTTGTACTTTTATCACAGTGCGCATAATATTTATATTATATTTATATTTTATATTTATTTTATTTTATCTGCTGACAATAGCCAAAAGCATCGTAAATGCATTTGCAAGTTCAGGATGATTCATAACTCGTTGATATTATACACGTACATGTATTCCATTTCCCACTTATAAGAGTAATGTGAATTTATTTATTAACCCTTCGCTTGCTGAAATTTAGAATACATTTCTCCTTCTTTGACCATGCCCTGTTGTATAATTACATATATCTTCACTGTGTACAAGTATTTTGCTGTGCAATCACTGCTGTGGATTGCACTGGTTGCACAATCAACTTGTAAATAGTGCAGACCCTGATGAGACAGCTCCTGCAGGAGCTGTCTCATCTGGGTCTTCACTATTTAAAGGTAGGTATATTAACGTGAATAGCAAGCGAAGGGTTAAACAAATACTGTACGTGCTTCTATTTCTATACATTTACGTACTTCTATTGCTATACATTTCATGATCATCATTACATTGTATTCCATGCAGTCATTCATATCAAAATCCCTTCCTATAGAATCAGTATTATATTATAAGTATTACATGTGTATTGTTGTTTGGGTTCCTTGTGTTGCTGTTCGGGCGACTGTTTGTTCTGTATGTGGTGTTTCCTGCATGACTCATTTTTGTACTTTTGTTATAACAGGTATTTGACCATATCATGGCAGGAATTGAGGAAATACTGGGTTATACACATGGTACACATCATATTAAGGTGAGGTTTATGGTTTAACCCTTTCCTTCAAATAAAGGTGTTTTCACGCATGTGCAAACTGAGTAGACCCATATCTGACGGGTCCTACAGGAGCCGTCTGATCAGGATATTCTCTGTTTCCCAATGAGAGTTTTAAAGATCTGTTTATTTACTTTCTACAATCATTGCTCCAATGTTCCACATTCCATATTTTGTTGTAACTACTTTGTCCATGAATTTTCAGCAGGTATTGAAATTTGAAATAAACGTAGAACAGGGGAAGGGTTTAAGTGCAACTCAACTAGTAATTCGAAGTTAGTATAAGTGTAGTATATATTATAATTAAAATCGTCAGCATGTGTCCACCTAATTTACGATGCGTCCGCGTGTAACACTAAGAGATGCCATCTGCTGCGTTTGCTTATTATATGATTACTTCACGAATGTTCATGTACGAAATATTGAATGTATAAGTATTAGTTACTTGAGCTTTACAAGGACATCAAGGAATTGTTTGACTGTAACATCAATGTCTATATCAAGTTAACCCATTCCCTCATATTGACGACTTTTGGCGAAGATGTAAATGTCACTTTGTGAAACCATTGTGGTAAATAGAGCATTTGCTCCTATAGGAGCAAATGCTCTATTTATCACAATGGTTTCAAAGTACAAAATTCTAAACGTTTCCTTTTCTCTAGTTAATACTCCTTTTCGGTAGATTTATCCAAAGAGGTTGTATCTAAAAATAGCCTATGAGGTAATGGGTTAACTGTTTAACCCTTTACTCCATTAATATCCATGAAGTGACGTTTTGAATATTAATTAGTTGAGTCTTTTAATGACATGTGAACACGGGAAATGTTGGCCATGGTAGAAACTTAGAATCGTATGTATATTATATCATAAGCAAACAGAGCAGGCCCTTATCAGACAGCTCCTATAGGAGTCGTCTGATCTGTATCTACTGGTTTTGCAAAGGCGTAGAAAGACATATTATGGAGTAAAGTGTTAAGATGCTATAATGCTATTCAATATTGCATAATGTCTTACTCGTTTGTGTTTTGAATGCGGCGTTGACTGCATGACTCTTACATGTACTTTTACTGGTTAAAACGTAGCGCTTATTATAGTGTCTGTGGTTTGAATGGTGTTGAAATCAATGTTCTCATAATAAATAGATAGATTAAACTTTAGTAGTGATTAGTGTTGCACTTTGAATTACTACTCATGAACAGACTCACTAAAACCGAATCTGCAATTTGCTCTTTTTGGCATTGCTACATTTGCTTTCGAAGGATCACCCACTTTCAGAATATATGTACTTCGCAACAGCAGGTGTTAAGTGGTTGAGTGGCGGCCGCAAAAAGTCGCCCCACACTTCATTATGTGTGTTGTTATATGTTCTGGTCCTTCGGGATCATAATCTTTGATGGTATACGTTTTGAAAATTGAACACTGCTTTAGCCGGAGCTAGGGTGCGAGAATAGTGTTGCACATTTAATTACTACTCATGAACAGACTCAATAAAGCATAGTCTGCAACTTTCTCTGTTTGGCATTGTTGCTTTTGCTTTCGAAGAATCACCTACTTTCAGAATATATTTAGTAATCTGTTCAGTTGGCTAAGTTTCCAGCACTGTGGTAATTGTTCAATATCTCCATTAGAATATTGCCTTCACTATCAATTTCAAAGTAATTTCCAAATTTATTAGAAACGTTGCCAACAGTTTTGTCATATTTATTGTTACATACTAGAGGCCATTGCGAAACATGCAGGACGAAGATTGTTTCATGATTACTGGAAAGGCGTCAATCATCTTAGTGTTATATTTCAGATGAAGCTGGATCAAATAGATGAAAACATTATACGACCAAAATTACTAAAGAATGCTACTAGTACAGATTTAGATGACATTTCACATTATTATGAAAAACTGGTTATGAAGTAAGGAACTTTTTGTTAACATTCTTCTTCTGATAATTTAGAGATGAGTTACAAATGTGCTCCTTATTGCAAAAATAGAACTAGAACTATATCCACAGTTTCAATAATAATATGATCCGTTGTTTTTATACGTTATACTCTTTGAACTCTCGATGCTCAAAGTAGAATCGTCCATCATTGCATTACTAGAATGGCCCATGAATAAATCTACTGAAAAGGAGCATTCACAAGCAAGAAACGTTCATATATGTGTAGTTTTGAAACCATTGTGATAAATACCTTATCACATTTTTACAGAGGCGTCAAAAGGCGTCTATATAAGGGAATAGCTTCACTATATTGAAAATGACGACTGTTGGAAATTTGCAGCAGTGCTATTTACAGGATTACTATCATGCATTCAAACAGTCACTGTTGAATAATTATTGAATAATTCCAATGATATATTTTGCCATTGCAATATGATATGTATTCCTTCTGTTTTCTACATAAGAGTTTCTTTATTATGTATGAAATGATGAGTGCACAATATTATTATGATCAAGAAGATGTTAACTATGTCATAGTTTTATTATTTTATAAGTAAACAAAGCTGACTATGATCAGGGGGCTCCTACAACGGTCTTTATTCTGCTCCTACATCGGTCTTCGGTCTACTTCGTTTGCGAAGGTGTCAAAAGACACAATTAATAGGCAATGTGTTAAGAATTAGTATAGTATAATCATGAATACAATTAAGTATCAACATAACGTTAGTGCATTTGGATGTAGTAAGCTTCAGGTACCTTTTAAATGTTCATTTTTATTTTCAGAGAACACTACAAAAACCTGCAGTTGGCAGGAGCGACACTTCGAGATGTAAAGACTGAAATGTAAGTGACAAACATGTCAGTGCTTTCAATGCTGAATGTTCGGAGTGAAATAGCACATCAGTATTTAACTATACATGTAGATACAGAGTCCACTCATAAAGAAAAAGTTAAACTTGCCAGAGGATTTAGAAAGACAAATAGTGCAGACAGTGATCAGAGAGTCTTCTAGGTGCCATCCACACTGTTTGCAAATGACCGTGCATGCTTGTTTTGGAATGAAATGGTTTAAATTCGTTCTCAGATAAATGTTAATGTAATACTTGATATTAAATCCAATATAAAATCAAACGTTATCTATCAATATTTCTCTACAATGTTTCATCAAAGTTACATTAAAATGCTTTAGCTGGTTGAGTACGATTTCATTAACATAAACCCTATGATTTATCATATTAAACTCATATGGTGTATGTTTCAATAATCCAAGTAAAGTTGCTTTGGAGTTTCATCTGGATCCAAACTGTTTGCAACTGCAGTAGTGACAGATAAAATATTATATTTGTACATACAAATATATGTTCTTTGATTTTCATTAGTCGACATCTGGACAGTGAGTTGGCGTTTGAAAAGTTAGACAAAGACCACGATGAACATGAGGTCCATGAGAGGAATCGTAAGTAGAACCTAACCCTTTACTCCATGATTTATCATATAACAACAAATGATGTAATGAATATTAATTATTTTGCTTTATATAATGACACATGGAAATTGAACTGTAGGACCATCGTTGAAACTGTAGAATCATATATTCGAATCGTATATATAATATTTCATAAGCAAACACAGAAGACCCTAATCAGACGGCTCCTGTAGGAATCAACTTGTCTGGGTTTTCTCTGTTTGCTTATTTATAGAGTAAAGGGTTAACCCTTTCAACGTTAAATATCTAAAGTGTGATAGCCCAATGATGTTAAACTATAGAATCCACTCAGTTTGAAAGGCTTAAACTTGCTACAGAATTTTGAATAAAAACTGTGCAGACCTTGATCAGAGGTTCCTCTGTTTGCAGATGCAACTTCGTGCGTTTCCCGCACTTAAAGTTTTAAGCACATTTTACCATTATATCCCCATACCATGACCGTCATCGACTGATATACGAGTAGTTTCATAATAAATAGAAAGGGAATGTAAACAACAGATAACAAAATTAGTTCATATGATTCATAAGACTTTCTTAATAAATACCATGTTTATTTTACTAATATACATTCATTTTAGACGAGCGTATTACGAGTCGGGACCAAACACATCTGGAGAAGAACAAAAGCTATGGACACAGTACACACAAGTTCTTTTCTCATACTATGCATACTGCACGAAGTGTAAGTATCTGGAAAAAGGACATGGAATGCGTTTTTAAAGTGTTTTTATTATAAAGAAGCATATGGCTTGAATACGGTATATGTTTTAAAAAGCTTCTAAGCAATGAACTTTTCTCTGGAGCAGGTCATCAAAAGTCATGAACTATTTTGATTAAGGGAAATTACATATACAGTGTAACAATTAAATAATGATATACCTTTTCCTATGAGTGGTCCTAGCCATTTAATTACTCCATTCATCTGCCTTTAAAAGCTGTTTTAAACAGGGTAGACACGATCAGACAGCTAATGTAGGAGTAGGAGCTATCTAATCTGGACCTTTTCGCTTTGATGTTTTAACTTATATACATCTGATTCTACAGTTTTTGCAATGGCCTATATATTTTGAGTTCGTGTGAAATAGTTAATTAATAGTCATGCATACATTATTTATTACATGAACAGAGCTACAGATAAAGGTGCGTACACAAATTATAAAATCGTCATTTCACCACAAAACTCTATACTATAACCAGTCTTTAGAATGAACAGAGTATAGGGTTTGGTGGAGAAATAAGGAGCTATTCTTGTAAATGGTTACATTTACAAATCTTATTCGGACCTCTGCATGACTACTCATGGAGCTGTAAATAGTCGATACTCATCAGAGGTATGTATCGTGGTATTAAGCGAACTAGGATGATATATTCGGGTATTTGCATTTTCGAATGTGATGTTCTCAACCATTTTCTCCATGATTATTCACTTAATAAATAATGTTGTCATGAACACTAATAATATGAACTCTTATTATTGAATGTGGGCATCGCAGAAACTGTAAAATCAGATATGTGTCATTTTATAAGCAAACAGAGCAGATCCTCATCCTATAAGAGCCGTCTAATCAGGATCTACTCTGTTTGCACGGGCGTTAAAGATGTATCTATGTAGTAAATAGTAAATGAAGACGAAGGAATATGTTATCAATTGTTTTCTTTGTAAGTGGTCGGTAATGGTCTTTTTGTATCATGTTACTAAACTAACAGAAATAATATTTGGGCTTTTCAGCAGCTTTATTTGAAGTTATATGATTGGCTTAGTTTGTGAATTTCAATTTCGTCCCCTGTACAATGACAACACAGATCGCACATTAAAAGTAAATGCACACGAAGTAAAGATACGACAAGAAATCAAAGGTGTAGTGGATTAGTTCAAATATTGATCCAAAGTGTGATGATACTTTCCAACACGACAGTGCTGTTAAGATTCCCATACATAATATTCTTTGCGTGGCTATTAACTGTAAACCTATGCTCTAAATATTAAATATAACTGCAATTTTTGCATAGACCATCCCTCCTGTTTCTTCTCTTTTATTTTTCGTCTGCTCATATTTTGTGAAAAGCGACACTTTTCTTGGGTTTCATTATTATACCACCGCTAACAAAGTTTGAGAGTGGGTATATAGGAGTCAGTGTGTTGGTTGGTCGGTTGGTCTGTCTGTCTGTCCGTGGCATGTCCGTGGCATAACCTGGCACAGTGAGCACTCTAGTGGTCACAATTTTAGTACCTTCATGAAACTTATTCAGAATGATTGTCCTGATAAAATCTCGGATGAAGTTGAAAGTGGGTCACATGGGATCAAAAACAAGGTCACTAGGTCAAATAGTAGGAAAACCTTGTGAACACTCTATAGGCCACGTTTTCACCCCAATCTTCATGAAAACTTGGTCAGAATGATTGTTGTAATAAAATAACGAAAGAGTTTTAAAGTGGGTCATATGGGTTCAAAAACTAGTTCACTAGGCCAAACAGTAGAAAAACCTTTTGAAAACTCTAGTGGTTACATTTTTAATCAATCTTCATGAAACTTGGTCAGAATGATTGTCTTGATAAAATCTCGGACGAGAACGAAAATTGGTCACGTGGGGGTCAAAAACTATGTCACTAGTTTGACTTGCGATCAAGGCAGCTGATCGGAGGTATTCAATCACCTTTAGTGATAATTCTAGTTATATCATAAGGCCATTTATTATAAGTGAACGATTCAATTCATTTGTTTACAGACAATCTTGTTACTGTAACGGTTATTATATCGTACTAAAGTATAAACATTTTTCATAGTCAACGTAAGCAATTTTTCGAAACAATATTGTGAAACGAAACATATATTCACCAGAATATGCTTATCTTCATGGACTTTATCACTATTTTAACCCATTCCCTCCTAGACTATTTTAGACTCTTGGAATTATTCTACCGAAAAGGAGAATTTTAGAATTGCGTGGTTTCGAAACTATTGTGATAAATAGAGCATTTGCTAAACGTGTTTATATGAGGGAACGGGTTACAGGATATACAAGAAAACCAAAGCAACCACCAAAAAATGGTATAATTTCGGATCTAAAAGCCACGTCTAAATGTAACGCCGAATACAAGGTATGCAGAAGACTCCTATAGGAGATTTCTTCATTATTTTCCCCATATTAATCAACCGCCTGTTAAACACACTAATGTTTATTCGTTTAGAGGTCGTTTTAGAGAGGTTCTATTGTACAAGGGTGTATATAAACATTCCTAAAGATGCTTATAGAATTTATCGAATGATAGCCAAGATGGGGATTCTGATTTCCTTTTAACAAGGTATAACTTTTTCAGTACCAAATATTTCTTATTCAGTATACCCCACTTATCCGGAATTCTAGTAGAGAAGAATTTAGATACTTCTAGGTAGATTGCTGCTTAGTATAACGTCCGATTTACAGTGAGTTTACTGTAATTTTACTTTGGCTTTCATTTTGTTTCAGCAAATGCATATGCAGGTTCATGACAGGAACCTCGTCGGAGAACGGAAACATAACTTGGTAGCTTACTTAAGGAAGAAGCATAGTCGTAATAAGGCGCTGTCGAGGATTAAAAACAAAGAACACGATGTGCATTTGCCGGGTACTAAGGACAATCTTGCAGTTCTCAACGAGGGGCTAGAGGCAGAGGGACTAGAAATGGAGCTGAAAATCAGTCAGGTAAGACATTCAACATTCAGCCTGTTTAACTTTTTTATCAATAAAATGTATCTTGATTCATATTTTGAAGCTATGCCATCTTTTAATCTTATTTTCATCTCGTCGTCCATAATAACTCATTCCTTCATATATACGTGTTTTCGCGCATTTGCAAACAGAGTAGACCCAAATTAGATGATTTTCTATAGGTGCCATCTGATCAGGATCTGCTCTGTTTATGGAATTTGATAGCTCTGTTTCTTTGGTTTCTAAATGGCTATAATGTTCAAGCTTCTTTTTATACGCCCACCTAATAAAGGTGGTCGTATATTGTCGTGGCCCTGTCCGTCCGTCCGTTCGTTCGTTCGTTCGTTCGTTCGTTCGTCCGTCAACATTTTGCTTGTCCGCTGTTTTCTGGGAAAACTATTAGACAGATATTAATGAAACTTCACACAAATGTTTAATGCATCAAGATCTGAAGCTGAGTTGATTCTGAGGTTCATTTGATTTTTCATTTCAGAGTTATGGCCCTTGTCCTTAAAAAATATGTAAATAGTTTGTCCGCTGTTTTCTGGGAAAACTATTTGAGAGATATTAATGAAACTTCACACAAATGTTTAATGCATCAAGATCTGAAGCTGAGTCGATTCTGATGTTCATTTGATTTGTCGTTTCGGAGTTATGGCCCTTTTACTTAAAAAATCATGCAAATACATGCAAATAGTTTGTCCGCTGTTTTCTGGAAAAACTATTTGACAGATATTAATGAAACTTCACACAAATGTTTAATGCATCAAGATCTGAAGCTGAGTTGATTCTGAGATTCATTTGATTTTTCGTTTCGGAGTTATGGCCCTTTTACTTAAAAAATAATGCAAATACATGCAAATAGTTTGTCCACTGTTTTCTGGGAAAACTATTTGACTGATATTAATGGAACTACACACAAATGTTAAATGCATCAAGATCTGAAGCTGAGCTGATTCTGAGGTTCATTTGATTTTTCATTTCAGAGTTGTGGCCCATGTCCTTAAAAAATATGCAAATAGTTTGTCCGCCGTTTTCTGGGAAAACTGTTTGACAGATATTAATGAAACTTCACAAAAAGGTTTAATGCATCAAGATCTGATGCTGAGTCGATTCTGAGGTTCATTTGATTTGTCGTTTCGGAGTTATGGTCCTTTTACTTAAAAAAATGCAGATATATGCAAATAGTTTGTCCGCTGTTTTCTGGCACAACTGTTTGACAGAAATTAATGAAAATTCATACACAAGTTTAATGCATCAAGACCTGAAGCTAAGTTGATTCTGAGGATCATTTGATTTGTTGTTTCGGAGTTATGGCCCTTGCACTTAAAAACATGATGCAAATTTATGCAAATATGAGGATGTCCATAACTTTTTCATTTGAAATGATATTTACTTCAAATTTTTTTATATGGTTAAACCTTCATGTGAATTTTCACAGATATATTGGGCGGTTTGATATGTCATTTTATTCTAAAGTTATGGTCCTTGAACTTCGTGTGTTCGTTGCTTTGTTAGTCGGTCAACTTTTAGTTTGTGTTTTGTTTTCTGGGAAAACTATTAAAATGATATAAATGAAACTTAACACAAATGCTTTAAGCAACAAAATTTGAAGCTGAGTATATTTTGAGGTTCATTCAATTTGTCTTTACAGAGTTATGGCCGTTGCACTTTACAAAAATCTGCAAAAATGAGGATTAGCTGTAACTTTTTTATTTAATAAGATAATCACTTCATTTTTTAAAAAAATAGTATCACCTTAATATGGAAATCTAGATCTGAAGCACAGATTAGAAAATGTCAACACTTATAAGGCATGTTGAATCGGAGAAATTTGCAAGTGGGCGTATTATGTACCGTATGCGGTACTCTTGTTTTCTATATAACTACTGTGTGCATGGATGCTCAGGTATTGAAGTTATAAATTTATTTGGAATAAACATTGAACATGGAAAGAGTTTAACCCAAACACGTAATGGCAAAATGTATGCCTGTTTTATTGTTTCAAGTTTTATCAATCAAATGCTTATGAAGTTTATTTGCCTTTGCATATGGATTTACATGTCCTTTGAGTTATATTGCTTTAATAACATTTGTTTGTACCATGTCTATTGTTCTGTTTGACTGGCTATACAAAGGAAATAATTCATTTTCGATAAATTTTCCGACGTAAACATTTTGAATAGAGAAGTAGGATGTAATACAATACTAAAGTAGGATGTAATACAATAGTAAAGTATGATGTAATACAATAGTAAAAGTTGACACCATTTATATTGAAAAAATGATGAAACATGTCAGGGATACATTGTTTGACAGGAAATAGTCCTTATAAACACACAAGTACTGATAGTCTGAAATTATGTAGAACGAATTCATATTGTTACTTTTACTTTTATTATCATTACTTAAAATCAGTAGTAGTAGTAGTAGTAGTAGTAGTAGTAGTAGTAGTAGTAGTAGTAGTAGCAGCAGCAGCATTAGTATCATCACAAAGAAAACGGTAATTATTGACAAATGGTGGAATACAATAATTTAAAAAATAAATTGGCATTCTGTTAGATTTACATTTACATTTTCATATGTAAAAACCAGACGTCAAATTTATTTATATATCAAACGTGAGGTAGCTTGAATATGAACACATTCAATAAAAATAAACATAACGTGCAGCCAACATTGTTTTACAGGTCCGTTTTCAGATTGAAGACGATAGCAAATCGGTGGAAGAAAGCAACGGAGCCTCGGACGGAAGGGTTTCATTCCACTTATAGATTTAGAATTTGCTTTATTATCTTTAAGTGGCTTTGGTGCAAACGTCCACATAAGGACAAAAGACAATCGATGTGAAGTGGCAATATTTGTGGTGTGGCTTTTATTGGTTGATGTTATTTTTGTGTTGTAAACTATCGTTTCGAATGAATATTTCCAAGTTGTGTTGTCAAGTTACAGAGCAACAGATAATTGTGCGTACTCAACTACTAAAGTTGTCAGTCCTCCACCAAACCTTATGTTGTGACCACTCTTTAGAATCGCCTCTTGGAGATGATTCTAAAGAGTGGTCACGACATACGGCTTTGTAGAGAAAACAAAGATGTTAATTTTGAAAATGTTTTAATTTACGCATCTTACCTGGACCTCTGCAAATAGAAACACTTGTTTTTTATCTTACAATTCTATAGGATATGTGTCATATTCCGTTCAGCACAATCTGTTTAAAGTGGCCAATGAATGGGTAAACATGTGTACTTCAATTCAGGAGACTGCTTATTGCCTTCTCAATAAACACATACTTTAAAGCCGTTTCAAACAAAGTAGACCCTGATCAGAATGTTCCTGTAGGAACATCCTAATCAAAGCATGCTCTGTTTGCTTGTGACACAATATTGATCTGATTCTATAGTTTCTTCCATGACCAAACAATTATTTGGGCATATGCTTATATTAATATGCTGGTTAATATTAATGAAGTCATGATTTCTTACAAGTGTTTCAGTGTAAATGAATTTTCAAAATAATGGAGAGAGTCTTACCTATATACTGAATATTCATGTAAGAGATGATGAATGTATAAATATAATTTAGCTTGCTATTTATACTGACAGATTATCAACAAATGAAGTTGGCCATGGTAGAAACGGTAGAATCATGTTATTATTTTATAAGCAAACAGAATAGACCTTTCTCAGACTACCCTACAGCAGCTATCTGATCAGGATTGACTCTGTTTGCAAATGTGAAAAATTGCGTCGCTATCAGGTAAATTGTTAGAAACCGGTTTACAGAGGTCCAGATAAGATGCGTAAATTATAACATTTTCCAGAATAACTTCTTTACGAATCGTCTCTAGGAACTAGCATTAGAAACCTTAATCTTAACCGTGACTTGTGTAATAACTGTGTGAAAGAAACCCTATATCGCATATGTAGTAATAATGAATTAGTGGAGGATGCTGAACATTATTGTTTTAATTGTCTATTATATAACCAACAAAGAGTGAATATATTCTGAAAGTGGGTGATCCTTCGAAAGCAAAAGTAGCAATGCCAAAAGAGAAAATTACAGACTCGGTTTGATTGAGTCTGTTCATGAGCAGTGATTAAATATGCAACACTGCTCATGCCCCCTAGCACCTGCTTAAGCAGTATTCAATTTTCAAAATGTATACCATCAAAACTAATGATCCCGAAGGACCAGAAAATATTGAGAATGAAGTACGGGGCGACTTTTTTACGGCCGACACACAAGCACTTAACACCGGCTGTTGTGAAGTACATATATTCTGAAAGTGGATGATCCTTCGAAAGCAAAAGTAGCAATGCCAAAAGAGAAAATTGCAGACTCGGTTTTATTGAGTCTGTTCATGAGTAGTAATTAAATGTGCAACTCTACTCACACACCCTAGCACCGGCTTATAAAAGTTATTCAATGGAACAAGATATTTGCATCCACTAAATGTTGTAATATCTTAATGTTTATTTGTAATACATTTAAAGCATGATCCTTAGTGTATATGTACTAGTACAGAGCGGGTCAATAATAAAATATCTACCCGTTTCAATTACCCAACTACTGTTGACATCCACCACAAGCATTCAACTGTATTTCATGTTTGTTGATTTTTGTTTGTTGTTTTTCTTTGCGGGTGGGGTGGGGAGTAGGTTTCTAAAGGGGGTTAAGTACTTAAGGGATATATCTTTTATGTGCACCATAGTGGGAGAAGGTGTCCTAAGGCTGATGGAATTACTCTGAAGACCCTGGTTGGTTACATTTTCAAAACTTGGAGCCAATAATATATAAGAACTTTTAGCAAGCCTCTTTGGCCAATACTACCAATCTGCAGTAAATCTGGGTCTACAGTGTACGGTATGAGTAATTGTAATATGTAATGTTATTTTGAATTGAGACAACCATTGTCCTACTTCGGTTCACATATATGCAATTTGCAAGAGATTGGAATGTATACTTAGACGGCCTAATTTAAAACATTAAATACATTGATATACTAGTATCTGCAAAATATAGTGAGTTAGTTTAAGTATAGATTTCATACTTCCACTATGAGAAGTATATTGACCTTAACCCTCTACCTGATAGAAAGGACCTTTCAAACCTTTAAAGCAGAGTAGACCCTAACTAGACAGTTCCTCTAGGAGTCGTCAGGCCATGCTTATTTACTTACTGAAATTATACTTCTACATGTCCTGCCATGGTTAACAATACCATTATAAGTGTTAAATTAATGGATGTTCAATAATGTCATTATTTCTTAAATATCATTACATACCAGGAAGAGGGATTGCGAATAGTTGATACACTATTTATGATTCACCTATTAACCTGTTTCATGTGACTAATTTACTGTAGAATGTTGTATGGGGGAGGGCCAACTAATATTGGTCGCACTTGTGGCCTGACCCTTTTTTTCATGAAATGATACATGAAATAAAATATGTTTATACTACTAAAGTCGGACCGACACGTCAGCATTGAAAGTGTTAACCTGGTTATTAACTTTCATGCAAGCTGTGTAGACTGAGCTTCCGTTTACAATTCATGAAAGTAATGTTAACCCTTTCCCTGTTGAGTATTTATGTATAAAGTAATGATATCACGAATGTCTGTTAGCTAAATTTTATAAGTGCATATGTACACAGTCGTTTTGATATTTGTAGAACCTACAAAGTCAGATCTATTATAATTTCATAAGTAAACAGACCCGGCTTTGATCAGACGGCTCCTAAAGGATTCTCAATTGAGTTTACTATTTTGTAAAGTTATGAAAAGGCATATGTGTGAGGGAAATGTTTAAATAGATACCTATATCCAGAATGACAGTTAGTGTCCAGTGTATAAACAAATGAACATCTTGATGGGTCAATATGTACAGTAAAACCTCTTTTAAAACGACCACTAAATTGTGTAAATTGGTTGTTATTTAAGGCAGGTGGCTGCTTAAAGCAAGGTGAAAGTAAAACAGAACGCTCCTATAGGAGCGTTCTGTTTTACTTTCACCATGCTTTAAGCAGCCACCTGCCTTTAACACAAAATACTTGATGTAATTTAGTGGCCGTCATAGGGACGTTTTACCATATGACTTTTAGAGTCTTCAAATGACATTGTTACCTCTGTCGAACCAATCGTAAAGCATAGTGTACCTATATCTATATAAATATTAAGTCAAACAATGGGTATACTAATGTTTTACGATTACGATCACTCAAAAACAGTATATTTCTGGATTTTGCAAACAGACATAGCTTAATACAGGACCTTTCTGCACAGGAAGCTCCTATAGGAGTTTTCTGTATGACTTTTTTTCCTATATTAAGCCACTGCCTGTTTCTACAAAAATTAGCTGGTTGCATTAGCAAAACATTTCTGTTTTTATGTTTTTGAAATTATATACAACGATGCATTTTGATTTCACATATTAGGTTTAGGACTTGATATTGTAAACATAATATTGACAAGCTAGGTTTTAATTAATTTTGTTGTACATTTTGTGTGGACTTCACTTGTGCTAAATGTACATTTAGCAAAGCGTTTCCACGTATATATTGCTAGCGGTGTGATAAAATCAAAGCAGCTTTGACGAACCATTTAAGAATATCCCTAACTATCCTGACAGTTAAAGAGTTAAAACGTAATATGGAAACGGTACTTGATAATATTGTAATGAGTAAAGTAGCACAAAATCTATCAACATATATTTTGTAACCAAGTAGCGTAAACATGAACATTTGATTTAGCAGACAAAACCATTGATTCTCTTTGCTTATCTATCTCTTCGCTGATATGTAACAAACAAACGCTTATGTAAATGTGTGTATACTATTTTACTATCTAACCTTTATTATGGTAAAACAAATGTCCGCAAAAAAACCCTGATACATTGCAATAATTACTTTCGGTGTATACAACATGTTTTTGGGTACGTTTTTACCGAGTGTCAAAACAGCTGGCATCCCAAATGAGACGCCGGTTTACTCTGCGTCTACCCGGCCTGTCTTGTTTAGAATTTGTTGGAATTCATTACTGTTCTATATTAGATATGAACCATGTTAAGATATAACTTTCAGATGTGTATATCTGTTTAGACCAATGTTTGCAGAATTCCATTTACTTCTTTAACCCTTCGCTTGCTGAATTTTAAAACACATTCTCCTTCTTTACCCATGTCCTGTTGTATAATTACATATATCTTCACTGTGTACAAGTATTTATCTGTGCAATCACTGCTGTGGATTGCACTGGTTGCACAATCAGCTTGTAAATAGTGCAGACCCTGATGAGACAGCTCCTGCAGGAGCTGTCTCATCTGGGTCTTCACTATTTACAAGTAGGTATATTGACGTGAATAGCAAGCGAAGGGTTAAGACATGTTAACCCTGTATATCATGATATCTGTGTATGCCATAAATAAAGCATGAGTATTGATTAGATGATCATTTATAACGGCTTATGAACACAAGCATAGTGGCCTTTGCGGCAACAGTAAAATCAAATAGTTCGTAAGCAAATAGAGCAGACTCAGATCCTATAGGAGCTGTCTGATCTGCGTCTTCTCTGTTTGCATAGGCGTTAAAGAGGCGTATGATGAAGTAAAGGGTTGACCTTTTTCAATCGCAAATACATGTCTAACAATATCCCTATACCTGTAATTGTGTACATATAATTGTAAGTTGTGTCTTTTATAGAAATTGAAAGAAAATATATGGTGTTCTGACAAATGTTTATATTTCATACGTTTTAGAGTAGACATATATTCATACATTAAATGTGCTAGAACTATCATTTAATAATATTTTACTAAACGAACTAGAGTAGAACCATTTTTTTCCAAGAATATGTAGTATTTTGTCATATTGGCTTCAAATCTGTTTTGCATTGGCAGAGGTGAAACTCTATGCTAAGAATTAAATTTTGCGAAAAACCCATGTTTTGGTTATATATTGTGTTTGTCCAGTCAGTGTGTTTGTCTGTTTTTTTGTTTGTCATGCAGGTGTATCTCATGAAGGTGCACATTTTATTTTAATTTTTTTTTTTGGGGGGGGGGGGGGGCATGTTAGGGTCAAGGTCATCCGACAGGGTCAAAGGTAAGATGTTTGTGTTTTCAGCAGCTTTAACATTGGGCATAACTTTTGAATCAGTTGAGATAGACACTTGTTATTTGGCATTCGTGTATATCTCTTAAAGCCTCACATTTTCAGGGGTGACATGTCCAAGTTAAAGTCATTCTTCAAGGTCAAAGGCCAGGTATATAGGTAAAATCACTTACTTTCGAACCAATAGAGATAGAAACTTGATATTTGGTCTGATGAGAGACCGAATTACTCGCAGTCTCATCTGGATCCAAACTTTTTGCATATGATATTACATGGAACTGAAGGGGTTAATGTCTGCAGATATTGTCGTCTGCTTAATTTTTTCCTTCCATATCTATTAAAAAATAAATGTCACCATTACTTAATAATAATAATACTCTCTGTTTTATCTCCTACCCTGCTTAAAAACGCTTTACCCGGCCATTTTACGCTTGTTTACATTTGTTTTCTCTACAGTATGATTTGTATAGCTCGTATCAACAAAAAAAATCAAATAATATGTATTCTAATATACTCAGAATGTATGTGCATTTTTAACTTTATAAATCAGCAGTTTTAGGGTTAAACAAATAGAATATTTATTATATAATAGATACTCCAGCCCTAAGTCAATTTGGTATTCACCAATTAATCTTTCGTATGCGGGAAACGAATGCACTGACATTCGTAAACAGTGTAAACCCAGATCAGATGGCCCCTAGAGAAGCCCTCTGATTAGGGTATGCACTGTTTGTCATTCAAAATCCTCTTGCAAATATTCTGAAAATTGGTGATCCTTTGAAAGCAAAAGTAGAAATGCAGAATGAGAAAATTGCAGACTCGGTTTTATTGAGTCTGTTCATGAGTAGTAATTAAAAGTGCAAAACTACTCACGCCCCCTAGCACCGGCTTAAGCAGTATTCAATTTTCAAAAATAATAACATGAAAACTTATGATCCCAAAGGACCAGAAAATATAACAACACTGAGAATGAAGTACGGGGCGACTTTTTACGGCCGCCACACAAGCACTTAACACCTGCTGTTGAGAAGTACTTATATATGTAAAGTTTACTCTGTTATACTGTATGAGATCTACCAATAAATAATGATGGACTGTTAATGCAGCGTTGAAAGGGTTAATCATTATAAAGCTTAGTACATGTACTATTTTTCGACCAGGGTCAAACGTCGAAAACTCCATTTTGGTGGACATCGAGGCAATACGCCCTGCAATCTGAGTGTCTCTTTAACGATCGCAGCCCAAACCAAGATCTTGTAGGGACCTTCTTTGGGCTCACATCTGTCATAGATTTAGATCGTGATGGTGAACTCCTTTCAATAATTGCAGCTTCTTCTTCCTCTTTGTTATCTTTGTTCAATCTTTCATTGAAGAACTCTGAAACCAAAATATAAACGAATGGCTGGATATATACACGTGTATCTATTTTCCTTTTCCGATCGTTACCACAACTAATAACATGGGATATCGTAACCTTTTACCTGGTATTAACGACTTCTGACACGTTTGCAAAATAGTGTAGACACAGACCAGACGGCTCATACCCGTATTGACAATGCCTCCTCTGTTTGCTTATTATATTACAGTACAACATATCTTAGACGGCCGTCAAAGAGAGGTCTAATTATGCATCTGTAAGGTAGGTGGTAGCTTAATGCGGGTCAAAAGTAATGCAGAAAGCTCCTATATGATCTTTTTATTACTTTTGCCCTGCAGTAAGCAACCACCTGCGGTTAAGCACTCCTGTGTCGAATAAATGAATGGCCGCTTAAGACTGGTCCATCTGTGTATAGCTGTGATTCTACAGTTTCTGGATAAAGGTTTAAGACAGTCCGCATACATATACTAGGTAAATAAGTGTTAATCCTTCGCTTGCTATTCACGTTAATATACCTACATGTAAATAGTGAAGACCCAAATGAGACAGCTCCGGCAGGAGCTGTCTCATCAGGTTCTGCACTATTTACAAATTGATTGTGCAACCAGTGCACACCACAGCAGTGATTACACAGAGAAATAATTATAGACAGTGCAGATATATGTAAGTATACCACAGGGCAGGTGAAGAAGAAGAAATGTATTTTAAAATTCAGCAAAAGAAGTGTTAAGCTTCATAAAGTCTCAGCTAAATGTTTTAAGATATGTATATTTTATTAACCATTTCAACGCAGACTTAGTGTTCACCTATAGAGTCCACTCAGTATGAAAGGTTTAAACTTGCTAGATGATCTTGAATGATAAATAGTGCAGACTCTGATCAGTTGGCTCATCTGGGACCCATCTGATAACGGTCTACATTGTTTGCAAATACCTGCGCATGTATGTCCCGAATTCAACGGGCTGAAACAAAGTCAATGACAATTTCATCTTTTTAAATGATGAACTGGAGAATCCTAGTAACATGTTGTGTGTATTTTATTTTTACTTTCTTGTGAATCGATTATACATTAGTTTAGATCATATAGATTGAAAAAGCCATGGATTACTAAGAATGTTGTAATACCTGCAGTGCCACCTACAACTCCTGCTAGACCACCGGCCAACATACCAACCGGACCGCCAACAACCGTTCCGATAATAGCCCCAGCTACTGGGTACATCGCGGACTTGTATGAAGAGGCCTGAAGATAAATAAAGACATGATAATATAGTTTAACTCTTTTCATGCTAAGCGCGTCTTGGCCGACATTTGCAAACGACTTGGATCCAGATGAGATGACGAGTAACTGTGTGTCTCATCTGGATCCAATCCGTTTGATAAGCGGCCAATGGCTTTTCATACGTTTGATCAAATCGGAAGTCAGTGAGATGTTCAGAATGTCAGAGATATAGCAAACCTTTTTATTTGTCAGCAAGTATACATTTATAATAGGTTAACGTCACTGAGTATACATATATACTAGGTTAACGTCTCTTAGTATATATTAATAATAGAACACTTGTCTAATACACAAACATGCAGAACAAAGTATCCGGTATAATCCTTTTCTTCACATAAATACTTTTTCATGCCTTTGCAAACAGTAGATCCAGATCAAATCCTACAAGGGCCGTCTGACCAGGGTCTATCTGTTTCCTTATGAAATTAAAATAGTTTCAGTTTATACCAATACCAAAACATACTGTGTATTATGCCATTATTAAAATTCAGGTAATAAATATTCATGATGTCATTATATCTGACATGAATATTCAGCAGGGAAAGGGGTGACGTTCTTCCTTTATTGTGAGATACAGTCTGCCGAAAACGCAGAAAAATCAGACTGATGTGATCTGGTACAACCAAAATGATATACGGATAGACTTAGCAGCCATTAAATATCAAATTACTAATTTATATAAACAAAGCTCGTATGTAAAAATAAATTACTCTAACCGCATGGAGGCCTATGGTCTATTTAAATATGACCTCGAATTTGAAAAAAAAATCTCTCATATATTCATGAAAAGAAATTCAGACTTGCTTTGATAAGATTTAGGATAGCAGCTCATGCTTTAGAAGTAGAAACAGGAAGATATACAAATACAGAAAGAAATCAAAGATTCTGTACTAAGTGCACAAATCATCAAATTGAAAATGAGTACCAGTTCTTACTTATCTGCCCAAGCTACAGCCAATTACGCACGAATTACCACGATATTACTACACATGGCCTACGATACAAAAGTATAGAAATCTAATGTGCACAAACAACAACAAAAAGTGTCAGTAATATTTCCAAATATATTTATTTTGCAAACCAAATAAGAAATCAGTCACAATAAAATTAAGAAAATAAATACGAATAAAAACAAACAACTTAAAGTCATTCAGCACACACATAAATTGATAAATAACAAGATAAATATTAGAACATTATAATAGGATAACAAGATAAAAAAATATATAACAATATTAGAATAATAAGTAAAATAAATAAACAAATAAATAGAATTAAAAGGAGACTGAAGAATAAATAACATAAAATACCAATAAATTGAATTAAACACAAAAATACATGTATTCGCATCTCTCTATCCCAAAGAAACTTCAAATTTCAGACTTAAAATTTAATTGAATTGATGTGACTTATCTATTGAGGTTGGTTGAGTGTGTTGATTAACGTCCGTTTCTGCCTACTATTGGCTAATTGGACGCCCAAGAGAGAGGGAAGCGGATACAGAGAAACCAAGGCGCGATGCCCTACTATTATATATAGAGTTTATCCTGGTTATTTAAGATGCCCAATGTAAAGCACTGGTGCATCAGTCCTCGGTTTAGAAAGATTTAACTCCCGAGGGAACCCTTTGATTTGGGTCTGCACTGTTGGTCATAAAAATCAGCGATGCTTTAACATTTCATCTGTTAAATGATTTCTACTGGCTCATTCCTTTCTGAATATTAATTAAACAAACTATTGAATCAAACTTCATTCTCAGTGTTGTTATACCTTCTGATCCTTCGAGATCATGATTTTCAGTACTTCTTGTTCTGAAAATTGAATACCGCTTAAGCCGGTGCTAGGGGGCGTGAGCAGTGTTGCACTTTCAATTACTGCTCATGAACAGACTCAATAAAACCGAGTCTGCAATTTTCTCTTTTTGTGTTGCAATTTTTGCTTTCGGGGGATCACCACCCTTCAGAATTCATCACCGAAAAACATTATTTACATGACAAACAATGCCGACTCGGAGACCCTTTGATATTTGTTCACCCTGTTTGTCGAGGTCTTATACACCCAGTTCCAGACCATTAAGGGTTGAAACTATTCAGTTTTTCAGATTGACGTTACACAGTACATGTTTAGGTATAGCAGACAAAATGAGATTATACTTTAAATACTTTTTCAGAGTTATATTTCTACAGTAGAACATGTCTTAAGCGAACATTCATTTATTGAGCATATGTGTCTTAAACAG
Organism: Azorinus chamasolen; assembly: GCA_963576725.1. Taxonomy (NCBI): domain Eukaryota; kingdom Metazoa; phylum Mollusca; class Bivalvia; order Cardiida; family Solecurtidae; genus Azorinus; species Azorinus chamasolen. The sequence continues at coordinate 2,246,916 of OY755251.1, read as the reverse complement.
CATCTGGTTGCTGAATGCAGGGTAAAATGAATTAAGAAAGCTCCCATTGGAGCTTTCTGCATTACTTTTGACCTGCATTAAGCTACCAACTGCTTTACAGATCAATATTTAGACCTCTTTTTGATGGCCGTTTAACCCATTTCCCCATATTGACGACTTTTGACAACTCTGTAAAAGTCACTTTGTGAAACCATTGTGATAAATAGAGCATTTGCTCCTATAAGAGCAAATGCTCTATTTATCACAATGGTTTCAAACTATAAAATTCTAAATGTTTCCTTTTCTCCAGTTAATGCTCCATTTTGGTAGTTTTATTCAAAGAGGTTGTATCTAAAATAGCCTATGAGGTAATGGGTTACTACAAGTTCTACTGTAATGCCATTTTCTTTATTTGTTTGTGCGTTACCTTTTTGGTGTCCGCTGTCGAAGATACAATTGGGGTTTCTGTAATATCTGCTGCATTCCCCTGTTGAACAAAATAGCACATGTATATGTATGTCAATTCAATATAAGAAGGCCAATAAGAAAGCTAGTAAACAAGTACAAACGATGAAGTAGACTAGAGGTCTATGTTGGTTTTAAAACCTACCTGGATCAACAGGCTGTGTAAAATATTGTAACCATGTTTTCATTTTCATAAAAGACATAATGTGAACAGTTATCAAGATACTAAGGGTCATGCTTTGTTTTCAAAGCGCTTGAAAAAATAGTATTGAAAGTCAATCAAGGAAGTGAATGCAAACCTAAACCCGATTCAGGAGATTGGTTTCATAAGTTAAAATATTATCATATTAATTTTCCTAATTTTGTAATAATTCTGGTATAAGGGTATATCAATGTTCTTAATATAGAGCCTTTTCATGATAAATTAATACTAAAAAGTGCAAATTCGTATGAAAAAAATTCGTTATTATGTTTATTAGTAATATGAAAACACTGAGCAAACATACTATAGCACATTAGAAAATCATTTGCTTATAAATATTCTACTACAGTCTCTCTTAACCCTTCGCTTGCTATTCGCGTCAATATACCTATCTGTAAATAGTGAAGACCCAGATGAGACAGCTCCTGCAGGAGCTGTCTCATCAGGGTCTGCACTATTTACAAGTTGTTTGTGCAACTAGTGCACTCCACAGCAGTGATTGCACAGCGAAATACTTGTACACAGTGAACCATAATATAGCACATCAGAAAATCATTTGCTACTAAATATTCTACTGCAGTCTCTCTTAAAAATACGTGTATATTATACACTACTTAATCTTGCTCATTTTTGTTTGACAATTATCTCTTCTTTATATTTACCTATATAAACGGATTTGGGTATTCTTCAGCCTTGTGGTACTTAACCAAATGCAATTAGCAAATGGCAATTAGCAAGTGGCTCTCAGCATTACCAATAAGGGACTCCATAATAAACCTCTCTAATGCGGAACTCAAAATAAGTCTATTTCTGGTTTGTTTATCCCATTCCCTCCTAGACTATTTTTAGACCCAACCTCTTTGATTTAATTTACCGAAAAGGAGCATTAACTATAGAAAAGGAGAATTTAAGAATTGTGTATTTTTTAACCCATTGTGATAAATAGAGCATTAAGCAGCTACTAAAGTCTTCTTTTTAAGACTCTAATGATAATTAATTAAGTGATAACTTTGGAAAGTTTCTACTGTATGTTTAAGTCAGTTTATACCTTTTCTACAAGCCTCGATGTATCGTCATTGTCAACTGCACCAGGGTTCACATGGACGTTTAAAAATGAATCAGTAAATGGATGGTTTATATCAATCAAACTCCTTCTTCTCAAAGGTCGTTCTTCCTCATATGGTGAAATGTCAAGACTGGAATGATCTCCGTCATCTAGAGGAATGAAAAAATTAAAATAATTCTATAACTATACATTTAAAGATTAAACGTAACTTGAACAATGCTATACATGTATAAATAGTGTCACTGGTTTTGAAAATGACCGCTGTTGGACACGTCTGTTGTATTATTGTTTTTCCCCTTCAGTGCCATGAAGATGGGTCTGTGATATCATATACAAACAGTTTGGATCCAGATGAGACACCGGGTAACTCGGCGTCTCGTCAGAATCTAAAATGTTTAACATTCTGTTTATTTTTGTATACAGCAATTGAACAACATACCACTGTAAAACTTGGAGCAGACAAAAATGTCCAGCAGACGATAATGCAGGCACTGGACGCACTATACATGTATTTACAGCCCATTTATGGGATAGCTTGAGTACATGGGCTAACGTAATATTGAACCAAAGAAAACACGTAGATGGTAATTTACGGTAAACAAGTTCGATACTGACTAAACGAAAAGAGAATGGAATGCTTACATTGTCCGCACATAAATTCCAGATACTCGTTCATGGATCCCTCAGAACTGTTTTGTGACAATCTGACATCGTGTCGTTTTAAGGCATTGTCACGAATGTGTGTTTCTTTGTGGTGATTTCTCGGGCTGCCAGGGAGGAGAACCTTCGACAATGATATATCTTCAGATTTGTGCGATCTCGACCTCCCACTTTTATGCTTAATATACTGAAATTAATGACATGACAGTCGCTTATATGAAATCCTTCATGTCAATTATATTTGTTTAAAAATGTACTCCATAAATACGAGTTTTAATGCCTTTGCATAGTTGTAAAATGATTTTATTTTTCTTTCCTCTTTAGACGATGGAGATCATTCTAGTCATTTAACCCTTTCCCTTGTGCAAGCGCATTTGATGCATCTGCAAACAGAGTAGACCCAGATCAGACGGATCCTATAGTAGCCGTCTGATATGGGTCTGCTCTGGTGCAATATATATCTGATTCTACAGCTTCTGTCTGAGTCAAAATTTCCTGTGTTCGTATGCCACTGTAACAATAAGCTGAATAATAATCATGACGTCTTTTTTTTCTTACATGAATATTCGTCGGGAAAGGGTTAAGAGCTGCTCTGTTTGCTTATGATAATAATACAGACGCGATTCTACAGTTTCAGTCTTGGATGAACCATTTGCAATTACATGTATAGATATTCATCTACTAAATATTCATGATGTCATTATTTCTTACATGTATATTCATGGAGTAAAGGATTAAAAGGCATGATGCGTACTGTGTATGTTTATAAAAATGTCATGCCTTTGAACCCATCCAATAGGAACATGTATGCCTTAATTGAGCACTTTATGAATATCCATAGGAAGTTGTCGTTTAAAAAAAAATGTACAATCATATCTTGATTATTCCATAAGTAAACAGAGCAGATCCTTATCAGACAACTCCTTACAGGTCTACACTGTTTGCAAAGAAGTTTAAAGGGGTTACTATGAAAATACTTTAAGAAGTACACACCCTGATCAGATAGCTATTTCAATAGACATATGGCCTGGTTTTACACAGTTTGCCTAATTTCCCTTCAGTATAATTGAAACGAAACCATTTGCTGCTAAAACGTATACTAGACGCTTTATGTATATAAACCCATTTGCTCGAAGGATTCCCATATATGGAACGTAGGCAAACAGCATTATGCGGCGTCTGATCAAAGTCTTCACTGCTTGCTGATAGGAAATTCAATACAAAACAAAAATGAAACTTTAGACCAGACATCCCTTAGATAAACGATAGACTAATCCAATATATAAGCGTGGAATAATCCACTGGGAGCAAATGGGTTAAATAATGATTATCTTGTCGAAACGATATCGAAAATAATTTGTCAAAAAGATATTGAAATTCCCGTTCTATCTCTAACCTTTGGATATTTCAAAATCAATTCATGGCTTGAAATTATACATTGCATGCAATATCAATAGTAACACTCAGCAAAGTTTTACTTATCACGAAGTCAGCAATCTCTTTCAAATGCTAACAGACGTTAGCATTCCTCGTTTATTAACCCTTTACCTGATATAAACGTCTTTAATGCAAAAAGAGCATATCCAGATTCCGTAAGCAAACAGAGCAGACCCTGGTCAGACGGCTCACGCAGAAGCCGTCTGATCAGGCTTTGCTCTGTTTGCTTACGGAAACATATAGATATGATACTGCAGTTCCTGCAACGGTAAACTGTCCTTGTTCATAATGTCATTATAAATAGACAGCTAATGAGTTGTTAATGCATTGTTGATAATGAATTGTTAATTATTAAGCTTATGAACAGTAATTTTTTCTTACATGAATAGTCGTATTGTAACGGATTAAAACAAGTTTCTAAAACATACAGAAGAAGATCCAATCAATGTGACTGTGTCAGTCTTTGTCTTTATCGATGATTGTAGCTATATTTCATTTATTGTGTGACAATAGCCATATATATCAATAGAAGATTTCAAAACAAACAAACTACTAACAATACGTAACACGCGAATAAACAGTAAGCTTAAACACGACGATGCTATGACCTTAATAAAGTTACACCATTTCAACTAAACACGTTCAACAGTCCCATCAGTACTCATACGACAATGTCATACTTACATTTGTTCCTGTCAGACAATATCAAGTTTTGCAAAAGCCTCCATAGTAAATGATTAGCATGTCACAGTTTCAAAATGTCTTTGCCGCGTGAAACCGTGGCATATATAACGTATTATTCACATCACTTTAACGTTTTCGCTACCAAATATTGTTCTCTGCAAAATGTGTCGTCTGCTGCAAAATGTGTTATTTTAATATTCCCACTATCTTACAAAACCATTACCACAGTTACAAATAGTTTGTATCCTGATTAGACGCCGAGTTACTCGGCCTCTCATTTGAATACAAATTGTTTCCATAAGTAATAACAGATGTCGGAGAAGTACTATATTATCTCACTTCTTTATATGAAACAAGTATTATATTATCTCGCTTCTTTATATCGAAGAAATACGATATTATCTCACTTTATATATCGAAGATCTCACTTTTTATATAGAAGAAGTACTATATTATCTCAGTTTCTTATAAAGTCGTACTATATTATCTCATTTTTATGTAGAAGAAGTACTATATCATCTCATTCTTTATGTAGAAGAAGTACTATATCATCTCATTTTTATATAGAAGAAGTACTATATTACGTCACTTGTTTCTATCCAAGAAATATTATATTATCTCACATCTTTATATCGAAGACGTATTATATTATCTAAAATTTTGATATATTACTGGTTATGATTACATTCGATTTATTCTGTCTGTGAGAGCTATACAAATTATATATTGGAGACCACAAGTGTCAATGTTTACTGTACAAACGGTGATATGTTGTTTCAGAACATCTCTCTTTATAATGATAAAGTGCTGCATGTATATATTTAGTTATGCTTACATTTGATGTATTCTGTCTGCACGAGCTGTACAAATGATACTGTAGAGACCACACATGTATCCAAATTACTATATTAACCCTTTCGCTGCCAAATTCTGTCATCTGCTAACTTTGTCGTCTGCTCCAAAATTTCATGTTTTTATTTTCTTCATTTTTGTTTCAAAAACATAGTAACAGTAACAAACAGTTTGGATCCTGATAAGACGCCGAGTTACTCGGCGTCTCATCTGGATCCAAAGTGTTTGCATAGGTAATCACAGATCCGGCATTGTCAGCGAAAGGGTTAAAGATGAAATACTGTTGTATTGTGTCTGTGTAACAAGTATCGATATTGTTAAAAAGCCACTTGTATCCTCGCTCAAACTAACGATGTGTTGTGTAACCTTTATTCAAAAATATATGTTTTCCACAAAATTTATTTTTAGCTTAGATTTTTTCCCCTACCAATGCAAAACAGATTTGAAGTCAAGATGATAAAATATTACATGTACATGTACTTGGAAAATAAGACAAGAAGTATCACAAAGTGGAACAAACGTTTTAATGATAATTGTTCTACTCCAGTTCGTTTAGTAAAACATTTCACATACATTCTGGATCCCAAATAGCTGTAAAATCATGTTTGAAACATTATCTTAAGATGATACAAGTTGCTTATGAAATATACAAGACAAAGATGCAAAAAGTTGTCAAGGCGTTGTCAAATCACTACAACTAAAAACAAAACAAAACAAAGTTAAAAGATAGTTCAAGCATATTTAATGTATGAATGTAAGTCTACTAAAAACGTATGAAATATAAATACATGTATTTTTCAAAACACGATATATTTTTCTTTCAAATTCTATAAAAGACACAAAATAAAGATACACAATAACAGGTATAGGGGTATTATTATACACATACAGTTTACCATTTACTCCATCACATGCCTTTTAACCCTTCGCTTGCTGAATTTTAAAATACATGTCTCCTTCTTTACCCATGCCCTGTTGTATAATTACATATATCTTCACTGTGTACACATATTTCGCTGTGCAATCACTGCTGTGGAGTGCACTGGTTGCACAATCAACTTGTAAATAGTGTAGACCCTGATGAGACAGCTCCTGCAGGAGCTGTCTCATCTGGGTCTTCACTATTTACAGGTAGGTATATTGACGTGAACAGCAAGCGAAGGGTTAACACATATGCAAACACAGTAGCAGACATAAACTGTAGGAGCTGTCTGATCCGAGTCTGCTCTATTTGCCTACGGCATAATAAAGCTATTCGATGTTACTGTTGCTGCAAAGGCCCAATATTCCTGTGTTCATAAGCCATCATAAATGTTCTTCTAATTGATATTCTTGATTTAACCATGTCATACACGAATATCATGAAATATAAGATTAAAAACAAGTTCATTGAAGTAAATGAACTTCTGCAAACATTGGTTCAAACAGATGCAAATATCTGCTATACATGTGTATATATTTTAGCATGTTCCACTTATAATATAAATGAATTCCTAGTCAATCTAAGTATGACCGGCGAGTAAACGCAGAGTAAACCGGCCTTTCAATTGGGTCACTCGGTCAAAACTTTTCCAAAAGATCTTGCATAAATCGAAAGTAATAATTGCAATAAATCAGGAGTGTGGGTGTCCATTTGTTTTACCACGATAAAGGCTATATAGTACAATAGTAAATACAAACAAACATACATGTACGCATTGTATTCACTATACAATATTAGCGAAGAGATATATTAGCAAAGAGAAACAATGTTTAGTCTGCTAAATAAATGTTCATGTATTATATACGCCACTTGTTTACGGAATATATGTTGATATATTTTGTGCTACTTAACTCATTACATTACTATCAAGCGCCGTTTCCGTATTAAACTGATTACTTTTTTAACTGCCAGAGTTTGTTGTCCGGAAAATCTGTCATCTGCTTCATGTTTTTTGTTTCTGATTGGTTTAACTCAGAGTCATGTTAACACACAGTTTGGACCTTGATCAGACGCAGGATTGACCTCGAAATAGTTATGGATACTCTTAAAGGTTTCGTCAAAGGAACTTGCTTTATCACACCGCTAGCAATATGTAGATTTGGAATCGCTTTGTTCAATCTAGTTAGCACAAGTGAAGTCTAACAAACAAAATGTACAACTTATTAAAAACTCGCTTGTCAATAAGTTTACAATATCAAGTCCTTAACATTATATGTGAAATCGAAATGCATCATTGTATATAATTTTCAAAAACATAAATACAGGAAGGTTTTGACAATGCAACCAGTAGGAGTCTGTAGAAGCAGGCGGTGGCTTTTACCCATTTGCGCCCAGCGGATTATTCCATGTTTATACATTGGATTAGTCCATTTTATCTAAGGAGTGCCTGGCCTAAATTTTCAATTTCGTTTTGTTTTATATTGAAATTCAGCAAACAGTGTAGACTCATTATGCATTATGCGGCGTTTGATCAGAGTGTACACTGTTTTCCTACGTCCCATACATGCATGTGGTGGCTTGATACAGGACAAAAGTTATACAGAAAACTCCAACAGGAGCTTTCTGTGTAAGTTTTGTACTGTATTAAGCTACGCCTGTTTGAAAAATCCAGAATTATACTGATTTTGAGTGATGGAAATAGCAAAACATTATCGTATCCACTTGTTTAACTTATATTTACGCTTTACGATTGCATAGACAGGGGTAACATTGCCATGTCAAGACTAAAAGTCATACATATTGACCCATCAAGATGTGCATTTGTTTATATCTGTCATTTAACGTTTTCCCACACTTATATGCCTTTTCACAACTTTGCAAATGGAGTAGACCCAATTTAGACGGCTCCAGCTGATCATGACCGGCTCTGTTTGCTTATGAAATTATAATAGATCTGACTTTGTTTCTGTATCTGTACTATTTCGTTTTTGTCGTACCCTTTATTACTTGTCTACAATTACTCTGTTTGCAGCTCAATCAATGAGTACACTAGCGATAGGTGGATACAGTTTGTTCACTTAAATGTTTTCGTTATACATGCACTTTACCACTGTATTTGCCGTCGCGGTTGTTGTAGATTAGTCGGAGAGGGGATACGTTTATTTACACTGTTTGTCTTTTAGGATGGGGATGGAATAAGTGTGAGGTTGGACGCCCATAAACCGGTTTAACCCCCCCCCCCAGTGACTTTTTCACTGACCGTCCCAAGGCGGTACTTCCACCTTCCCCCTATTGTATGTTTGTTTTGTCTTTGTGCGTCTCTTGATGTTTTTATAGTTATGTACATTTGATGTTTTGCTATGTTGCTGTTCGGGCGACTGTTTGTTCTATATGTGGTGTTTCCTACATGATTCATTTTTGTACTTTTGTAGGTTCTACAAGTATCAAAACTCCTGTGTACATATGCAATCATAAAATAAAGCTAATAAATATTCATGATACCAGTATTTCATACATTAATATTCACCAGGGAAGATGTTAACATTACTTTCATGAACTGTAAACAAAATCTCAATCTACACAGTTTGCATAAAAGTTAATAACAGGGTCCATATTAACAAAGCTCCTTAGGAATATTTTAACATTAGGACATCTTAAGGAGAAATTCCTGTCTACATTTATAGCACAACTTTTGAGTAAGTTTTTATTCAATGACTTCTAGAATATCTGGTTAAGTGTATTTTATATACAGCTTTGTTTCTCTTAGATCTATATTGATTTTATAAGGTTAAGGAATATTCAAGAAACTAAGGAATTGTCTTAAGTTTCCGCTTAGGAGCTTTATGAATATGGGTCAACCCTAGCCACGGTGACTTTTCGGTCCGACTTTTCAAAGTGGAATAACCCAGCTTTGTTTAATGATAAGAGTTCGTACAGTATAAATTGGTATAATATGCGGAGGATTTTGAATGACAACAGTAAATACTCTGCCCAGAGGGTCCTTTAGGAGCCCTCTGGTCTGGAACTATACTGTTTGCAAATGTCATTACACTGGTTTCCCACACTCATCACAACTTCTCTTTCTAGTACAACAATAGTCAGTCTATTTACAATTACAACACCAAAGAACATTTACAGTAAAACTAAACCTCTCTAAAGCATTCACTCTTAGAAATCTATACGGAACAACAGATAAAAGCTGCGTACTCAAATATTAAAATCGTTATTTCTCCATCAAACCCTATGATGTGATTACTCTTTCGAATCGTTTCTAAGAGACGATTATAAAGAGTGGTCACACCATAGGGTTTGGTGGAGAATTAAAGAAGTTATTCTTGAAAATGTTTTAATTTACACATCTTGTCTGGACCTCTGTGTATAAATCGGTATCTAACCATTCACCTGACAGAGACGCATTTTACACCTTTGTAACAGATTAGATCCAGATCAGACAGCTGCTGTAGGACTGTCTGAGAAGGGTCTTCTGTGTTTGCTTATGAAATACAAATGTAATAAGATCTGATTCTACCGTTTCTACCATGGCCAACTTCAATTGTCTCATGTCATTATAAATAAATGGTATTTATACATTCATTATATCTTACATGAATATTGAGTAGTTATATAGTTCAGACTGGCCATATCTTAGTCAAGGACAAACCACTACAGAAAGCCCCTAAAGCTCAATTAGGGGCTCTCTGCATTACTTTGAAATTCATTAACCCTTTACTCCATGAAATCATGACTTCACGAATATTACTCAGCAAACTTTTCATTTCATATTAGCCTATGATCACAGCTATGTTTGGCCACAGTAGACACTATATAATCAGATCAATATTGTGTTATAAGCAAACAGAGCTGGCCCTAATTAGATGACTCCTACAGGAGCATTCTTATCTGGGTCTACTGTGTTTGCAAAGGCGTTAAAAGGTGTATTAATGGAGAAGGCAGTAAGCAATCGCTTGATTTGTAGTACTCATATTCATTCATTGGCCACTTTAAAGAGGTTCTGCTGAACGGAATATGACACATATCCTATAGAATTGTAAGATAAAACCAAATGCTTCTATTCAAAAAGGTCGAGCTTAGATGCGTAGATTAAAACATTTTCAAAATTAACATCATTTTTTCTCCACCAAACTGTATATCGTGACCACACTTTAGAATCGTCTCGAAGAGACGATTCTAAAAGGTGGTCACAGCATCGGGATTTGTTGAGCAATGACAGCTTTAGTATTAATCCCATTACATCATAGGCTATTTTTAGACCAAACCTCTGAATAAATCTACCGAAAAGGAGCATTAACTAGAGAAAAGGAAAATTTTAGAATTTTGTAGTTTGAAACCATTGTGATAAATAGAGCATTCTAACGCAATCTGTCAATTTTCTGCAATCTGATTGGCTCATGTGACTAAATTTGCGGCATATAAAAACTGTTTTATATGTCGCAAATTCAACCAATCGAAAACGGCCGAATAACAGCATTAGCCTGTAAGTATATTAATGCGCTTTGTTTATCAAACACTTAGATCTACTGATAAATTCGTATGCATACACTGACATATATTCAAGTTCAGTCTGGTGTTTTGAAAGTTATTAATTTCCATTCTTTGTCACGACTTGCCCGGTCTTTTATATGTCATGTGGAGAATTATTGATATACTCAAAGCGTTGTGATTCAGATTCAACCTTATTTATCATACTATTCAAACATAACGTTATAACGTGACGTCATTGTTACAGACGACGTTTTTGCGTACGACGCCAAAGACTAAAAGTACAAAAATGAGTCATGCAGGAAATACCACATACAGAACAAACACTCGCCCGAACAGCAACACAAGGAAACAGCAAATGTACATGGGTAGAAAAAACAACAAGAGACGCACAAAGACAAAACAAACATTCAATAAGATAACGTTACGTTTCCTGACATGTGTATTGAAAGTGTATTGAAATGTAAAATAGCTGTCGCATAATGATTCATGACAAATGTAATAGTGAACTTACAACTGGGCCGGTGTTTTGACTGTAAACCAGGGTGAAAAAATCCAGTTATTTTAAGAAATCTGAGAGAAACTGGGCACTATTTCTCGCCTCATCACTCATTCAATCACCTGCGCGCATAGGATATAACAACAATTTGGCATTTTTCGTGTTAAGATTGCGTTAGAATAGGGTTAATCCTACTGTAATTTGAAATTTGCGACGGTATATGAGGTTTTTAACGGTCTTAAATTATTTTAACGGCTCCGCCTTCGGCGTCGCCATTAAAATAATTTGCGACCGTTAAAAACCTCATATACCGTCGCAAATTTCAAATTACAGTAGGATTAACCCTATATTTGCTCCTGTTGGAGCAAATGCTCTATTTATCACAATGGTTCCACAAAGTGACTTCTACAGAGCCGTCAAAAGTCGTCAATATGAGATAATGGATTAAATACGCACATCTATCTGCTACTCTGTAATTTGACAACAAAACTTGGAAATATTCATTCGTAACGATATATTACGCCACAAGAATAACAACAACCAATTAAAGCCACACCACAAATATTGCCACTTCACATCGATTGTCTTGTCCCTGTATGAACGTTTGTTCCCTAGGCACTTTAAGATAATAAAGCAAATTATAAATCTATAAGTGGAATGAAACCTTTCCATTCGAGGCTCCGTTGCTTTCATCCGCCGATTCACTGTCCTCTTCAATCTGAAAACGGACCTGAAAAACAAAGTTGGCTACGCGTTACGTTGTTTTATTTTATCGAATTTGTTCATGTACAAACTTCCTCACGTTTGATATTTCAGTTACTTTGACGAGAGGATTTTATCTATGAAAATTTAAAATGAAAATCTCATAAATGCCAATATACCCTTTTTACTATTGTATTTCATCATTTGTCATTAATAATCAACAATTTCGGCATGGTTAAATTATAGCCAATTCATTTATTGATGACACACCAACAACAACTACTACTACAACTACTACTACTACTACTACTACTACTACTACTACTACTACTACTACCACTACTACCACTACTACCACTACTACTACTACTACTACTACTACTACTGATAATAAGATTATTAGCACTTGTGCTTTATATGGATTATTTCCTATCATGTTTCATCATTTTTTCAATATAAATAAGTTTAAATTTGGTACTGTATTGCATCAAACTTGTTCATTCAAATTCTATACGTTGGAAAATTTTCCTCTGAAACAATTTCTTTCCTCTATATATTCAGTCAAACAGAATAAACAAAATAGACATGCTACAAACAAAGTATATCTCCAACGGCATGTAAAACCATATACAAAAGTCAAATAAGCTTTCTTATATTTAATGGATAGAACATTTAATACAATGAAACAGACAAATGTTTTGCCACTTTGTGTCTGGGTTTAAACTAGACAACGAGATTGAAAAAAGAGAGGATAACTATGCTTCAAAATGTGAATCAAGATACTTTTTATTGAATAAATTTTGCTCAACAGGCTGAATGTTGAATGTCTTACCTGACTGGTTTTCCGCTCCATTTCTAGTCCCTCTGTCCCTAACCCCTCGTTGAGAACTGTAAGATTGGCCATAGTTCCCGGCAAATGCACGCCGTCGTCTTTATTTTTAATCCTCGACAACTCCTTGTTGCGCCTGTGCTTCTTCCTTAAGTACGCTACTAAGTTATGTTTCCGTTCATGGACAAGGTTCCTGTCATGGACTTGCATATGCATTTGCTGAAATAAAATTACACGTATAAGAAAATACCTCCTGTTCATATTTGCATTTGGTACTGAGAAAATTATACCTTTTCTAAAAAGAAAATCAGCATCCCCATCTTGACTATCATTCCAAACATTTTATAGGCAACTGTAAGAATGTTTATATACACATACCCTTTTACAACAGAACCTCTCTAAATCGACCACTTAATGAATGAACATGGACGTGTTTTAAACAGGTAGTTATTCAATGTGGGGGGAAAGAACCGAAGAAAACTCATATAGGAAGTTTCTGTATAACTTTCGTCATGCATTTAATTCAGACGTGGCTTTTAGACCCGAAATTAGACCCCTTTTTGGTGGTTGCTTTGGAGGGGTTTATTGTATATCATTTAACCCATTCCCTCATATAAACGTTTGTTTGCGCATTTGCAAACAAAGTTCCTGTAGGAACTATCTGTTCAGTGGCTGCTCTGTTTGTTTATGAAGTTATAACTGATCTGACCCTACATTTTCTAACAATATCAAAACATTCATGTGTAATATGTCAATTAAATTGAGCTAATAAATATTTATGATGTCATTATTCTACATGAATAGGCAACAAACAATGGGTTAATAGCCATGAAATTTATTCATCATAGACTGAGTAAATAATCTGCTATAGACATGCTCTTAAAGTAGTGATAAAGTCATGAAGATCAACATAACTAGTGCTATTACACAATATAATGAAACGCATGTACATGAATGTGAATATGTATATAGTGAACATATGTTTCGTTTCATAATTTTGTTTCAAAATATTGTTTAAGTTGGCTATAAAACCAAACAGATTTCTAATTTAATACGATATCATAGCCATTTTAGTAACGAGATTGTCTGTAAACAAATAAATCGAGTTGTTTACTTATAATAAATGGCCTTATAATATACTATTGATAACCCTTAAATGTGCAGTCGGCTGAGCGGTTATTCGGACTGAAAGTAGACTACAACTAAGTACAAGTACTTTACTTTTTTTCTTTTTTATAACCAAGAAAAGTGTCGGGGTTTTTTCTTCAGAAAGTACGAGCAGACGAAAAATAAAAGTGAGGAAGAAGAAGAAGACGAAGCAGAAGGGAGGGTCCATGCAATGAATTGCAGTTACATTTAATATTAAGAACATACGTTTACAGTTAGTTGTCCCACAAAAAATATTAATGTATAGACCAATAAATATATATTTGAACAGCATTGTCGCGTTTGATAATATTAACGCATTTTGGACTAAATACTTGAACTCATCCACTAAAATTCAACTTTTATCGTGGTTTTCTTCGTGTGCATTTCATTTGAGCGATAGTTCATATCTGTGACCATTTTAGTCATTCTATAGAGGATGGAATTAGATGAAATTAAAATTCACAAACCAAGCCAAGGATGTGTGGGTGATAATAAGCATATATATACCTTCAAATGCAGCTGCTGAAACACCCAAATATTATTGCTGTTAGTTTAGTAACATGATACTAAAGACCATTACCGACCACTTACAATGAAAACAATTTATGACATATTCCATGTTCTTCATTAACTCTTTACTACATAGATACACCTTTAAACGCCCGTGCAAACAGAGTAGACAGAGTATAGGAACTGACTGATCACGGTCTGCTCTGTTTGCTTATGAAATAATAAATATCTGAGTTAACAGTTTCTGCCATGTCCACGTTCCATTATAAGAATTCATATTATAAGTATTCACGATGTCATTAAACTTTATTATCAACCCTTTCGATGCCAAACTCTGTCGTCTGCTAACTTTGTCGTCTGCTACAAATTTTTTCATTCTTTTGATTTTCTTCATTTTTGTTTCAAAAACATAGTAACAGTAACAAACAGTTTGGATCCTGATGAGACGCCAAGTTACTCGGCGTCTCATCTGGATCCAAACTGTTTGCATTGGCAGCGAAAGGGTTAAGTGAATAATCATGGAGAAATGGTTAAATGCCACATTCGAAAATGCAAAAATTCAAATATTATTCCAGTTCGCTTAGTATCATGGTACACTCCTCAGATGATTACCGACCATTTACAAATAAAACCATTTAAAATTAATGTCATGATATTCTCAGAACCCTTTTCTCCATGAATATTCATGTAATAATGTATTGCTTAGTTTATATGCATGAACTTCAAATTGATCTGTTCTGTTACCCAATTTTCCGGCAATAATTTATGTGCAGTGTTGTATGTTAAACGAATGTACCCAAGTCTGTTGAGTCTGGGTCAAAATTATGGGACGTACTGGCACTGCGCATAGAATGTTGCATTCAAGTTATGTTTTTTTTACAATCTGAGTGCGTTGACACACTATAATAGAACATACAGACAGATAAACTTACGGAAAAGATTAGCTTATTTACCAATGTCCTAAATAAATTCTATTTTATTATTATTCTTATCTATATATAAGTATTAAATGTATTTTATTTTAAATTTTTCTGTAATTTACGCATTATTGTACAGTAAATGTATCTTTGTGAAGCGCTTTTGAACGCACATATCCTGTATGAAAAGAGCGCTATATAAATGTGGTATAATAATAATAATAATAATGTATGGATGACTAGTAATTAATTGTTTGTTTTATAATGGCATAATACCTAGAAAAACATACACAGGCCTATGCAGAAACTGTGTAATCATATATATACAGTAGAACCCCGCTAATACGACCACCTAAAAGAGGTATAATTCTGGGTGCTAGATGCAGGTGGTAGCTTAATGCAGGACAAAAGTAATGCAGAAAGCTCCTAGGGAAGCTTTCTGCATTACTTTTGTCCTGCATTAAGCAACCACCTGCTTATAAAGACATCCATGTTTATTCATTACGTGGTCACATTAGAGGGGTTCTACTGTATAAGTTCAAAGGCAAAGCGAGTAGACCCAGAATAGACAGTTCCTTACTCCTACAGGAGCCGCCTTATCTTGTCTACCCTACTTGCAAAGGCGTTTAACCCATTTGCGCCCAGTAGATTCTTCGATGCTTATATATTGGATTAGTCCATTCTTTTATCTAAGGGTGCCTGGCCTAAATTTTCAATTTCGTTTTGTTTTATATTGAAATTCCTATCAGCAAACAGTGTAGACTCTGATCAGACGCCGCATCATACGGCGTCTGATCAGAGTCTACACTGTTTGCCTACGTCCCATATATGGGATCGTGGGAGCAAGTGGGTTAAAGACAGATGAATGGAGTAAATGGTTAAGAAGACCACTCATAAAAAAGGCTGCATCATTATTTACTTCTTATACTGTATATGTTATTTCTCTTAATAAAATTATTTAATGACTTTTGTGGATGTATTCCATAGCAAAGTTCATTGCCATTTCAAGTGTTTGAAAAACGTATATATACACTAGTCACGTTGTACTACCTTTTTATGCTAAACACACCCTATCGATGAATGTATTCAAAACTATTTTTATGACATTTTCAGATACTTACACTTCGTACAGTGTGCATAGTATGAGAAAAGAACTTGTGTATACTGTGTCCATAGCTTTTGTTCTTCTCCAGATGCTTTTGGTCCCGCCTCATAATACGTTCGTCTAAAGTTGACAAACAAAATAAATGTATATTAGTAAATTAAACATTAAACATGATATTTATCATGAATCATATGAAATAATTGTTTTGTTATTAAATTTTGTTGCTAGCATTCCCATTTCATTTATTATAAAACTGCCCGTATATCAGTCGATGGCGGTCATGGTATGGGGACTGTTGTTACATCTATTAATGAAATGCACTTAATACTTTAAATGCGGGACCATCTGATCAGGATCTGCACTGTTTCTAATTCAAATTCCTCTAGCAAGTTTAAGCATTTCATACTGAGTGGACTGTAGAGTGAAACATCATTGGTCTATTCCACTCTAATACTTTAAGCGTTGAAAGGTTTAAACCTTTACTCCATAAATATGCCTTTCTTCGCATTTGCAACCAGAGGTCACGGTCTGCTCTGTTTGCTTATAAACTATTGTAGGTGCGACTCTACAATTTCTACCATGGCCAAAAATGTTTGTGTCCATGTATCATTATAGAAAGTAAACTACCTAATATTCATTATGGCATATGTTCTTACACGAATATTCACGGAGTAAAGGGCTACGATCCACTTACGGTGTCTTTCATGGACCTCATGTTCATCGTGGTCTTTGTCTAACTTTTCAAGCGCCAGCTCACTGTCCAGATGTCGACTAGTGAAAAACAAAGAACCAGTATTTATAAGTATAAAACCTACAAGTACGTTGTTAACATGTCCCTTGCTGCTGGAGATATTGTAGTTACACGTGCAAATAGTTTGGATCCAGCTGAGATTCCTTAGTATTGGGCACATGGATTGTTGAAACAGACACCATTTGTTTTAAATACAATAAATCCCAGTATTTGTGTTGACGAACTCGTACTCAGCTAATTAACAATTGTTTTATTACCGTAGAATAATTTTGATAGAGCATTGTATGCAGTGAAATATTAAGAGATTAAAAAAATCTGAATTCTAATTATTACATTTATCTGAGACCGGATTTGATACTTCCAACCCAGACAAGCATGCACTATCATTTGCAAACAGTGAAGGCTCAGATCAGATGACTCCTAGACGAGTCCTCTGATCAGGGTCAGCACTGTTGCCCAATCAAAATCCTCTAGCAAGTTTACGCAATTCATAATGAGGGGACACTATATATATAGTTAAACAGCGCTAAAAAGAGTTAAATAGACATGTGTTTCACTCACATTTCAGTTGTGACACGTCGAAGTTTCGCCCCTGCCAAATGCAAGTTTTTGTAGTGTTCTCTGAAAACAAATAAATGTACACAGTTTTCAAAACTTAACAAGTACTTGACGCTTACTTCATCCATGTGCACCAACTTAATGTTTATACTTAAATGTATTCATAATTATACTATTTCTGAACCCTTTGTCTAATAGTAACTTCTTTTGACACCTTCACAAGCAAAGTAGACCCAGAACAAAGGCTCTTGTAGAAGCCGTCTCATCATGGTCAGAAGGAATATACCTTATTACAATGGTCGTATATATCATTGAAATATGCTAATACATTCAATAATTATTCCTAAAAGTAGATTTATTCAAGCAATTAGACCGAGAACCCAGATTGACCCATTAAGCTTCTACCTTGAACATCGATAATTCAAAGGGCTAGCGTAATGTACAAAACAACATTGGATTCTATCTCTAATGAAACTATTTATCTAGTTGGTTATATTTTCCTAATATGAAACACATCTGTAATATCTGTTTTACAGAAGACGAATTCGCAGAAAATATTCCTTACTTCATGACCAGTTTTTCATAATAATGTGAAATATCATCTAAATCTGTATTGGTAGCATTCCTCAGTAGTTTGGGTCGTATTATATGTTCATCTATTTGGTCCAACTTCATCTGAAATATAACATTAGGATGAATGACACTTTTTGTAATCATAAAGTGTCTTTGTCTTCAGTTGCATGATTCGCAATGATCTCTTTCATGTTCACAATACATATGATACAACTGTTTACAACATGTCTAATAAATTTGGAAATTACTTTGAAATTGTTATTGAAGCATTCAATTTATTGTCCAATATTCTAATGGACATATTGAAGATCTACAGCAGTGCTGGAAACTTAGCCAACTGAGAAGATTACTAAAGTTTAATTTATCTATTTATTATGAGAACATTATATTTCAACACCATTCAAACCTCAGCCATTATAACAAGCGCTACGTTTAAAATCGAGAAATGCCCACGAGTAAGACGTTATGCAAAATTGAAAAGCACTATTGCATTTAACCATTCACTCTAAAAATGCGCCTTTCTGTGCCATTGCAAATAGAAAAGGCCCAGATCAGACGGCTCCTATTGGAGCCATCTGATCAGGGTATGCTCTATTTGCTTATGATATAGCATATATATGACTCTACCTCCACCTGTAATTAGCTGGACGTTCTGATATGGCTTAAAAACTGCTAACACCACGTAAACTCCGATAAAAACCAAACCAGTTTCTGCTATAGCCAACTATTCCTTTGTTTATCTATCATTATAAAGAATAAACTAATTAACATTTATGATGTCACTATTTTCTTCATGAATTTTTCATGGAGTAAAGGGTTACACATTTCATTTACCTGATATAGACGTTTATGTCATGGTCAAACAAGTCCTTGATGCCCTCACAAAGTTCAAGTACCTAATATTTATACATTCATTACAGTAAACCTCTCTATAACGGCCACTAAAATGTGATAATTAGTTGGTATTTAGGGCAGGTGACTGCTTAAAACAAGGTGAAAGTAAAACAGAACGCTCCTATAGGAGCGTTCTGTGTTACTTTCACCTTGCTTTAAGCAACCACCTGACTTTAACACAAACTATTTGATGTAATTTAGTGGCCGTTATAGAGAGGTTTTACTGTAATGAATACATGAATATTCATCAGTAGAAGGGTAAAGCAAACTTAGTTGATATAAGGACACCAGAGTTTTATTGTATAGTAAGCAAACAAAGCAGATTTTTAATCTTAAACGCTGACTCATCGCAAATCAAGCGGACACAAACTGATGATTTTAATTATGATATACACCATACTTGTACTAATTAGTTCAGTTGCATTTTAATCCTTTCCCTGTTCTACGTTTATTACACATTTCAATACCTACTGAACATGGAAAGTGGAACGATGTAGCCATTTTAGAAAGTAGAGAAACATACCTATCAAACTGCGTTAGCAAGCAGAGCAGACCCTGATCAGACGGCTCCTACAGGAGCCTTCTTATCTTGGTATACTCTGTTTGCAAATGCGTGATAGCACGTTTATATGAAGGAAAGGGTTAAACCATAAACCTCACCTTAATATGATGTGTACCATGTGTATAACCCAGTATTTCCTCAATGCCTGCCATGATATGGTCAAATACCTGTTATAACAAACAAACAACAATAAATATGTAATACTTATTTTACTGATCTGATCTAAATGAAAGCACGGTTTATCGTCCCAAAGGAAGGGGTGTTGATACGAGTGAACACAGAGAATACAGTATGCTCATTTTCATGAAGTGTGTGGGAACAGTAGTAAGTACACTATTTGATCAATAATTTCCTATTAATCTGATAAGAGGAAAAGTCTGCATCTAACATGAAATACGTGTATAAGGTCAACTAGCTATGAATGATTCTAAATTTGCAAATGCATTTACGATGCTTTTGACCTGTCGACAACAAAAAAAGAGCATAACTACCAGTAAAAACCATCTAATACGACAGCCTTAAAGAGATATACTTATGGGTGCTAGATGCAGGTGATAGCTTAATGAAGGACAAAGGTAATGCAGAAAGCTCCTCTAGTTTTGTCCTGCATTAAGCAACCACCTGCTTATAAAGACATCCATATTTATTCATTAAGTGGTCGCATTAGATGGATTCTACTGAATGCACATTGCTAAGTTATAGAACCTGTAAACTATCAAAATATTCGTTTTAAACAATGTATCATATAAACTGCACGAATAAACTTAATAAGAATTTAAACATCATAACAACATACATGAGTAGCCAGTTCCTCGTTTAATTTCATGTCCTCTTTCTTATCAGCTAGACTAACCCGCATTTTCTTTACCAGCCATTTTATTGTACCACCCTGAAAATAGACATTTTCAGTCCATTATATTCATATGTAGTAAGTTTGAATCTTGCAAACCCATCAATGTTTTATCTGTTTTTACCAATTGAAGCCTCTTTTCTTAAGTAAACAAATCTGCATTATCAACCAACACATCTTAATTTGAATAATTGTTTCTGTAATAGTTCTTTTGCCGATGAGTCCTTAGAAAATAACAGCAGACATGGCATACCCTAGTCAGAGACCTTGGTAATACATAGGCATGAATAAAATGTATGCTAATGTTAATTGTTAACAAGTAACATTGATGTTGTGGCTGCCATCAAAGGGCGATCTGTATTTTGGGGTTTTATACATTACAGAGCTACTCAAGTACTAAGGTGCGTACTCAAATACTAAAATCTTCATTTCTCCACCATACCCTATGTTATGACTACTCCTTAGAATCGTCTTCTTCGAGACAATTTTAAAGAGTGGTTACAACATAGTGTTTGGTGGAGAAATAAAGACGTTACTCTTGAAAATGTTTTGATTTACGTATGTTTACTGGACCTCTGAATTATTAATTTTAATGCCATATAATTGTTATTATTGTGCATTTATAAATGTGAAGTAGCGTGGATGGTGAATGGAATCTAAATGTTGAGCTGGGCCCATATTCATGAAACTCTACGGAAACTCTACTTTAAGAATATTTGTTTCAGTTTCTTGAATATTCCATAATCTCATAAAATTGATACAGGTAAAGTTGTTTTTAGAAGTAATGATGGGTTAACTAAACTATGTAGTAACCCTTTACACCATGAATATTCATGCAAGAAAGATAAACATCATTAATTAATTCTTATAATGGCACATAGACACGTTAATTGTTGGCCATGGCAGAAACTGTCAAATCATATCTATATTAATTCATAAGCAAACAGAGCAGACCCTGATCAGACGGCTCCCTTAGGAGCCGTCTGATTTGGATC
Organism: Azorinus chamasolen; assembly: GCA_963576725.1. Classification (NCBI taxonomy): domain Eukaryota; kingdom Metazoa; phylum Mollusca; class Bivalvia; order Cardiida; family Solecurtidae; genus Azorinus; species Azorinus chamasolen. The sequence continues at coordinate 2,225,255 of OY755251.1, read as the reverse complement.
TACTCAGGTTGCAAAGGCATAGAATGGCGTATTTATGAAGTAAAGGGCTAACACTGTTTTTAAAGAGCCATTGAATGAAACTTTACTCGATAGCTGTGCTACATATTTAGACAATATTTAGACAAGAAGGAGCTTTCTGATCTGGGTCTAATCCACATATTTGTAAAGGCGTTGAAAGGCATATTGACGCATCTATGAAGTAAAGTGTTAAGATGCATATCATTAACTTGTCCTACTGTTAAGATATTCCTAAGGAAATTTATAAATATGTGTCCATGTCTTTAAATATATAAATATGGGTCCATGTCCATGTCCATGTCACCCTTACTTTTGTTTGTCTTGTGTCTTTGTGCTTGTGTTTTGTTCATGTTTGTCTCTGGTGCTCGTGTGTTTGTTGGTGTTTTCTGTGTTCTTCTCGTGTGTTTCCGTGTGTTTGGTTGTGTGTGTGTGACATGCTGTCTATTGATGTGTTGGTGGTGATTGCGTCTTGTATGTGACTTTCTTCTGTATGTGTGTATGAGTATAAATTGTTATGCTTTCTGTAGGTGTTTTGGTGGTGGTGGCGTTTTGTGTGTGGCTTTTCCTGCTTGAATTTACTACTTTTTCTTTTTTAAGCAGATCGAAGCTAAATGCAGAACAATAGTAACGCGAAAAGCTCTAAATGGATATATCTACATTACCTTTACTCTGCAATATGCAGATGCCTACTTATAAAGACGCCCGTGTTTAGTCCCCAGTGACTTGCTTTAAACCTTTTTCTTGTTAAATAGCCATGTAAGAATTAATGACACCGTGGATATGTATTGGCTTAATGTTTATAATGGCATATGAACAGGTAGAAACTGTAGAGGTGATTGATTATACTTTCATAAGCAAACAGAGCAGACCGAGATCACACGACGCATATAGGAGCCGTCTGATTTGGATCTACTCTGTTTGCCAATGCGTGTAAAAGGCTTTATATGATGTAAAGGGCTGAACGAGGTTATACTGTATACAACTTTAACGTTACCTGAATAAATACTGTAAAGAATATCACAAAAAGTGTTGTTGTAACGAACATATTTTTACTGGGGATTTCATTCTCATCTATTAATGCCACCAAGGAAAAACACACTGCACCTCGTAGACCACCATAACTCTGGAAAGAAAAAAGCATAAAATAGACTGACAAGTTTAGCTTATGAAATGTATTATATAACCCTTTCCCTGTTCTACGTTTATTTACAAATTTCAATACCTGATGAATATTCATGGACAAAATAGTTACAATGAAATATGGAAGGTGGAAGCGTGTAGCCATTTTAGAAAGTACAGTAAAACCTCACTAAAGTGTGTTAATTAGTTGGTATGTAGGGCATGTAGCTGCTTAAAGCAAGTTGAAAGTAAAACAGAACGTTCCTATAGTAACGTTCTGTTTTACTTTCACCTTGCTTTAAGCAGCCACCTGCCTTTAAAACAAACTATTTGATGTAATTTAGTGGCCGTTATAGAGAGGTTTCACTGTTTAGAAACATATCTGATTCTACAGTTTCTGCCATAGCTAATATTTACATATACCATTTAGGTGATAAATATTAATGGTGTAACGAATTTTTATATGATTATTCATTAACCCTTTCACTCATATTTAAACATGTTTTCACGTATTTGTAAACAGAATATCCGGATCAGACAGCTCCTGTAGGAGCCGTCTTATCACTGTCGTCTGCTTTGTTTGCTAATGGAATAATAACTTTGGAAAAAGAGCACGTAATAGACTGGCAAAGGCAGCTGGTGAAATGTATTTTAGTAGAGTAGAATCTCCGCCGAAAGGTCACTGAGTGATATAACATATATATGGTATAAGTAAATATATTTACCCATTTGCTCCAACTATCCAATATATGGGGCGTAGGCAAACAGTGTAGACTCTGATCAGTCGCCGCATTATGCGGCGTCTGATCAGAGTCTACACCGTTTGCTGATAGGAAATTCAATATAAAACTAAATAAATGAAAATTTAGACCAGACATCCCTTAGATAAAAGATAGATTAATCCAATATATAAGCATGGAAGAATCCACTGGGAGCAAATGGGTTAACGCTTAACCTAACCAGCTGAATAATCAAATCATGCCCCCCCCCCCCTTTCTGAATTGTGATTAAACAAATAATTGTATGATAATTTGTCAATGAAGAACATGCTTTTTATGATACAGTGCATTAGGAACCCTTTGACCTTGGTCTACACTGTTTGCAAATATCTCAGTTCTCGCACTTGTAGAGTTAAACTATGTGGCTGTTTAAAACCTCGCCTTACATACCTGTTATCGTTTTTACACGCTATTGGTGTACATTCAAAGGCATTACCTCGCCTTACATACCTGTCATTGGTGTACATTCAAAGGCATTACCTCGCCTTACATACCTGTTATCGTTTTTACACGCTATTGGTGTACATTCAAAGGCATTACCTCGCCTTACATACCTGTTATCGGTTTTACACACTATTGGTGTACATTCAAAGGCATTACCTCGCCTTACATATCTATTTTCGTTTTACACACTATAGTTGTACATTCATAGGCATTACCTCGCCTTACAGACCAAGACGTAGATTTCGTTTTAGAGATCGTTGTGAAAATATTTTACTTTTTATTGGACATTATAATTAAGTCCAAAGTTAGTGCATGTATAGTGTGTCAAAACACATTAAAATATATGTCATCAGCAGTCAAGATAATGTGTGTAAATTGAAATATTTTCAAGAACAAAGTCTTTATTTCTCCACCAAACTCTATGTTGTGACCAAGAGACGATTCTAAAGAGTGGTCACAACATAGGGTTTGGTAAAGAAATGGCAACTTTAGTATCTGAGTACGCACATTTATCTGTTCTGGTCCAGTCTATTCAATTTCTTCTCTCATAACAAATGTTAATCATTATTTTATCCATCTTACATAAAGTTTATATTTGTAACATGCCACACTTTTAGGGAAAAAACTAACCTCTTCAATCTGTCCATGCAAACATTGCAGGCAAAACTCACGGCGATTTTATTGACATAGTATTGACAAATAGAAAAACTAGTGAAACATCAAAACTAACTTACGATCATAAACATCTCGTCCAATTTGATTTTCCTCACCCCTGATGCATATTTGTCAATCATTATTGATATTGAAAATGTTACTGAAATTGGACAAAAATACAACAAACTACACTTCTGATATATTCTTTGGCCTGCTGAGCAAATTATTTTGATTTTTCAACCACTACATTTTCAAACTTTGTGCTATATTCTGTTTGCCTACAAACATTCACTCAGTGTCAAGCAGGTTGATATATAGATAGATATATTTATTTCAATATTGAGCAACAAGACAATAGTTAACAACACATACATATTTAAATATTATAACAATACAAAAATGGATAATGATAGTGTAATATGCGTGTTATGAACCATGTCAGTCCCATCAATATCAAGGATGACACAAAAAACTGAGAAAGTACATCTCTTAATTCCACTGTGGTCCTTGTTATTGATTGTCTGACATAGAGAGGCATGAATTATGAAGAAAATTCAATAAATTACTTTAATGGAAAAATAAGAAAATTATCACAGTGTTGTAATTGCTCTCTAAATTACTAGAATTATATAAACAATATGAAATAAGCTATCTAGATTGGCACAATTATCACAAGTTACTGAAAGTTATAAAAATCTTAGTAAAAAATAATGTAATATGAAATCTGTTGTAAACAATGTACTGAACCACCCAACCGCAGGCCATTTCAGTCAAAAATAGAGAGTTAACGCTTTCCTTCATATCAAAGTTTATTAACCTACTTGCAAACAGGGTAGACCTAGACCAGACGGTTCATATAGGAGCCGTCTGATCAGGGTCTGCTCTGTTGCTTTTGCCATGATATTGGTCTGATTCTACAGTTCTGTCAAAGCAAAAGTTCCCTTGAAAATTTAACATTTTAAACATTGAGCGAATAGATAAAAATCATGGGTCCATGCTTATAAAACTTTTTAGTTCAGTCTGAGTTCGTTCTCAAAATTTTTATTGGTCAGATTTGAGTTCTCAAGCTTTTGATTGGTCAGATTTGAGCCAAAGGCTCAAATCTGACCAATCAAAACCTTGAGAACGAACTCAGACTCAACTAAACGTTTTATAAGCATGGACCCAGATGATCCTGGTGAGACGCCGAGTAACTCGGCGTCTCATCTGGGTACAGACTGTTGGCAAAAGTAGGCATATGTCCCGCAGCAGAAAGCAAAAGGTTAACAATTGAAAAATGTTTTCTTAAAGTATCGTCAATAGCGTTAACCCCCTCTAAACCAAAGTTTACGTAAATAGGAATGTAGATCGTTGTATGCCAATAACTGCTAGATGCAATGTGAATGTCATGTAGAGAGCTCCTTGGAACTTTCTCCATGGCTTTCATCTTGCATTAACCTGCCATCTGCCTTAACCCATTTCTTCATATAAACGCTTTCTCACGCATTTGCAAACAGAGTAGACCCAGATCAGACGGCTACAGACTACAATGTCTCACCTTCCCTTCCATATTTCATTGTAACTATTTTGTCCATGAATATTCAGTAGAGATTCAAATTTGGAATACACACACTACAGGGAAAGGGTTAAAGATCTGTATAAATGTCAAGTTGTGAGTCCGCCTCTGACAGGTTAGAAAAAGTACGCGTTTATAAATGGTAACCATAAAACTCTTACGCAAAACAAACTCAATTTGCACACGTCGGGATTAATCAGTATTCTTAAACATCATTAAAGTCCGCGCTCAAAGAAATTATTAATTATTTACGACTGGTTGTTTCCAGTTTTGTTTAAGTATCTTGATTTAATGCATTAATTAAGCATGAAGTATTGTCCTTTATCTGATATTCAAAGGTATTGTTAATCATAAGTCTTTTAGATCAAATTCAAATTTCAAACAAACTTCACCGATACAAATCTAGACATTAATTGCTTTTAATGAAACAAATGAGGAGTAAGGACCGACGAATGCTTTCAACTTTAAAGTTAATGAGCATAATAGAACTAAAAGTCAAGACAGTCTATATTTTCAATACTCTTCAGTAGAACCTGTCTAAAGTGGTCATCAAAACGAGGTCTAAGTATTGGTATGTAAGGCAGGTGGTAGCTTAATGCATGTAAAAGGTAATGCAGAAAGCTCCTATAGGAGCTTTCTGCATTACCTTTGCCATGCATTAAGCAACCACCTTCATTTTGAGACTCTTATGTTCAATAAATAAATTGCCCCTAAGGATAGGTTCTGGTGTAAATCCATTTTCGAACCTCTGTTCTCTCCATTGCATCGCTCGATGAGGAGCAAAGGATATACATCGCTCGATCATGAACAAAGGATATACCCGGTTGTCTCTTAACCCTTTACTTAATAAAATCGCCTTTCTGCGCCTTTGCAAACACTACACCAAGATCAGATGGCTCCTATAGGAACCGTCTGATCTGGGTATGCCCTGCTTGCTTATGAACGTATAATAGATCTGACAGTTTCTACCACTACCAAAACATAATGTGTACATATACCGCTATAAAAACAGCCAATAAATATTGATGTCAATATATATCTTACATGAAATAATATAGATATAATTCTACAGTTTCTGCTATAGCCAAAAATTCCTGTGTTCATGTGCCATTATAGGTATTAATCATATTATTTTCTTACATGAATATTCACGAAGTAAAGGGTTAAAAAAGTTTTATAGTGACAGCATTATTATATTCATTTAATTTTTTAAATCAAAATACAATTGAAGAATTAAGCCTTTGAACGAAAATTTGCAAACCGTGTCGATCCAGATAAGAGAGCTCCTAATGAATACATCTGATCAGGATCACCAAAGAGTCTTGTCAAAAATTATTTTCAAATATATTCAGCATTCAAAGAGGATATATCAAATGTACACTCATTAATTCCTCACCTGCAAATCTTGTGATTATACATAGAACAATGGTCCACAAAGTGAAGCCTGTCTTCCAGTCATGGTTGGGGTTGACCGTGACGAGGCCAAGAAACATAAATATGATGATTTCGTTAGCAGACCTGTAGAAAATAAATAACAGAATGGGCCAAGGCCGTGTGACCGAACAAGAATTGTAAATAACACGGTCAGTTTTCTAGACATGCTTGTTGTAATGGTTTAGATTGAATTTAAAGACCTTATCCCAAAAGGTAATTGTCCAGTCTCAATGGAGAAAAGGCTATGGATACCAAACAATATATTCTTTTTCAAAAACAGTATTTAATCCGTAGAAATAATATGTGAAATATTGGAACCTGAAATATAGTGATATATTTTTTAGTTAGGCGAAGCCTCACTTTTAGATGTGATAGACGTTTTTTATGTGAATGTATACTTACGCCATGACCTTGGCAAAGAACTTGACGGCTAGTCTGGATTTATTTGTTATGTTATGGAACGCATAATGGACCTGTATTATTCCGCAGGCTATAATACTGAAATACACAAAACAACATAAACTTTAGTGGTGACAAACAGGACGTGTAAGCCTCTTGCTTTCCGTAGTAGTAAACTAAATATGGAATACCTTTAGCATCCCTAGTAATTGCAGTTTCCAAAATTTCGAGTATAGTATATTTCTGAAAGTTCCATTTTAACCCACAAAATTTAGAAAATTAATGTATCGACATTTGCAAACAGTGTGGATCTTAAATCAAGGAGCTCCTAGAGAAGATACCCCACAATACCCTTTCCATACTGAATAGACCGTATAGTTAAACAGTACAAGGTCAAAAGATTGCATGATAATAGATTTATTTTAACCCTTTCGCTGCCACTCTCTTTCGTCTGCTAACTTTGTCGTCTGCTATAAATTTTCATTTTTTTATTTTCTTCATTTTTGTTTCAAAAACATAATAACAGTAACAAACATTTTGGATCCTGATGAGACGCCGAGTTACTCGGCGTCTCATCTGGATCCAAACTGTTTGCATGTGATATCATAGACCCGTCATTGTGGCACGGAAGAGGTTAATTGTAGTTTAAAAAGCTGACTTTTCAAAGTGGAATGGCCCATCAGTGTTTAACTATAGAGTCCATTCAGTATGAACAAGTAAAATTTGCGCGGAGCCCTCTGATCTGGATCTACGCTGTTTGCAAATAACAGTTCACGCGTTTCCCCACATTCAAAGAAATACCTCGTCAATTGTGACTAAACGACACGTGACGTTAAAATATAAAAGGCGAATTGAAGGGTTATGTTAACATTCCTCAGTTGAAATAATGACACTGTTATAGTTTGGATCGAGAAACAAATAAATATGCATTAGGTTGTTAAACATTATAGCAGCAAAGTGTAAAACAAACTCAAGATCGAAACTGTTTTAACCCTTTCCTTCATATAAAAGCTTTTTCACGCATTTGAAAACAGAAAAGACCTATATCAGACGGTTCATATAGGAACCGTCTGATCAGGGTCTACTCTGTTTGCTGAAGGAACTTGAAAGTTTTGTTTCTTTACTTTCTAAAATGGCTACAAGGTTCTACTTGCTATAATTCATTAACTGTTTTGTCCGTGAATATTCAGTACGCATTGTAATTTGAAATAAATATAGAACAGGGGAAATGGTTAAGCAAAAGGAAAGAAAATAGAAATGTTTCGATTATTTCTCGTATGACTTTCTTACCTTATAATCCCTGAGAATTCAAATATTTCGGATACTATATAGGACAGGTAGGCAAAACCGAATATAATCAATGGCTCGACGACTGAAAGAAGAATAAACTTAATATATACGTAGTGTATACTATAAATAAATATATTATGATGACATTGTCTTTTTAAACACAACGCCTACACATTTGACCCTTTACTTCATGAATATTCATGTACGACTTAATGGCATCAGGAATATAAACTCCGAATACTCTAACTACCCTAAATATATTGACAAACCAAGTTATGCAAATAGTGTAGACTCTAAATAAACTGCCAAGTACAAAACAGCATTAATCCTCATCTGGATGAGTCAGATCGCGGTAGCAGGATAAGGTTTAGGAAGCAGGGTAAGGATTAAGTCAGCGTGACAATGGTTAAGGTGTCGAGATAAGGGTTATGGCAGCGGGATAACGGTTAAGGTAGTGGGGTTAGGGTAAAGGTAGAGGGATAAGGGTAAAGTCAGTGGAATGAGGGTTACGGCAGCGGGATAAGGGTTAAGGTAGCAGTATAAGAGTTAAGGCAGCGGGTGGGAAGGGGTTAATGTTGTGGGCAAATGGTTAGGGTGGTGGGGTAAAGGTTAATGTAGCGGGAGCAGGGTTAAGGTAGCGAGATAAGGGTTAAACTTGTACATAACTTGATGATATTTACCCTTTACAGAGTTGGTGTATTTTGTGATGAAAGACGAGAGTAGCCCACACACAACGCCTATAAGAAGCCCACAGGTAACCACAATAAAGAACTTTACAATACCCAGAGCAATCTGAAACAGATGAGAAAAGAAATACAACAGGAAAATCATTGATGCAAAGCAACAAAAGACGCATATTACTGAATAATAATAAAAACCTATTTAATATCACATTTAAGTAATGTCAACAAAATGTCTGAATGTTTTAAATCTACTCATGTGGCCTTAGTAACACAACAAAATTCCTCAGTTTCATCACAAAGGGTCCTTGAACAGTCGGGTAGCCCTAGTTATACGATTACCCTTTCAGTCTCACACTGGACCCCTTATCCCCTTTCAGGTTAAATATTCGTATAAGATATAATGACATCATTAATATTTATTAGCCCACTTTTTTAATGACATTAGCACACAGATATCCAATTTCTAATCAGAACAGTTTCTTATGTTCACAGCTTTTTTCATGTCTAAAGTAATGCTGAAAACTCTTGTCAGTTTTTTAGACATGATAGTATTCATTTCATAACAATTCTGTACTGTATATCAATTAGTGATATCAAAGTTCAGCTGTATGTCTAAATGAAATGCCAAAGAGAAGCATATGCAACTGTAGCCTTGACACTTTGAACCTAGAGCTATTGGCCATCTCATCAGGATCCAAATTGTCTGACGTACAGTAACAGTGAATTTTCATGTAAGTGACATGACGATTAATTTGTGGCATTTTCATAATGAATTTTTAACAGAACAGAACATATATTTATTCAACGTGTACAACCATGTACATTGTTGTTACAAATAAACACATATAACACATGTCACATAGGTCAAATGAGCCTTAAGACTGACTAATAGTAATGACAGACACAATGAATTTAATTATGAGCAAATCATTACATGAAGGAAAATTGACAATTTAGTTGAGTATTATAATTACTGACTATTCGGGATTGAGATGACAGTCAGCCTTACATATAAGCGTTAGCAAGCGCGTTTCTCCTGCAAAATGAATGTTTTATATATAAAGCAAGTTTAACTAATTCCTGTCGAATTTGTCTTTGAAGTAGCTGACAAAATTTTACAAAGCTTGGTCTTGCATAATAATACTTGTTTACATATTTCTTACGCAAGTCTGCATATGAACTACATATAAGAACAAAATGAAACTCGTCTTCAATGTCACGAGTTTCACAATAACTACAATATCTTTCACTTCTTGGTACATTATTTCTACTGTACCTTCCGGTTTCGATTTTTAATGAATGTGAAGACAGACGTGGCCTAGCAAGGTAAAATCTAAGTTTATATGAAAATGTATCTAAATATGTTTCAAATCCGATGCAGCTCTTCAAATGTTTATAGGTTGCTATGACACCGCTATTGTTGATATTCTCATCCCAGCCCTGGATGAAATAGTCTAATAATCTTTGTTTAAATATTTTGTGGAAGGATTTCGGATTTACAGTCAATGGATCCATCCAAAAATCGGCAAAACCATTATTTACTAGTAACGTTTTAACATTTGTTACCCAGTTTAGCTCGCCATTTCTACAATCGGCTAACAATGTATTGTACACAGTAGATAGTATTACATTCTCTGATGAAAATAGTTTCAGCCAATAATTAATAATTCTAGAATAACGATTGATGTACAAGGGATATCTACCCAATTCACCAAATATACTGTATGTCGATGTACACCTTTTCACGTGTAATAACCGCTTGCAAATTTTAGGTGTACTCTCTCTGTCATTTTAGATTTAGTATAACCCATTCTTTGCAGCTATAATTCAAAATAGAATACTAACAAATGCATCAAATAAATGTAAGTTTTCACCATGGCAGAAACATTTTTTTCAGATCTATATTAGTTCATAAGTAAATAATTACTGCAATTAACACACCCTCCGCTATTGTACTATACACTTGCCAGTTTGACGAAACCACTACCCATTTTGTTCATAAAGTCCAGTTTGACGAACCGGTAGTTTGACGAAACCATCGTAATCCAACAGAGCAGATCCAGCAAGAGCCGTCTATTTGGTTTACCCTGTTTGCAAAGGTGTATCTATGAAGTAAAAGGTTATGCCTTGGTCTAAACCATTAATAACTCGCAGTTCTACATTCAATTACATTACTTAAGAGCTCCTTTCGCGGCATTTACTATGGCGAAATGAGCAAGTAATCCGTTTTCCCTTTAAATGCCATCAATATATGAATGATGTGTTCAATATTCAGGCTTAAATCAGTATATTAATGCCAAATATGTTTAAAATGTATGTCCATGTCATTTATAATAACTAATAAATTGCCGTTATTAATTTTTAATCCTCCTTTCGCCTCCTTTCGCCAAATTCCTCCTTTCGCCTTTTAGTCATACCCGGTTTCGCAACATCTTAGACATTTCCTCGGTGGTTATCGTTAATGATGTTTGTGGTATTGCATTTTGTATTAGCTCCGACCATAGTAGAAATAATTTTCTAATATTTTCATTTCCAAAATACAAACAATTATACAGTGGAAACAAATTTGTCGACCTGTTTCCAACTATATAGAATTTTATTATTCCAAACACTGTTTTACACTCAAAAACCACAAATTACAATTCCACCATATTGGAGTTAGTATTGATAAATCAGCCCTCCTACCAGTGAATTTCCACGGAAAGCGTTCCATATAGACGCGAGGCTAATGCCCCGCGCCAATGACGTGAGCTATCATTAATTTGACACAGATTCGGGCCCGCATGCATTTATGAACTCATTAAAGCTCATATATATTATCTACAGTACACTTGTCCAGATCAGATTGGTTTTTCTTCTTCTTCTTCTTCTTCTTCTTCTTCTTCTTATTATTATTATTATTATTATTATTGAGATCATCTCCTCAAGTATTGTTTCATCTATAGTTTTACAATCAATGATGGACATGTGAATAAACATGTTGACAAAAATGTTAAAAGCAACAGGGTAGTATTAATGCAAAGCATTATGGTGGAATCATATGTCGGTGTTTGAATGCCAAACAAATCTAGTTATCTGGTATCAAAAACACACACACCAGATGTGGTCCGCCTCCCGGAAATGAAATAATCGACACTGATTAACCCTTTCTCTAATATAAACGTGTTTTCACGCATTTGCAAACAGAGTAGACTCAGATCAGACAGCTCCTAGAGGAACCGTCTGATCAAGGTCTGCTATGTTTGCTGATAGAATTTGATAAATATGTTTCTTTACTTTCTAAAATGGCTACAATGTTCTACTTTCCATATTTCATTATAACTATTTTGTCCATGAATATTCAGTAGGTATTGGTATTTGAAATACACATACAACAGGGAAAGGGTTAAGTAAATGGGTTTGATGTTATCATGAAGTATTTGTCATATTGAGGGACGAGAGCATCACAAACAAAGACTATACTGGTATTAATCATTGACATCCTTTGGTTTCGAAAACAGTCTTAACCCTGATCAGAGTGCTCCTCCTGGGCCCCTCTAATCTATGCCAGAACTGTGTGTCTATGTCCCATCTATAGGATCACGGGAGGTAAAGGGATAGTACAGGTATTATATCTAATACAAGGGCCTCCTCTCATATATCGTATATGTGATAGCTATTAGATGGGACGTCACAAAAGCACGATGTAATAATCGATCAACAGTATTTCTATAAGGAAACTAAATACGTTGCGCATGCGCGAGAGTAGGACATGTTTTGATTTTGCTCTTGGAAGAAACCGGCAAGTTTTGTGGTTTATACTGTCGGATTATAGTAGAACTGATATGGATGTGTTGGGATTATTGTTGTAGTGAATGTGGAATATTTTCACTTGACATTTCGACGGAATAGAAGAGTTTGGACCGTTTTTCTGGATTCTCTTTGTTGGGACTTTTTGGCGGAGATATTTTGGGAAATAGTCGGTGTGATCTATGTTCGACATACAGTGATCGTTAGTTCATAGTAACAATAGACGACGGGCATATATAAGTGTTCTAACGGTAATCAACCCTATTTCGTCCAGAGGCAACAATGGTAGGTGTGAAATAGCATTGCTGTGTGTTACAAGTGCATGGAGCATGATGTCTGCCGAAGAGTCACGTGACGGTTTTGACAATGACAGTCAAATCTGTTTAGATCACAGCCTGCAAAATGACGCAGACCGTGTTTCTGACAGTGGTAGCCATGACAACAGTGTATTTATGGTCGACGAGATGGACTTCCGGGTGGTGGAGGAGTATCGAGCATTAGTGGACTTATTCAGAGGACTGCCTAAGGATATGTGTGTGGCGCAGATATTACAGAATTTTGCCTCATGTGAGACTGAACTTGAGAAGGTACGTGATACTTACTTTGATCACTTAAAGCGGACGTACGTGGATTTCCCGTACGGACAGGATTGCAGTTTGAAACGGAGAATGTTCACACGTACCGGCGATCCTGTGGCAGTCAGGCTGGCACAGGACATATATAGTATCATAGATGTTACGGAGGATGGTGACCCAAGTATACTGAAGAACATGATTAGTACCGGACAGAAAGTGAAGCGGGTTTCACTTGCGTGTGGTGGGCGTGGCACTTCGCGACGGATTGATAGCTCAGCAGTGGAGTCAGCTCAGCGTGGTGGGAGTAGTCGGTCGCGTCACAGGTACAGTTCTGCGGCAAAAGAGAAGTGCTCTTGCAGCGCAGAGGTAAGATTGTTAAAGGACAATGTTGCAACTCTGCAGTCAAATGTTTTATTAATTAAACAGACAATGCATTTGAATGCCAAATTGAGACAGGATCAGTATAGTCAGATCGTATCTTCATTTGTTGACATGAAACAGTACTTGTTAGACTGCAGCAGCAACATTCAAGTTTTCACGGGGAATACGTTGTCAGCTATACGCGGTGTGTCGAACTCAGTAATGGAGCAGATAGTAGCCATAGAAGACAGGGTAAGAATGTTAGAAGCGTTGGTAGAGTGCAACATAGAAGACTGTGCTGGTGTCGGTGATACATATAGTGATAATGATGCTGAAGTAGCTACTGCTGACATAGTTAATGGTGGTAGCCTTGGTGAGACGACACAGTACATTGCTTGTGCAATTCCACAAGGACATGCAGCTGATAGGACTACAGAGCGACCACTTGCATCCGATTCAGGGACGTTATCTGACCAATGTTTGCATGTCACTGGTCGTGAGCAGTCGGCACAGCCCCAAATTAGCCCTGACTCTGTAGGCGGTGATCCGATACCCGTGCGTGTAACCCGACGGTACGGTCTTAGTAAACGCCAGGACCGTTATTCCGCAGATGAGGATGGGTTCATACCGCATAGACGTAGACACACGCGGCATTTCTGTGTAACTGGTCTGAGCCGCAATTTTGATATTGAAACCCTTACGAAAGTTATTCAGGCAAAAGGACCTACTGTCTCCAATATTCGGGTGTTTCCGTGTAAGCGTGATTCGTGTAGGGTTGTACTACGTCTTAACGTGATGGCGGACGAGTACTCTAGTCGTGTGATGGAGAAAGGATTCTGGCCCAGCTACATTGCATGTAGGCCATGGGTGTCAAGGGGTCGATTAAGTCGGGGATCGCGGCGTTACGAGTTGCCGCCAAGACTCCAAGCATCCCACAGCACACCGTCAGCTTCACGCTTGACTGATGGCAGTTGGATGCCGAGAGATACGTTTGCTAGTGTGAATAGGTATGAGTCTCTGACAAGTGGTGTTGATTGACTATACAGGACTCGTGTGACTGTGACTCGTGGTTTGCTTTCGATACGGTAATGGCAGTTGGAAAATTGAATCTTCTCACCTGGAATGTGACAGGTATTATGTCGAGTGCGTCGTATCTGTGTGACATTTTGAGTGAAGGTAGAATCGACATATGCGGAATCTCAGAGCACTGGCTTTCGTCACAAAATTTGTTTTTTCTAGACTGTATTAATAGTGACTATGACTATTTTGGTAAATGTAGTGAGATCCCTATGGGTAGGGGACATGGTAGAGGGGGAGTGGCAATTATGTGGCATAGACAGTTATCAAAGCATATCGTACCATTAGATATAGACGATGAGCGCATTATAGGCATTCAGCTGCAAATTGACGGTCAATATTTGTATGTATTTCAGGTGTATTTGCCTTGTGTCAACCATAGCGTTACTGTGTACCAAGACTATATCTTTAAACTGTATGACCTATATAATATTTATTCTGAAAAGGGGAGTTGTGTTTTTATGGGTGATATGAATGCTAACATCATTCGTAGTCAGATGCAAACACGTGATAAAGGTCTATTGAAATTTATTTACGATTGTAACTTGTGTGCTTTGAATGTTACCGATATATGCTTTGGTGTAAGTAATACATTTGTCTCATATAACAACCGTAGTACATCTGTGATTGACTATATATGTGTACCTTTGGAAATAGTACACAGAGTTGTACATTGTGAAGTATCAAGTGATCATTGTTTGAATGTCTCAAGACACAGACCTATTTGGTGTTGTTTAGACTTTTATAATCTCAGTAGTGATGTATATGACTCGCATTCAGATAATGCAGTTAATCCTATAAATTGGAGAAAGGCCGATAGAGAATCTGTTGATCATTATTGCGAGGTGCTTTTGAATGATGAAGATGTGCATAAGATTTCGACAGTCTTTATGGGTGATGCTGAGATTGATGATGCATATAGGAAACTGTGTGACTTACTAGTTACTAGTGCTCAAAGTACCTTACCGGCCAGAAAGTTTAGGTCTCACTTAAAGCCGTACTGGTGTGAGGAGCTCAGTCTCCTACATGTCGCTATGAAGGAATCTCGTGCAGCTTGGTGTCGAGCAGGCAGACCACGTGATCCTGGTGATACAGTGTACAGACATTACAAAGGTATGAAGACTTCTTTTAGGCGAGCCCATAGACAGTACGTAGTAAAGTATCTCTTCTCATTGGATGAGAAACTAGAAGAGGCCGCACAGATGGACAGTTCACTCTTCTGGAAGCTTCTTAAGTCTCGGAAAAGTAAGGGCAAGTCGTCACTAGGAGCAGGAATAAAGTTTGACGAGGTCGTCTACAGGGACAGAGAGCAGTTAACGGAGCAATGGGGTAATTATTTTTGTAAATTGTATAGCCCTTCGACCTCTCCGTACTTTGATCAGCTATGGGAGCAACATGTGCGATCAACTGTAACGGATTATTTTGACAGTGTAACGGTTGACAGGGCGGTAACGGTATCGCAAGACTTTGTCGGGAAGTGCATACGCTCGCTGCCGAAAGGGAAAGCTAGTGGGATAGACGGCGTAGCTTACGAACATTTGATAGCTGCCAATAAGGTCATTTCGCGACCCCTTGCTAACATGTTTTCATGTATGCTCCGATGTGGACACATACCTTCCGATATGAAAACTGGGGAGGTAATTACTTTACACAAGGGAGGTAAAAAGACGAAAGACAATCCAGACAATTATCGTGCCATCACCTTATCTTCAGTTGTGTTGAAACTTTTTGAAATGGTGTTACTAGATCGCTGTCAGCAACATATTCATGGGCAGTTAAGTATTCAGCAGGGAGGATTTCAGAAGCAGTTGGGATGTGCTATGACGTCATTTGTCTTACGCGAAACTCTCCATTACGCCCGTGAACAATCTTCGAAAGTGTTTGTGTGCTGTTTAGACGGACGACAGGCCTTTGACCATGTATGGCATGATGGACTATTTTACAGGTTACGTGAGTTGAACGTTGATAATAACACGATGGTTGCATTAAAGGCAATGTACAGCGATGCTAAGTGTCGGGTGAAATTCAGTGGGATCCGCTCGCGGGAATTCCCGGTGTTGCAAGGGACGAAGCAAGGAGGAAAGAGTTCACCTACCATGTACCTCGTATTTATTAATGGACTGATAAAAGAAATTGAAGCCAGCGAGTTGGGAGTATGTATCTACGGAATGAAGATGTCATCTCCGACTGTAGCAGACGACATGACGCTGCTGTCCTTCTCCAAACAAGGCCTGGATAGGATGTTAGACATATGTTGGCGATATTCTTGTAAATGGCGGTACTTTTATAACGCCAATAAGTGTGCTGTTTTTGTATTCAACGATGTTACTGATCCGCCGAAACGGACATACAATCTTGGGAATGAGATTGTCCGAGAAACAGACTCTTATGTACATCTAGGCATCAATTGTGATAAGTCTCTCTCTTGTAAGTCTCAGATGTACGACGCTAGTGTAAAGTTGCGCGGAACCTACTTAAGCATTGTGCGCAATGGACTGAATTCGAAGATGTTGTCGCCGACGCTTCTTAAGACCATTTACTTGAGTGCAGTCGTGCCGAAAGCATTGTTCGGTTGTGAAACTTGGGATTCGTACTCGAGCAGTGACATACATCTTCTTGAAAGGGCCCATCGTATGTGCATTAAGAATATGCAAGGTCTAAGTAAATATTGCCACACAAACCTTGCTCTAGTTATGTTGGATATGTCACCGATTGAACTGCTAATTGACAAGAGGAAATTGCTTTTTTTCGGTCAATTGTGTCGTCTGCCTTGCACCTATGTATCAAAGAGGCTTTTTATTGAGCGTCTCGTTCGTTACATCAACCTTGATAGACAGTCACGTGGTTTTATACCAGACATTTACCGTTTGCTACACAAATATAATATTGGACACGTCTTAGAAGGTTATATGGAGCATGGTAGGTTTCCATCTAAATATTCATGGAAACGGACTGTTTATAACTCTGTAGAACGTCCATGGAAGGCGCGGACCGTACGTGAACTGCGCCAGCTATTAGGTGGATTGGCCAGCTATGACATTGTAAAAGACATAGGCGTTTCATGTTTATGGGAAATAGCTTGCGATTCTCAGCAGACAATTAGTATATGTAGACAGGTGGTAAATGGTATAGCTTTATTAATATCTGGTCAGGATGTATGGACGTGCAGGAAATGCAACCGTATGTGTGCAAATATCGTAGTGCATTTATTCTGCTTCTGTGAAAAGAATTCTGTTTCGGCTAAAGCGCTATGGGACGTTATGATTGAGTATAACGGTGAAAAAGAGTTTACCTGTCTTATGCGTTCCTCCGCCTTTGAGCAATGTGCTTATGCACTAAACACAATGGTAATGTTACTATACAATGGAATGCACATGTGTGGTTTGCAGGCAATCCTTAAATGTATGCTTAGAGATGGATGCCGTCATGAGAATAGTAAATTTAGTTAGTGACGCAGTTAGTCTCTCAGGGCCGGAACTTGATATGACGTTCGCTTTTGGAGTTTGGTGTAGACCGGACCGCTTCGGAAACGATTTCTGTCTTGTTTTAGACATCGACCTATTCTCGGTGTACTCAAACGTCATATCTTAACTTCCGAGTTTGTGAGGTTTTACTGTACTGCAGGGAACATTTATTCACTATTTGTATTTACTGTAATAATCCAACAACTCAGCTTATCCCGTATTATGGTTGGTAATAAGAGTTGGTTCTGTGGAGTAGTTGTTGGTTTAGCTAATGTTCACGTGAGAAATTATGTTTACATATTAGTGGTGGATCTTAATAATGTACTGCGCGTGACAGACATTGCAGACCCTGACTAGAGGAGTCCCATCGAAGCCCTAGGATCGGGGTCTATACTGTCTACACAAGGTAAGCGACCCTTCACAGGTACACTGTATAAGCATGTTCTGTCTGTAGAGTGTTGCTTTGCCTATGATGTTATCCGCCTGGTGTAGGGTTGAATGTAGTTTATTTTGTCATACGTATTGCGACTTATTTGAAGTTGAAATGTATAGCTTATTTATTCAATGTTACGCACTTTTCGCTTGGAAGGAACTGTATTAACTACAGGCCTGCAATTATTTTAGGCGACATCGTTATCTTATCATGTAGAATGTTTGGATATTAATTGAAGGCACACTAGTGCGACTGTCAAACGGTTTTGACCCTGATCAGATGCTAGTGTCGTCAGATCTGGATCGAAACTGGTTGTAATGTCAGTCAGTGTATGTATTATGTGCGTGCTATATACAGCGGAACCTGTATTAAGTAGCCGGTGGATGAAGAGGCATTGAAATCTCAGGGTGAAGGTTACTGCTTGGGTCGGGACATGTGTGATGCAGGAGCCGGCTTAAAGAGTTTCCAGCACTGCACTTGTCCTGTATTAGGCTGACACCTTTCTGTAGGCTAGGTTCCTATTCCGTCTTATTTTGAGTGTCTATTTAACACAGGTTCTCTGAACTGGCCTGGTACTCAACCGTTTGGAAGTCGTACCTGTATTACTACTCCTACTTTCGTTTCGTTGGAGAAGTATACACGGGTGCATGGTATTTCGTCCACTGTAGATGTTATGTCGTTTCGTCTATTACGGGCATAACTATCTGTACACCTGGGTATCAGTCATATGAGCTACATGTACTTCACTTTTCGTTCGTGAAATCATAGATGCCTGCTTTACTTCTCCTTCTTTCGGTTCGATGGAGATTCTTGGGTGTCTATTGTCACGTGGTTAATGACGCCAACCTGTACATTTGGAATTGTAAATTGTCGTCTGCAAATGGTGATTTTCAGATTGTTGGACACCGGAGACAAGTGTCAGGCAGGTTGGATCCAGATCAGACGCCTCACTATGTGACGTCTTATCTGGATCTAAACTGTTTGTAAAATACCAGTGAAGTCGCGTTCGGCAGGGAATGGGCTCAAAGATACGGGAATGTATTATACACATGTGTATATGTTATTGATCCGATTGACATGTTAATGTATGTAAGAATCTATTGTGTACCATTTTGTACATTAATACGTCATGATGTGATTCTGAACAGTAACTGCACAAATGCGAGTTTCATATTACACTCATATTTATTCTTTTTACACTGTTACCTGTATATATGTTACTGATCTCCAAATTTGGAGGAATTGAATAAACTACTACTACTACTCTCTGTCATTTTAGATTTAGTATAACCCATTCTTTGCAGCTATAATTCAAAATAGAATACTAACAAATGCATCAAATAAATGTAAGTTTTCACCATGGCAGAAACATTTTTTTCAGATCTATATTAGTTCATAAGTAAATAATTACTGCAATTAACACACCCTCCGCTATTGTACTATACACTTGCCAGTTTGACGAAACCACTACCCATTTTGTTCATAAAGTCCAGTTTGACGAACCGGTAGTTTGACGAAACCATCGTAATCCAACAGAGCAGATCCAGCAAGAGCCGTCTATTTGGTTTACCCTGTTTGCAAAGGTGTATCTATGAAGTAAAAGGTTATGCCTTGGTCTAAACCATTAATAACTCGCAGTTCTACATTCAATTACATTACTTAAGAGCTCCTTTCGCGGCATTTACTATGGCGAAATGAGCAAGTAATCCGTTTTCCCTTTAAATGCCATCAATATATGAATGATGTGTTCAATATTCAGGCTTAAATCAGTATATTAATGCCAAATATGTTTAAAATGTATGTCCATGTCATTTATAATAACTAATAAATTGCCGTTATTAATTTTTAATCCTCCTTTCGCCTCCTTTCGCCAAATTCCTCCTTTCGCCTTTTAGTCATACCCGGTTTCGCAACATCTTAGACATTTCCTCGGTGGTTATCGTTAATGATGTTTGTGGTATTGCATTTTGTATTAGCTCCGACCATAGTAGAAATAATTTTCTAATATTTTCATTTCCAAAATACAAACAATTATACAGTGGAAACAAATTTGTCGACCTGTTTCCAACTATATAGAATTTTATTATTCCAAACACTGTTTTACACTAAAAAACCACAAATTACAATTCCACCATATTGGAGTTAGTATTGATAAATCAGCCCCCCTGAATTTCCACGGAAAGCGTTCCATATAGACGCGAGGCTAATGCCCCGCGCCAATGACGTGAGCTATCATTAATTTGACACAGATTCGGGCCCGCATGCATTTATTAACTCATTAAAGCTCATATATATTATCTACAGTACACTTGTCCAGATCAGATTGGTTTTTCTTCTTCTTCTTCTTCTTCTTCTTCTTCTTATTATTATTATTATTATTGAGATCATCTCCTCAAGTATTGTTTCATCTATAGTTTTACAATCAATGATGGACATGTGAATAAACATGTTGACAAAAATGTTAAAAGCAACAGGGTAGTATTAATGCAAAGCATTATGGTGGAATCATATGTCGGTGTTTGAATGCCAAACAAATCTAGTTATCTGGTATCAAAAACACACACACCAGATGTGGTCCGCCTCCAGGAAATGAAATAATCGACACTGATTAACCCTTTCTCTAATATAAACGTGTTTTCACGCATTTGCAAACAGAGTAGACTCAGATCAGACAGCTCCTAGAGGAACCGTCTGATCAAGGTCTGCTATGTTTGCTGATAGAATTTGATAAATATGTTTCTTTACTTTCTAAAATGGCTACAATGTTCTACTTTCCATATTTCATTATAACTATTTTGTCCATGAATATTCAGTAGGTATTGGTATTTGAAATACACATAGAACAGGGAAAGGGTTAAGTAAATGGGTTTGATGTTATCATGAATTATTTGTCATATTGAGGGACGAGAGCATCACAAACAAAGACTATACTGGTATTAATCATTGACATCCTTTGGTTTCGAAAACAGTCTTAACCCTGATCAGAGTGCTCCTCCTGGGCCCCTCTAATCTATGCCAGAACTGTGTGTCTATGTCCCATCTATAGGATCACGGGAGGTAAAGGGATAGTACAGGTATTATATCTAATACAAGGGCCTCCTCTCATATATCGTATATGTGATAGCTATTAGATGGGACGTCACAAAAGCACGATGTAATAATCGATCAACAGTATTTCTATAAGGAAACTAAATAGCTGGATAATTAAATACAGTTGAATAGTTGAACTTCGATAGCTCAAATTCAAGATAATAGAAGTTCGAGACATCCTAATTTTAATCTGGACAATTGCCAAGTTCACAGTTCAATGCAGATCTACTGTACAGGCGTTACTTTCGACCTGCATTAAACTGCCACGTGTGCTTCTAGATACATGTGTATGTGTAGTAATACATTTTAGAACAATTATGTATTGTAAATTTTTGAAGGACCAAATTTTAGTTCGAGTTATCCGAGTTCGAGATATCGAAGATCTACTGTAGACGATCTCGTTAAAGCAAACAATTCCGACAAATCATACGAACATTAGAGGGATGAGACAGAAATATATATATATGCGGGGAACGAATGCACCTTTTGCAAACTGTCGACAACGGCCAGGGGTTCCTAGGGGAGGCTCCTTTACGAGTTCTCTGATTAGACCCTGTACTGATTGTCATTCAAATACCCCTAGCAACTTATACCGTTCCATACTGAACGCACTTAATTGTTCAGCAATGATGGAACATTCCACTTCAGCACTTAAATGGTTATCATAGTGTTCTGATACAAGTCCTTTGGTTTCTTTTTCTTCAGTTGTGTGGCTTGTCTTTTCGTGAAGCACTGTCCAACATATGTACATGTATACAAGTTTTAACCCTTGTTCTGCAAACAATACTGTCGGGCCAAACTCTGAAAGTAAGGAGAGCCTGCATAACTTCCATCTTGCATTAAGCTACGATCTGTCTTAAACACCACGATTGGACCTGAATTTAATGATCGCTGTAGACAGATTTTACTGTACATTCTGATATTAAGCTTGCAGATAGATGTATTTTGCTTCATAGTACAGTTAAACCTATCCTGAGCGGACATTCATATACCGGCATAGAACATAGATTTCTTAAACAGCCGGTGGTTGCTTAATACGGTCAAAAGTAATGCAGAAAACTCCTACTTCATTAAGCTACCACCTGCCTTACAGACCCATACTTTTGATGGCATTTTCAGACAGGTTCCACGGTATTCCTTATGGTATGCTTACCTGTCCCGCAGTGATTTCATCCATGGTGTTAAGTATCTGCAAAACGTTATACAGTACTACTGTAACTCCATCTGAAATAAACAACGTGCAGTTTAGCGTAACCAGTGGTCAATTGGCCATTTGCGGCCTGACTACTCATGTAAGAAATTTTGACCTTTATGGATACTAATTAGCTAACATAGGTTTCTTCTAAAATCACAGAATAAGACGAAATCAGATCGAGGGCTTGGTGCAAAACTATTCTAACTCCTTCACAAAATGTGCTGTATTGTTATTAATGTAGGCTGTTGTTGGACAAAATTTACTGAATCGTAATTTTACAGTATTGTTATTTATACACACCAGTGTTGTACTTTATGAAGGCCGTTAAGGACAAGTTTTACAATGTAATTTATGTACACCGTTGTTGGATACGTATTGCAGTATTGTAATTCGTGTACAGGCAAAAGAAGAGAGAGAAAAGAAGATGTGCTGTCGCAGTTCATTATACATGAATACGGGTAATTAATGCTACTTAGCACGGATAAGCTACACATCGTTCCGTTAGCGAAATTCTATTCAAAGTTCAAAGCATAAAGGTGTTGTGGTGGGTAACACATTACAAACACACATAGAAATCATGTTACTAATAGCAATGATAATAATTTGCCAACTAATCTACAGATGTTCTACCCAAGCATTTAACCCTTATTCCATAAGTACGCCTTTACAGACAGAGCAGACCCGGTACGAGCTCATGTAGGAGGGCATCTGTGGGCGTGTGTTTATGGTCTTCGACTGACAATCAATTAACCCTTCGCTTGCTATTCACGTCAATATACCTACCTGTAAATAGTGAAGACCCAGATGAGACAGCTCCTGCAGGAGCTGTCTCATCAGGGTCTGCACTATTTACAAGTTGATTGTGCAACCAATGTACTCCACAGCAGTGATTGCACAACGATATACTTGTACACAGTACAACTTGTACACAGTGAAGATATATGTAATTATACAACAGGGCATGGGTAACGAAGGAGAAATGTGTTTTTTAAATTCAGCAAGCGAAGGGTTAACCCCTGACTGCTGTGGTTCGAACCCGGTCTTGGCATTTGGAATTTTTATGCGAGCCGAATAAATACTATTACATTGCCAATTTTTTTTTAATCTTTTTGCCGTTTATTCGATGGGGTTTCTTGTGATATACTTTTTCAGCATCTAAAAACAGTATTTTTGTAATTATCAGGCATTTTTAAAACACGTTACAAGTAGAGATTATCAGTTTCACATAAAATATGTTGGTCTTGGCAGAAACTGTAAACTTTCAACAGCAAACACAGTAAACCCTGATCAGACGGCTCCTCGAGGAACTGTCTGGTCTTGGTCGACACTGTTTGTAAAAGCGCCAAACTGCATTTTAATCAGGTAAAGAGCCAATAAAAAATAGTGTATGATGAGAAGACCTAATTTGACTGTACATTAATTCAAATTTCTGCCAAATGCAAGATGTGGGGCATGTAATTTATAGTAACGAAAAGTGACACTAACCAGTTGATCTGCCACAGTTGCGTGCTATATAATATTAACCCTTTCCTTCGTATAAATGCTTTTCACGCATCTGTAAAGAAAATAGACCAAGATCAGACGGTCCCTATAGGAGCCGTCTGATCAGGATCTGCTCTGTTTGCTTATTGAATTTGAAAGATATATTTATTTACTTTCTAAAATGGCTACAATTTCCCGCCTCCCATATTTCGTTATAACTATTTTGTCCATGAATATTCAGTAGGTATTGAAATTTAGAATAAATACAGAACAAGAAGTGGGTTAAATGAAAGCTAAGTGTAACATAACGAGACTAATGTAATTAGGTTGAAACAGCGATGGTAAGTGTATGTTATGCAGCTGATCCTATTAAACCGTTCGGTATAATGCATTTCGTGCGTGTGTTAGACAATCATGTTAAAACCCCATTTTGTACTTGTCTCTGTTAAACAGATCGAGAAGAACCTGTGCATAACTTTAGAAATATGTTGTGATAGTTATGGTAGCTGGAGATAATTGTTGCACAAAAGTACAGAACGGGACAACGAATGCATCCTGTGGCAATCGACGGCGATCAGCGACGTAATGGACACTTTAGTATTTGCAAATATTGGAGACCGAGTCAAGACTCAAAACCTGTATCTAATCCGGGTCTACATTGTTGGCAACATACGACAACAGAAAAAAATGCCCTCTCTCATTGCCTTACATGTACCAACATTCCAATGCATTCGACGGGTAAACAAGCTGATTGTCAGTATAAATACATATAATACACTGAGTCTCAACTTCACTGTTTACAAAGTTCCTGTGATGATATTTCTTACATGACCTCCACGTAATGAACAAGCAAGGGTATGTGATGATATTTCTTAAATGACCTCCACGAAATGAACAAGCAAGGGTATGTGATGATATTTCTTAAATGACCTCCACGAAATGAACAAGCAAGGGTATGTGATGATATTTCTTACATGACCTCCACGTAATGAACAAGCAAGGGTATGTGATGATATTTCTTACATGACCTCCACGTAATGAACAAGCAAGGGTATGTGATGATATTTCTTACATGACCTCCACGTAATGAACAAACAAGGGTATGTGATGATATTTCTTACATGACCTCCACGTAATGAACAAGCAAGGGTATGTGATGAAATTTCTTACATGACCTCCACGTAATGAACAAGCAAGGGTGTCTATAAAAGCTGATTCTCCCTGTACCTAATCAATATTCATGTAAGAAATATTATGAATATGAATTAGCTGATTTTTATACTATATTTGCATTTTCAAACAACTTGAATTCAAATTTGAAGGTTCTAATCAGTCTTAGTCCTATAGTTTGTCTGTTTATAATTGCATACATGTATTAACAAGACAGAAAACTTTACAATTAGAACTATAAAATTCCGCATGCAAATAGAGAAGACCCTAATGATACGGTTCCTGTAGGATCTATCCGTCTACTCAAAGGCGTGCGATAAATGAAGAACGAAAGTAATACAGAAAAGAAAGCTACAAATACCTAGTCTTACATATGTTTTGAGTAGTTGTTGTAGAGAAGTTTGTGTTCATTTACTCTCGCACTGCCATGGTCGCTAGAAAGTGACCCACATGGTTTCTTGCAATAGGCACATCTGTGATTACATTTGCAAACAGTGTGGATCCAGATGAGATGCCGAGTAACTCGGTGTCTCATCAGGATCAAAACAGTCTGGATCCAGTTGAGATGCCAAGTAACTCGGTGTCTCATCAGGATCAAAACAGTCTGGATCCAGATGAGATGCCAAGTAACTCGGTGTCTCATCAGGATCAAAACGGTTTGGCACTCCATTTATGTTTTACAGAAGAACTGGGCGAATGTACATTTTGAAACTTAAAGTAGAAAACAATGTTTTCAGACGAAATTATTTCTTTGGCGCCAAAGGAGTTACGCTCTTGGTTCAATTAGTTCGTCTGGCGTATGCTAGACTTTGGTATGAAATGCACTGGTATCGTTTGAAGAAGGCTTTGTAACAACTCACTCCAATTACTTATAGATGATATCCTGTCATGTGATACCTGATTGACAGTTGCAAACAACCCGGTTTCATGTAGGAAGGTTTGTAACATTTCATTTAAATCAGTATTAGACCAAATCTATTGAACTCTTTTGACGGCTCCTGTAGAAGTTATCTGACCAAGGTCTGTATTGTTTTCTAATTAAAAACAATAAATTTTATTCTGACAGTTTGATGTTTCGTTTGCTCAATTATGTACCTGCTTCATATTTGAAAGAATACAACCCCACTATCTTTACACATGTAAACACAAAACTACTAAATCTACCTGAGTATCAACCTGTTTGGATCCAGACCCCGTGTTCACAAAAATATAATCAGGATCAGCTGATCCCGATTCTTTGAGCCGAAAATCGGTCTCAAGCTGGTGTCATTTTGTTAATGATTGAGCGGATTTAGCGGAAGAACTCTCCCTTTGGAGGCGCGATTGTCGTCTGTTGTCAATATAAACAGTAATGGTCGCCATCTGTCATGGAAAGGCAAAATGTCAGTTGGCCAGAGCCTGAACGCCTCGTCGCAATAAAGCTGATAAATCACCATGATTACAGCGAACTGAATTCAAAGTTTATGGGGTCGGCGATTATATTCCACCATTGTGCTGAAGGAAATCAGAGTTATGGGATAATTGTTTTTATTCTGAACCTCCTTATTATCAGGATCAAGAAACAAAAATCGAGCTCAACTTGAGATTAATCTAGCTCAGGTTTGAGCCGGTTGTTTTTGTGAACACCAAACTTTGAAACTAATCTTGAAATGAGCCAGATATTTTATCCTGAGCCAAAAATCAAGGTCAAGAAGTTTTATGAACACGGGGTCAGATGAGAAACCGAGTCACTCGATGTCTCGTATGCACCCAAACTGTTTGACAAATTTGAAAAAATAGCCAGTAACCCAATGCTGTATTCACCAAAGGCACGTGGCTTTTGCATACAGTAAACCCCCGATAGTTCGAACACTAGAACAAGTATCATTGTCGGTATTTAAGACATGTCGCAACTTAGTGCGGGATGAAAATCATGCAGAAAGCTCATCTGGGAGCTTTTTGCATGAGTTTTACCCTGTATTAAACAGCCACCTGCCAAAAACGTTCTCAATTATTCATTACTAAAATTTCGAACTATCGAATTTGTACCGTATACATAAAACATCGTAAGCCTTTTCATGCTTAAAAATAATGTTTGCTCAAGATCTAATCTGCTAAAGATTGTACTGACGTCCGATTTGTTCAATCTTTTGAGAAACTACTGACCGAGGTTGTCAAACAGCTTAGATCCAGATGAGACGCCAAGTTACCCGGCGTCTCATCTGGATCCAAGCTATTTGCAAATGCGAGTCAAGTCGTGCTTAGCATGATGAGGGCTAATGAAGTGCAATGTAAGTGCACTAGGAGCAAGTCCATGTTTTGTACCAATTAAACCGTACCGTTAAGTAAGGACTCTCCGAATACCAGATAATACAAAGTGCTGTTGACTCCTACTTCCTGGAACACAGCCAAAACCTGAAAAGAAAGAAAAATATTAACCTGTTACTTGATCGAGTCGCATTTTCCAACATTTGCAATCAGAGTAGATCCAGATTAGACGGTTCCTGTAGGAGCCGTCTGATCAGGTTCTGATATGTTTGCTTATGGAACTATATATATCTGATTCTACAGTTTTTACTAAAGCCATAATAATGATTTGTTCATATACCAGGATATGCTCCGTTTGCTAATAGAATTTGATAGATCTGTTTTTATACTTTCTGAAATGGCTACAATGTTCCACCTTCCATATATAATTATAACAAATTTGTCCATGAATATTCAGTAGGTATTGAAATTTAGAATTAGCACAGAACATGGAAAGGGTTAAAAATATCTCCCATAGGAGTGTTCTGCATTATTTGAGCACTGCATAAAGCAACCACCAACATGCGTTTACAGACTCCTATATTAATAAATTATATGGTCGCATAGCAACACCTTACTCTACTTCCACTCGTTCCAACAGTTTCCCGTATTCGCCTATTTAAGGGACTTCCATGGCTAAATGGGTGTGGTCGTCGACTGACAGTCACTTTGCCCCTCACTGCTGTGGCTCGAATCCCTGCCTGGGTACTTGGATTTTTCATGCGAGGAAGCTGGCTTGTGGTAGGTCGGTAGTTCTATCAAGATGTGCACCAAACAATACAATGTGTTCCATGCATGGAAAAACATATGGAGTCTACCTTAAACTGTAATTAGCTGGACGTCGTGATATGACTGAAAGCGACTTAAACCTCGATACAAACAAACAAATCACCTATGCAATACATTTGTATCT
This sequence comes from Azorinus chamasolen, assembly GCA_963576725.1. Lineage (NCBI taxonomy): Eukaryota > Metazoa > Mollusca > Bivalvia > Cardiida > Solecurtidae > Azorinus > Azorinus chamasolen. The sequence continues at coordinate 2,197,046 of OY755251.1, read as the reverse complement.
TACGTACCGCTACCGGATCGACAGCCACTATCAAGGCACTGAAGACAAGCAACTGGACTAGGTTAGTGTTGATCTCCTCCATGGCACCAGCGACATATAAACCGTACAATGACAGGCCTGTAGACAAACATAAATACATGGTCCAAGGTTCTTTATTTACAGTAAAACCTCTCTATAACGGCCTCAAAATTACATTACGTATTTTGTGTTAAATGCAGTTGGCTGTTTAAAGCAAAGTGAAAGTAAAACAGAACGCTCCTATAGGAGCGTTCTGTTTTACTTTCACCTTGCTTTTCGCAGCCGCCTGTCCTAAATACCAAATAATTAACACAATTTAGTGGCCGTTATAGAGAGGTTTTACTGTATATATACTATAGACAGTTCGTTATTTAACAACGTTCTATGCATAATAATAATTGATACATGTGATAGATTATATGTCACTCGTATAAATGCAACATCCTGAATTCAATAACCAAGGTATCCATAGAACAAGTATAATCTCAATATAAAGTCGTGTAACATATGATAATGGAATCAAAAGTTACGTTATTTGATTGGGTTTACGCATTCTGAAAGCTTCGTTGATAAATCGACGTCGATTTATCTCTTCTCTTGCTGAATTTTAAAATACATTTCTCCTTCTTTACCCATGTCCTGTTGCATAATTACATATATCTTCACTGTGTACAAGTATTTCGCTGTGCAATTACTGCTGTGGAGTGCACTGGTTGCACAATCAACTTGTAAATAGTGCAGACCCTGATGAGACAGCTCCTGCAGGAGCTGTCTCATCTGGGTCTTCACTATTTACAGGTAGGTATATTGACGTGAATAGCAAGCGAAGGGTTAAAACATTTCTGTGCAATGAATTAAATAATTGGACGAGTTTAAACATACTTGGTCTAGCAATGTAATACTTCTAAATGCAATATATTGTAATAAACAAGAGCATAGTAACATCTGAGGCATTGATAAATGAGTAAACTAAACCTTTGTAAACCTTTACTCCATAAATATTCATAAAGGAAATGATGTCATCATACATATTAATTGAATTATGCTTTTAAAACAGCATAATAACACATGGAAATATTGCCCAAGCAGAAACTGTAAATATTATCCATAAGCAAACAAAGGATACCCTGATCAGACGGCTCCTATAGGAGCCGTCTGATCTGGGTCTACTCTGTATTGAAAGGTGTAGAAAGGCGTATTTATAGAGAAAAGTGTGAAAGATTTGCTCCTTTATTCTACGCCAAACACTATATTGTGATCACTTTAGAATCGTCTCCATGAGGGTTTGGTGGAGCGGTGTCGATTTTATTATTTAAATAAGTCCCTTAAAGGCAGACATCGGGGGTTGAAGTTGCAAAATGAGATACTTTAACCGTCCGAGTGTCCCTCTCTTGAATATTTCGTCGAGATAAATTAAAGATTGAAATACATGTATTGAAATGTAAATACTTATAAAGTGGTTCATTTTATAATATAATTTAAGATGATACTAAGTAGTAATGTTTTAGCATGCTTACGCGTTTCGTGAATGTAATTTATTGAGTAACTCTGGAAATCAAACCCCGCTGTCTGCCTTTAACCATAACTCAGAACATACAGATCAAAATAAAGGAAGTATTCCGCGACAGACTACGACAAATACAAAAGGCTGACAGACAAGAGGGTGCAGTTTGACCCCGAGATTTATCCATGGAACGGTAAGATGGATTTAACGATAATGACCATATCGTACATTTCAAATCCCAATATAGATACACAGTGAAATGTTATAACTAAATCCGAACACTCAAAAATCCATTTTGGGGCTATTTGATATGTGTATGCTCTGTTTGCAATGGTGTGAAAAGGCGTTCCTATGAGGTAAATGATTACAGTAAAACCTCTCTATAACGGCCACTTAATTACATCAAGTAGTTTGTGTTAAAGGCAGGTGGTTGCTTAAAGCAATTTGAAAGTAAAATAGAACGCTCCTATAGGAGCGTTCTGTCTTACTTTGACCTTGCTTAAAGCAGCCACCTGCCCTAAATACCAACTAATTAACACAATTTAGTGGCCGTTATAGAGAGGTTTTACTGTAAATGGTCATATAATGTTGTAAGTACTACGATCCAGCACACAACCACCGAAGCTGTACTCACCTATGATGAAGCAGTTCAACACGGTACCCTGTGGGAATACAAAAATATCAACATATTATGTCAGAAATGGTGAAATCTAATACATGTAGTTAAATATGTACATATATGTAATATATGAACATGGAGATTGAGGGGAGAGAGAAAGAGAGAGAGAGAGAGAGAGAGAGAGAGAGAGAGGAGGGGGGGGGGGTAAAGAGGCAGATATAGAAAGATGGACAGACACATACAAAAAGATGAAAAGGAAGAGACGGAAACATTGCGATGGGGAAAGAGAGAGAGAGAGAGAGAGAGAGAGAGAGAGAGTGATTATTTCATTGCTTACTTGTAGATTTGTATGCAAAGGTAACGGTAAATTCGAGTTAAAATTCCGGCATTTCAACTATATAAACAAGGTAACTTCGGTCAATGTTTTATAACCATGGCGTACAAGGTCGACAACCATTCAGATGTTTATTCAATCTGAGTGCACCCGTACCGTGCATGGCAAGTTTCTGTTAACTTTGGTCTTTATTGTTCGGCACTTTGTGTGTACAGAAGAACCTGTTATAAGCAACCGTATATTGATTCGACACATGAATCTTATTAATCATGTGGTTGATTAACCCTTTTCCTCATATAAACGTGTTTTCACGCATTAATTTTGCAAACAGAGTAGACCCAGCTCAGACGGATCCTAGAGGAGCCGTCTGATCAGTGTCTACTGTGTTTTGCTAGTGGAATTGGAAAGATCTGTTTCTTTTCTTTCTAAAATGGCTACAATGTTCCACCTTCCATATTACATTATAACTATTTTCTCCACGAATATTCAGTAGGTATTAAACATTTGGGATAAATATAAAACAGGGAAAGGGTAAAGGGAAAAGGTCAAAAGTAATATAGAAAGCTCCTGTCTTACAGACGTATAATTAGGCCTCGCTTTGGTGGTAGCTTAACACACTTTCCCCCTAGTGACGCATTTTTTGCGCATCTATAAAAGTCACATTATGAAACCATTGTGAAAAATAGAGCATTTGCTCCTATAGGAGCAGATGCTCTATTTATCACAATGGTTTCAAACTACAAAATCCTAATTTTTTCCTATCCTCTAGTTAATGCTCCTTTTCGGTAGATACATTCAAAGAGGTTGGGTCTAAAATAGCCTAGGAGAGAATGAGTTAAGACATTTTCTACTGTATGTGAAATGATTAAGTACAATCCAAGCATACTCAAAATACATCACATGTATCCTAAATACCAAAGCAATTCGGACAAGCTTTGAAATATTGGCGTATTTTATGGAGTAAAGGGTTTAAAATACGAAAACAGTGCCAAATTGACTCTTCCGCGAAGAGGGGAAATTGTGTGTTCGAATACTTATGGAAATTAGAGTAGCGGAAATGGTTGAACAGTATCAAACTAAAAAATATCTATAATGTTTTTATGTGTGCTTATTCTTCATGTTAGTGATGATCATTAAACTATTCAATAAAGTGTTTGCATTTAAACTAAATGACACTTTGGCTGTAGCATCTATATGTACAATAAAACCTCCCTTAAGCGGCCACTTAAATCATGTGTATTTCTGCATTGTTAGCTTAATGCTGGACAAACATATTGCAGGAGGCTCCTATAATGTCCTGCATTAAGTACCTACCGGCTTTTGAAGCCCCTCCCCCCATGTTAATTGATTAAGTGGCCGCTTTGGAGGGGTTTAACTGTATTTCTGCTAATTTGATAAATTGTGCTATGAAAACTGCGCTAAAGTTACATATATTGAATACAGAAAAAAACCCATCTAAACCGAAACTTTTATGAAGAAGACTATTGGCATCTTTAGCCACATTGTAAAGTTCATGCAGAAAGCTTCTACATTGAGCAACAGTGGCATTAAAACTGAGTTGAAGGTCTGATTTAGAAGGGGTTTAATGTACATGGAAATGTGTAAATAAATTATAGAATTTCCCATTAGCGTATGACTGTGTAGCTGTTGTTAGTTATGTGACAAGGACCATAACCTAAGTTTTACTGCGCACAATTTATAACACTTCCCGTGAGACGATTGCTCACATTACGATCCAAACTTCTACCAAGTTTCGAAATCAAAGGTCAAAGTCAAACACGTTCAGAGGTTTGCTTGACACAAAACAGAAGTGAATTACAGACGGACTGAGGACGGGTTGGCTAACGAACAGACAATCAGCTTTCAGAGATACAGGTGAACCTCGATATCTCGAACTTCAAGAGAACATACAACTTACGAGCCAATCGGTATCTTATCTGTTCAATATTTTAAGTTCATTGCTTAATTCAGGTACATGTATAGAGTAATGCTGAAAGTCCCTGTAGGACCTTTCAGCACTACATTCGACCTGCATTAAGCTGGCACATGTGTTTCTAGATATGCGTAATTATCAATTTTAGAACAATTCTGTTTTATAAATTTTGGAAGGACCGAATATTTACTTCGAGTTATCCCGAAGGTCGAGTAATCCGAGTTCGATATATCGAAATTCAACTGTATATAAAACTGTGATACGAACCAGAACAGCAAAGAGAAGAACACTGCCAAGGTTCTCTGCGAACGTTCTGTCATGTAAACTAAAGGCTGCCTCCAGTATGATACTGAAACAATAGAAAACAATGACAGTAAGAACTCGATACTACGAAATTTTAGAAATGAAGAATTTATGTCTTTGTAGGCAGGTGGTTGCTGAATGCAGGGTGAAAGTCATGCAAAAAGCTCCTAGAGGAGCTTTTTGCATGACTTCCACCCTGCATTTAGCTGCCATCTGTGTTAAAGATCAATAGTGATACGTATTTGAATGTTCGAATAATTGAGGTTTCACAGTATAACGATATGTACAGATAATCTGTAACCTCTTGGATACGCCTATTAACCCTTTATCTCATGAATATTAATTTAAGAAATAGGACTAATGACTCCATAAACATTAGTAGCTGAATTTTTACAATTGCATACGAACATAAGAATGTTTGGCCAAGAAACAACATCACAACCAGTTCTATAATGTATATTATTCCGTAATAAGCAAACGATAAGTAATAAGCAAATTTTCATCTGAGCATACTCTGTCTGAAAAGTCGTTAAACGGCCTATCTTTGTGGTAAGGGATGGACGTAGACCCGGACCATACGGTTCACGTAGGATTAATTTTATAAGGGTGTGTTAATTTCGCTTAACCCTTTCCCTCATATAAACGTGTTTTCACGCATTTGCAAACAGAGTAGACCCAGATCAGACGGCTCCTAGAGGAGTCGTCTGATCAGGGTCTGCTCTGCTTGCTAATGGAATTTGATAGACTTGTTTCTTTAGTTTCTAATGGCTACAATATTCCACCTTGCATATTTCAATACACCTATTTTGTCAATGAATATTCAGTAGGTATTGAAAGTTGGAATAAATACAGAACAGGGAAAGGGTTAAGAAGTAATATGCATATAGTTATGAATCTGCAGTGTTTACCATGGTCATAAATTCTTATTATAAAAATCCTTCAGGAGCCGTCTGATCAGGGTCTGCTCTGTTTGCTTTATAAAATAATGTAGATAATGTTTTATAGGTTCTACCATGGCCAAGCATCCCTTGTCGTATGCCATTATCAAAATTAAACTGATTAATATTCATGATACCATGATTTTCTTACATAAATATTCATACAGAAAAGATTTGGGTCTACACGTAACAACTATTCATAACACGTGTATATAATTGTACGTTGTAGATATAAAGATTACGCGGGCTGTTTCAAAATGACACGGGTGATCACGATTAAGCTTCGTAAACCCGGATCTCAATTTATTTTTAGCATGAGAAAGACGTATACACACAATTTGAAAAGTTGATACAAAAAGGCAAATGCTCCATAGTAGCAAATGCTCTATCACAGCAGTTTAAAAATTGCACACTTCTAAAATTCTCCTTTTCTATAGTTAATGCTCCTGTTTGGTAGATTCATTCAACGAGGTTGGGTCTAGAAATAGTCAAGGATGGAACGAGTTTAGGTAGGCAGTGGTTTAAATCAAGGCAAAAACAGATATACAGAAAACTCTCTCCTACCTGCTTTATTTTCAGCCAGCGTAAACCATTCGTATTATTTTCAGGATACCCATGATTATTCATTAAGTGGCCGGTTTAGAGAGTTTCTAATGTAAGTAGAACCTCTCTAAAATGACGACTTAATTAATAAATAGGTGCGTCTTTAAACACAGATGGTTGTTAAATGGAAGACGAAAGTTAAGTCCTGCATTAACCCATTCGCTCCTACTAACGCCTTTTTGAGCCTCTGTAAAACTCATTTATTGAAACCATTGCGATAAATAGAACATTTGCTCCATAGGAGCAAATGCTCTATTTATCACAATGTTTTCAAAACAACACAATTCTAAAATTCTCCTTTTCTATAGTTAATGCTCCTTTTCGGTAGATTAATTCAAAGGAGTTGGGACTAAAATAGTCTAGGAGGGAATGAGTTAAGCTGACATTTCGATCCAGATTTATATCTCTTTTTGACGGTTGTATTAGCAAGGTTTTACTGTATAAGTTGATTTCTCGAAACGACAAATATCACTTTAAGATTTCTGGCGTCTTTCTGTCGCCTGGGAATTTCTTGCTTTGGTTTGAAAAGCTTAACCCGTTCCCTGTTCCATGTTTATTTCAAATGTCAATACCTACTGAATATTCATGTACAAAAAAGTTATAATGAAATATGGAAGGTGAAGCATTATTGCCATTTTAGGAAGCAAATAAATCAATCTTTCAAATTCTATTAGCAAACAGAGTAGACCCTGATTTGGGTCTACTCTGTTTGCAGATGCGTGAAAACACGTTTATATGAGAGAAAGGGTTAACTGAAAGTGTGACCCGCTTAATGCAGAATTAGTGTTTTGCAAACATTTCACTTAACTTTTAACTCTTTCGCTGCAAAATGTTGTTGTTTGCTACAATTTTCATTATTTGTTTTACATTTTTGTTTCAAAATCAGTCACAGTAACAAACAGTTTGGATCCTGATGAGAGACCGAGTTACTCGGCATCTCATCTGGATCCAAACTATTTGCATAGATATTCACAGATGCGACACTGGCAGAGAAAGAGTGAAGTTATTAGAAATAAGTAAAACCTCTCTATAACGGCCACTAAATTGTGTTTATTAGTTGGTATTTAGGACAGGTGGCTGCTTAAAGCAAGGTTAAAGTAAAACAGAACGCTCCTATAGGAGCGTTCTGTTTTACTTTCACCTTGCTTTAAGCAGCCACCCGCCTTTAACACAAAATAATTGATGTTATTTAGTGGCCGTTATAGAGATGTTTCACTGTAATACATCAACTGGTTTTATGCATTTTCACAACAACGTGTTACATGTACAGTAGCACCTGTCTTAAGCGACCTTATATTGATTGGATACATGAATCTTAAATAAGCATGTAGTAGCTAAATGCAGGGCTAAATGCAGGGCCAATGTAATTCAAAAAGCTCTTATAGGAGCTTTCTACATTACTTTTGACCCGCATTAAGCTACCACCTGCCTTACAGACCTTAGACCTTTTTAATGGTCGTTTTAGGCAGGCTCCATTGTATACGATGTAATGTTTTGATTCGTCTAATGACAGTTATTGTTTTTTTTATATTCTAAATGGAGGAATGACATTTTGTTATGTTATGGTAAAAGTATATCATTTCATTAAATGAAAGTCGCAAATCAATACTGGAAGCAGGACACAGAAACGTTTTGTACTAATTCTCTCTGAAAATCTGGATCCAAACTGTTTGCCTCGGTGATCACGGTTTCCTCACTAGCGTGCACAATAATTAAGCTCATTGATTCCGTCAAAGCAAAACCAGTATACAAACTGATTTTGCTAATTAACAGAATAGGGTACATCACTATATTTGAGGCAACGTTGAAAATAATTACTTACTTACAGTCCTGGGACTGCAGTCGATTACAGTATTGTGCAAAATGGCCATGACGAGCCGGGCGAGTATGCGGGCTAGTATGCGAGAGGGCGGGCGGGGGCACGGGTGGGACGCATGGATATTTATTGAGCAGACTGCAAACGGGCTCGAAAAAAACAATCACTGATTCATAGTTCGTTACATGCTTCAAAAAACTACATAATCATTGTAAAGTATTGAATGGATCGCTGACTATGACGTACATGTATAAGTATAACTGTCCTTATTATTACACAGTCTGTTGTTACAGAGGCATGTACTTACGGTGGAAGAAGAAAGAGAAAAAACTCGTGCGGCTCATACAGCTTCAGGTTAGCAGAGGCTCCAGAAAAACTGAAGATAAACAAGAAAATATGAACTCTTTCGCTACCTGTGTTGCATCTGTCATTAACTATGCAAACAGGTTGTATCCAGATGAGACGCCCAGTAACTCTATCTATCCTATATATCCAATCTATCTATGAAATAAAATATGTTTAACCCTTTACCTGATAGATAACCATTCTAACTCATTGCAAACAGAGCAGACCCAGAGAAGACGGCTCCTATAGGAGTCGTCTGATCAGGGTCGTCTCTGGTTTCTAGGAAATTGTATAGCTCTGAATATACAGTTTCTTTCACGGCCAAAATTCGTGCGTTCATATACCGTTTTAAACATATTCATTTTAATATTCATGATGTAATTATTTCTTACGTGAATATTCATGAGATAACGGTCTAAACTGACCTTTGGGTCCCGCCTTGGCGTTAGATCTAAATATGTTGCAGTGCACGCTCATGTAGCTATTATGAATTATGAATTTGCCAATACCGTAGTAAATGTCAAACAACAAATATAAAACACAGGCTGTCTAAAGCCGATTTTCCTGGGAAATTCAAACTGATATAGTACAGATAGTAAAAAGCTTTAACCCTTAGCCTGATATGCATATGTTGTGAGCCTTAACTCTGGCCTGTTTTTACTTATTTTCGATTCATTTAAGCTGTTGAGAAACTATTGCCCGAGTGTGAAATAACTTGGATCCAGATGAGACGCCGAGTAACTCGCCGTCTCATCTGGATCCAAGTTGTTTGTAAATACCAGTTAGGTCGCGCGTAGCAGGTAAACTATTAATATACCAACTTACTGAAATATGATGCCAAATACGACCCCCAAGACGATTAAGACACTGAAATATAAAACAAAACATGAAAAACAGTAAAATTAAGCGGCCATCAAAAAGAGATCTAATTATGAATCTGTAAGCCAGGTGGTAGTTTAATGCAGGTCAACAGTAATGCAGCAAACTCCTTTAGGAGCTTTTTGCATTAATTTTGCCCTGCCTTAAGCAACCATCTGCTTTTTGCTCGCCAGTTCGTAGAACAGCAGAGCTTATGCTATACCCTCGGTGTGAGCGTGGGCGTGTGCGTGAGCGTGGCCAAGGTTAAAGTTTATTGGACGGGTTATCTTATCTTTATATTTGTGCTAGGATGTAAAACTTTTATATGGAAGTTCATTTGGGGTTAAATACGGCTGTTATGAAGTTAAACATTAAAATATTTTTTTCAATTTTGACATGTTTTGAACTTCGTTATTTTAGCCACGAATCACCAGGTTAAACCATACCAACATTTTGGGTTGTTGTAAAAACTTAATATTTGTACTAGGATGCTGAAATTTTGTATTGAGGTTCAACTGGGGTCAGATATTACTGTTATGAAGTTAAACATTAAAATAATTTTATTCAATGTTTGACATGTTTTTAGCACGGGTTGGTATAAAGCTTAATATTTGTGCTACGATGCTGAAAGTTCATATTATCAAGACATTTCTGAACATGCCAACATGTTTGCTCTTCTGACATTGACCTTGACCTTTGACCTACTTTTACAAACATCTTTGAATGCCTATATTATTCGAACAAATAGGCCTAGGGCTTACATACTGGGTATAACCATATCAACATGCTCGTCCTTCTGCCCTTGACCTTTGACATACATTTGCAAAAATATTTAAATGCCTATAACATTTGAACCAATGGACCTAGGGCTTCCATACTTGGTATGCAACATTCTTGTCTAAAGACTTTTCCAACAATATCATTGTTTAACCATGTAACTTTTAACCTACTTTTGCAAAAACCTTTAAATACCTATAACGTTTGAATCAATCGGCCTAGGGTTCCGATACTTGATATGCAACTCTTTTATCTTAAGACTTTTCCAACCATACCATTGTTTTTATTGTTAGCTTGATGTTGACCTTTGACCTACTTCTGCAGAAATAATGACATCATGAATATTAATTAGATTATTTTAAAATGACAGAGGAGAATGTTTGGCCATGGCCAAAACTGCACAAGCAGACACATCATTTCAAATGCAAACAGCAGTCTCTGGCCAGACGGATCCTACAGTAGCCGTCTGATCTGGGTCTACTTGTTTTAGCAAAGGGGCTAGAAGGCGTATCTAATGAATAAAGGATAGAACGGCTATCTTAGGGTCAGTCTTTCGAAATAGTGTACGACAAAAAGTATCAAATTTCTAGATAACTAATTACATAGACAAAACTATTACACAATCTAGGACGCAATAATTAACCCTTCGCTTGCTGAATTTTAAAACACATTTCTCCTTCTTTACCCATGCCCTGTTGTATAATTACATATATCTTCACTGTGTTCAAGTATTTCGCTGTGCAATCACTGCTGTGGAGTGCACTGGTTGCACAATCAACTTGTAAATAGTGCAGACCCTGATGAGACAGCTCCTGCAGGAGCTGTCTCATCTGGGTCTTCACTATTTACAGGTAGGTATATTGACGTGAATAGCAAGCGAAGGGTTAACTCTGGCCTAAAAGAACATTTATTTGTGCGTGAATTGATCTCTTCATGAATATTCATTATCTTATTATTTATGATGTAAAATTTTTAAGCAAAGTGTTGGCTTAGACAAAAATATGTAATATCAGGTTTATATAATTCCAGAAGCTCAGGAGTCCTCTGATCTGGGTGTACTCTGTTTGCACAGGCGTGAAAAGCGTTTATATGAGGAAAAGGCTCAAATCTAACTTCATTTGACAGAAATCATCGTAAGTTCTAACAATGACGATCACAACTGAAAGTTAATTTCAATCATGTTATCGTCTGTATCTTTCGCTTGATGCCGGTGTTATTGATGCAGAAATCTAATTTGGTGGTTTTCTGTCATTATTTTCATTTCGCATTCAGCTACCAGTTGTCTCGATAACTACTTTTTAGAAACAAATGGGGTTGTGGTGATACTGAATATTTGTACAGTGTATTTCTTGGAAACACCATTATATAAGGGATTTCATTTTGTAATAAATGTATTACACTTCATATATATGGAAAAACATGTAGGTTTTGCTGTTTATGGTGAGGAAAATGCTGATCAGTTCTCCTCAAATCTGGTTTGGGGTGATACCTGTTTTTCGAAAAATTTTAGCGGTCACACTTTTGTGTTCTTTTTGTCAAATCAGCCTCTTATTATGTCTTCTTATGGCAGTTTTAGGCCTCTGGCCTAGATCAGCATCTTTCTCACAGATTTCAATAAGGTTGAATTAACTCTTAACTTGATATTCGTCTAATTATATATAACATAGACAAACATATTATATATATAATTTCTTTTAAGACATCTACAGCAAACGACAAAACTGTGATGTATACGTATTATTTATTTAATTATATAGCTATTCCTGTTTTAACATGTTTCTTATCCACAGGTATTTAGTTAGTTAATGTATTTTTGTTAAGAAACAATTTGTTTAAGTCGGTAAATAGCTTTTAGGAAATGTTAAATGTTATTTTGTAACACCCGACTATAAATAAAGTTTTGTGTATCTTGTAGACAAAGATAAGCAAATATAGGCATTCACGTCAGAGATGCAGTGCTTGTTCAGGACACGCCCTGTATGTCAGAGATGCAATGCTTGTTCAGGACACACCCTGTATGTCAGATATGCAGTGTTTGTTCAGGACACGCCCTGTATGTCAGAGATGCAGTGTTTGTTCAGGACACGCCCTGTATGTCAGAGATGCAGTGTTTGTTCAGGACACGCCCTGTACGTCAGAGATGCAGTGTTTGTTAAGGACACGCCCTGTAAGTCAGAGATGCAGTGTTTGTTCAGGACACGCCCTGTATGTCAGAGATGCAGTGTTTGTTCAGGACACACCCTGTATGCCAGAGATGCAGTGTTTGCTCAGGACACGCCCTGTAAGTCAGAGATGCAGTGTTTGTTCAGGACACGCCCTGTATGTCAGAGATGCAGTGTTTGTTCAGGACACGCCCTGTATGTCAGAGATGCAGTGTTTGTTCAGGACACGCCCTGTATGTCAGAGATGCAGTGTTTGTTCAGGATACGCCCTGTAAGTCAGAGATGCAGTGCTTGTTCAGGACACGCCCTGTATGTCAGAGATGCGGTGTTTGTTCAGGACACGCCCTGTATGTCAGAGATGCAGTGTTTGTTCAGGACACGCCCTGTATGTCAGAGACGGAGTGTTTGTTCAGGACACGCCCTGTATGTCATATCTGTTTGCGTTCCATTTCATTTCGTGCATGTTTCTCTGAGATAAAATAACATTTATTTTATTGACTGACACACGTAACCATTGGAATGCTGGGAAAAGAGGGTGTTGACATTTGCAAGAAATATAGACCCGGATCAGTGGGCTCATAGATTTACGGGCCCTCTGATCAGACTGTGCAGTTTTATTTCAATCTCCTCCATATATATATAGAGTTCATACTTAATGGACTCTGATTCCAATTTGAATGTGGTAACGCCTACTCCACTATAAGATTAACGTCTGCTTAAATTCAGACCTTGTGCAATTTTGTCGACTTCCGATTGAATAAAATATTTCAGAAACTATTGACCGAGTGTCAAAAGGATTGGATCCTGATGAGACATCTGGATCTAAGCTGTTTGCAAATGCGAGCCAGATTGCGATTAGCGGAATAAAGATTAGGAACAGCAGATTCAAATCCCGAGGGACCGCGTCAATAGTAATACATAAATTGAAACTGACAATTTCTTTATAGTTTTCTCACAAGATTGTCGGGGGAAGTATTAAAACGTGGAGACCATTATATGAATTTGTAGCATTATTCAGTGATTGTGATTTGTAGTCAACTCACTCGAGAAACCGACGCATCCTTTTACTACATTGATATTTTGTTCAGATATAATTCCATCATAAATATTTAATAGTTGAGTTTTTATAGGAGTATATCCAATATAAAGTTTTGTCCATTGCAGAAAGTGTAGAATCTGATGTGTATTACTTCATACGCAGACAGAGCAGCTCCTGATCAGACCGCTCCTCCGGGTTTTGGCTGATCTGGGTTTACTCTGCTTGCAAATGTGACAGAAAAGGCGTATCTACTGAGTAAACAGATAACTGAACGGCTCTATAACCATAGCAATTAGCCCGTATGTTGGCGATTGTCATCTGACCACCATTTGTGGTTAACGTGCTCAACTAAAATAACAGGAGTCCAGATTCGATCCCCCGCCGGACAAAGTCCCTCGGATGAGACCGCGATCCGATTTACACTGGTCATCTTAAAGAACCAGAGAAACTCTATCGATGATAAGAGTAGGTCATCGCACCCAAGGTTCTCTGTATCACGCTCCCCTCTCTCTGGTGCGTCCTATTAGTCCATTGTTGGCAGAAATGGACGTTAATCAACACAATCAACCAACCATTTGCCATAAAGCTTCGATCCAGATAAGACGTATAGTAACACAGTACCTCAAATGTCTTCGATAAGACACTGAAGTCATCTGTTTCGAAATCTCAACGAGAAGACGTTTTCAACAGACAGGGTGGTCTAAGGGGCTAAAGGTTAAACACTACTGTATACATGTTCTTTTCAAACTTGTGCTTGATTTAGAACTTCATCTGGAATGTTGCTGAATTAAATCTATGTAGGAGATGTCTGATCAGGGTCTGCTCTGTTTGCTTATGTTACAAAACTGATGATCTACTGATTCCGTTGCAATAAGTTTGCTTATTGTATATGTTTATATAATAAATGCATTTCACAGCTATTTTCAATAGCTGTCGATCAATGGCCGATATTGGCAGCCTTCTCGGTGGAAAGATTTGCCAACAAGCTTTTCTATTGAATGTTGCCATTTCTATGACAGTCTGCACGGAATTGAGTTTCTGTCGATTTCTTCACAATGAAATGACATATATTAGAAGTAACCTTACAATACAGGGATGCATTCCTTCCCAGAATAGATGATTCGAAAGAATGGTCGCAAAATAGGGCTCGATGGAGAAATAAATTTACGCATCTTTTTTATTCTTGAACAATATTTGATCTTGTTAACTTTAATCCTTTAGGCCTACTCTATAAATACGCCATTGCAAACAGAGTAGACACAGATCAGATGGCTGCTGTAGGAGCCGTCAGAACTGGGTCTACTCTGTTTGCTTATGATATAATATAGGTATAATTCAACTCTATGTTTCTGACATGGCCAAACTCTTCTCTTTTAAAATACGTTTCTCCTTCTTTACCCATGCCCTGTTGTATAATTACATATATATTCACTGTGTACACACATTTCGCTGTGCAATCACTGCCGTGGAGTGCACTTGTTGCACAATTAACTTGTAAGTAGTGCATACCCAGATGAGACAGCTCCTGCAGGAGCTGTCTCATCTGGGTCTTCACTATTTGCAGGTAGGTATATTGACGTAAATAGCAAGCGAAGGGTTAAAACACACACGACCAGGGTATCAAACAGTTCGTGAACTAAACATCTGGAGCCAAAGTGTTTGCAAATTTAATTACGGACTATTCTGTTACAGACTGTGCGATAAATAATCTAGGTTCTACATCAGTGTGGATTTACTCATTGCAAATCGCAGTTCATTCTTATTTAAAATTTGACCAAACTTAACGTAAATTGAATCCAAACATTCGACATTTATCATTGAAAAAAAACATCAAGTAAAGTACATTTAGATGTTTGATCATTCTGAGCTTTCAAGCCTGAAAAGACATAAAGTTGCAATTGCCTTTTATCACTCACCAGGATTCCGGCACTTTGGACGACAGAAAATGTGAGAAATGGAACGCCAGCTTGCTCATACCAGCAATGATAACAACGAGGGTGATGATCAATGGGTTCTTGACGTGGGAGAAATGCACGGGTATCAGTACAATGCCCTCTTTATGGTGGTCGCCTTCACCAATATCTCCAGTGTCTGCCTCTGACGTTCCAGTGACTTGGTTTGGTTCAGTTGTATTTGTGGCTGGGTTAGACGTCGTTGCCTTGCTATTTAATGTTGACTCTTCAGTAGAATTACCAACCGAGGCAACAAGTTTTGTACTACCCACTGGGTCTTCAGTAACTTTGGAATCTGTGAAAGTGTTATTTCCAAGTGTTGTGGTACCTGTACTTTGTGGTGTACTTCCTTTTGCAGAGCTTTTAGCATCGCTGTCGGTCACAATTGTTGGATTGTTTGTTATGCTTTGTGCGTTGCTTGTGGCGAGTGTTGTAACGCTTGTAGCGACTGTTGTGGCATTTGTGTTACTGTCGGAGTCCGCGGGAGTGGTGTCCGGTTTTGAACTTTCTGCTACGCTGCTCGGAGTCGTGGTGCAAAGTGCGATCCTTGGCCAGATGAGACATAATGCGAGAATGGTGTTTATTATAGGACGGGTACCGGGTCTCATGATCGTGCTACAGTTGTTGGTTGGACCAACCTGAAATCAATAAAACTACAGTACAACTTTTCTTAAGCGATCACTAAATGAATAAGAAATGGGTGTTTGTAAATAAAAACATGTGGTTACTTTACAGACACGGACAGTTACACAGAAATCCCCTGGTAGACCTCTCTGCACACCTTTCGTTTTGCATTAACCCATTACGTCGTAGACTATTTTAGATACAACCACTTTGGATAAATCTACCGAAAAGGAGCATTAACTAGAGAAAAGGAAAACTTAAGATTTTTTGTAGTTTGAGACCATTGTGATAAATAGAGCATTTGCTCCTATAGGACCAAATGCTCTATTTATCACAATTGCTTCACAAAATGACGTTTACAGAGTCGTCAAAAGTCGTCAATATGAGTTAAGCTACTACCTTCTAAAAGAGCAAAAAAAACTTGCATTGGTACATGTAGGAGCTGTAGAGGGAGGCCTGTTATAATTTATAAGCAAACAGAAGAGACCCTGATCAGACGGCTCCTACAGGAGCCCTCTGATCTGGGTCTTCTCTGTTTGTAATTGCGTGAAAACAGGTTTGTATGAGGTAAAGGGTTAAATAAGAATCTGATTAAGTCAGAAAGATGCCTGTTTAATGAAATTCTTTTTCTTACACAGACTAAAATGTTGCTAGCTAATCAATTCGCATGAAAATTACCCCGCCTGCAAAACACAAAATATCTGCTTAAAGCTCTAATCTGCTACAATTTTAACTTACTTTCGATTCGTTAAAATGTTTGAGAAACTATCCACCGAGTGCTAAATACCTTGGATCCTGATAAGATACTAAGTTACTCGTGTCTCATCAGGGTCCAAGCTGTTTGCAAATGTCAGCAAGACCGCGCTTAGCAGGCATAGGGTTAAAATGACGTCACTAGATACACTGTTACGATTTTAAACAAAAAACATGTACATTTTGTACATGTATATATATGTATACCCGAGATGAGTATAATTATTGAACAAGCTTTAACTCCTTCAATGCGGAATTTTCAATGCGGAATAACCCACCTTTGTTTATCGGCAGAAAGGGTGTAATTTGTGAATGGACGTTTGGTGACAACCAGCGTAAGTAGTATAGGCCGAGTCATTATATGCCCTAAGACATTTCGGAGCATAATACATTTTGGAGCAATTGGATATACTCAGGGAGCCAGTAGTGCCTACCGTGCACCCCCCCCCCCCCCCCCTAGACTTTTTTTCATGGGTACCAAAATGTTCAGAAAAGTGTCCTGAATCAGAATCGCGAATGTACTCAAACTTAAATTCTTTTAGGCTATGTGTATTTTTACCGTTTCCATGGCAACCCCCCAGTTTTCGTAATGATGACCCATACCTACAAATTCGCCCATATCACAGCCAGTTTTTGTCCTAAAACTATAAAACTGGTGCCAAATGGAAGATAAGACATTGTGCTTTTATTTCCAACTTGTTTTTTTAAATTATCTTATTTGCATACTCATGAATATTATTGAGAACATTAAAAATAGTAAAAAAAGTATATAAATAACATAAAACTTTAATGTTTTTATCCTACAAATATCAGAAAATAACTTCAAATGCAGTTTAACATGATGACGAAACCCCCAGAAAACAAAATGTCCAATTTGAGGACCATAGCATTAATTTTAAGCACCATTTTCACCGTTTCCATGGCAACACCCTAGTTTTCGTAATGATGGTACGTACCTGCAAAATTGTCCATATCACAACCAGTTTTTGTCCAAAACCTATAAAACTAGTACCAAATTGGAGGTAGGACATAGTGCTTTTATTTCCAGTTGTTTTTTTAAAATTGCCTTACTTACATACTCATGAATATTAATGAGAACATTAAAAATAGTAAAAACAATATAGAATTAACGTAAATAATGTAAACTATTCACTTTTTATCCTACAAATATCAGAAAACAATTTCAAATGCAGCTTAACCTGATGACAAAATCCTCAGAAAACAAAATATCAAATTTGAGGACCAAAAATTTAACTCTAAGTTACTTTTAAAATGTTTCCATAGTAACCATTCATTTCACTCTGTTCACACAGTTTTGTTAGTCGACACCTGCCTGCAAACATCTTCCATATCACAGGAAGTATTTGTGCTAACTGTATAAAACTGGTACCGAATTAAAGCTAAGACAGTGTGCTTTGGTTTAAAAGCTTTAATTAGGAATTACCTTATTTGCATACACATGAACATGCATACACAGGTATGTGAACACTCTGTAATATGAACAATGAGGTTAGAATCGTTGCCTAGGAAACAGGTATATCACCATCAGTGCTATATAATGTGTCCCATACTTATTTATATAATAATCTTGGTGATATTCAGTGATCATAGTAAATTTTAGCTAACCATTTCCATATTTGTTTGCTTTATAAGAGAAAGACTGGTGTCTGTCGAAAATATCAACATCTATTACTGTTCTCATAAATATTCATACATATGCAAATTAGTTTATATCAGAAAAGTGATATTTACTATTAAAGCAGTGCCTCATATCTATGTTTGTAACAATTGATTTCATGATTCATCAAAAATAACCGAGATCTAGCGGAGTATTACAGTTGGATGTCAAATTTCCAAAATTTGTGAAAGGATCGGTTACCATGGAAACCGCTACAATCTTACTTACAGTCCATTGTTTGGGTATTAATTAAGATGATTAGCTTTCTGAGTATTTTGTCATCATTTTAAACTACATTTGAAGTTGTTTTCTGATAATGGTAGGATAAAAATTGAGAGGTTTACATTATTTCTGTATTTTTTTGCTATTTTTTAATTATTCTCATTAATATTCATGTGTATGCAAATAAGGTAATTCCTAATTAAAGCTTTTAAACCAAAGCACACTGTCTTAGCTTTAATTTGGTACCAGTTTTATACAGTTAGCACAAATACTTCCTGTGATATGGAAGATGTTTGCAGGCAGGTGTCGACTAACAAAACTTTGTGAACAGAGTGAAATGAATGGTTACTATGGAAACATTTAAAAAGTAACTTAGAGTTAAATTTTTGGTCCTCAAATTTGATATTTTGTTTTCTGAGGATTTTGTAATCAGGTTAAACTGCATTTGAAATTGTTTTCTGATATTTGTAGGATAAAAAGTGAATAGTTTACATTATTTACGTTAATTCTATATTGTTTTTACTATTTTTGATGTTCTCATTAATATTCATGAGTATGCAAAAAAGGTAATTTTAAAAAAAAACCTGGAAATATAAGCACAATGTCCTACCTCCAATTTGGTACCAGTTTTATAGGTTTTAGACAAAAACTGGTTGTGATATGGACAATTTTGCAGGTACGTACCATCATTACGAAAACTAGGGTGTTGCCATGGAAACGGTGAAAAAGGTGCTTAAAAATATTTACTATGGTCCTCAAATTGGATATTTTGTTTCCTGGGGGTTTCGTCATCATGTTAAACTGCATTTGAAGTTATTTTCTGATATTTGTAGGATAAAAAAATTAAAGTTTTACGTTATTTATATACTTTTTTTACTATTTTTAATGTTCTCATTAATATTCATGAGTATGCAAATCAGGTAATTTAAAAAAACAAGTTGGAAATAAAAGCACAATGTCTTATCTTCCATTTGGCACCAATTTTATAGTTTAGGACAAAAACTGGCTGTGATATGGGCGAATTTGTAGGTATGGGTCATCATTACGAAAACTGGGGGGTTGCCATGGAAACGGTAAAAATACACATAGCCTAAAAGAATTTAAGTTTGAGTACATTCGCGATTCTGATTCAGGACACTTTTCTGAACATTTTGGTACCCATGAAAAAAAGTCTAGGGGGGTGCACGGTAGGCACTACTGGCTCCCTGAGTAATAGTAGGACCTTACGATTGTCAAAGTACCCTCTCGCTTGTCAAATTCCGGCGGGCTACAGATACGCGTATACGGAGACAACCGAGGCGTTTAATTGGCTAACGGTATATTCCGATTGTCTACGGCGTTGTATTTCTAAATTGTTCTGTCTTTAATGTTTTTTCCGACTTTAAATTCACTACAATAAAGATGGCTAAAAATGCGCTCCGGCGACCTGCGAAGATATTATATCAAGTAAAGTTTCGAAATTGAGGGAAGAAAATGATTGCGATGTGACACTGGACAGCGTTACTTTATCTGCGGATCTTAAAACCTTGGAATATGACTCTGTGTTAAAAACATTTTCAATTTCTCTGGACAAAGAGCGAAAGGATGGAAACAGATTCATTTGTTTCGGCAAGGAGAAAATGCACACTAATGTAAAACTTCTGCCGACGGTCGAGAAACTTGCACGCAGGTATTCTTCAAAGAGATCGCCTCAGATTATAGACATTCCATTTGAAGCGTGTAGTGGCGGGGTTGGTGACTTGGTCACTCTCGTGTCTCTGAAGGAAAATACTTTCAAGAGGGGACAATTTGATGTCGATATACGAAAATGTATGAAGAAAGAAGATGCGTACCATTATCGCACGAGCTACACAAAAGACCAGAGAGGTTAGTTCTGCGACAATGGCGATTAGTATCATTCGCCAGATACAAGAGCTCTCAGACCCGCGACACCATTGCCACGGATGTGAAATCGACCACCCTTCTCAAACGGAGCACATGGGTTACGACGGATGTCTGTCTTTACAACAACCGACGTGGGAGGATGTGGTTTCACAAAAAATAAACAAACATTTCTAAATAAAAGAAAGGCATATATCAACTGTAAACGCAAAACAAAACGCTTTTTTCTGAAAAAAGAAGGCTTTAAACTAGCAAATCTGGCAAAAACTGACTCAAAACTATTTTGGAAAACTATAAAGAAAAACTTAAAAAGAAACAAACATAATGTTAATCAAGTAAAATTAGAAGATATGTATACACATTTTAGCAATCTATTAGGATCAAAACCGACACCTACTGCAGATGCAACAAATAGCACGCACCAACAAAATAGTAATTTCTTGGATAGAGCTTTCACAGAAAATGAGGTAAATTCTGCTGTGTTTTCACAGACAAACGCAAAATCACCAGGATAGGACCAATTAATTGCAGAGATATTCAAAAATTCATTTGATATAATTTATCCCTTTTTAATTCGATTTTATAATGAAATATTCAATAAAGGAATTTATCCAGATTCATGGCGAAACGGAATTATTGTGCCCATATATAAGGGAGGTAATACCGATGAAGCTAAAAACTATCGCGGGATAACTCTAAACAACATTTTATCTAAAATATATTCAAAACTTCTTGAAACAAGATTATTAGCTTGGGCGGAAGAAAATGAGAAAATAATTGATAACCAGTTTGGTTTTCAAAAAGGGAAATCTACAATTGACTGTATATTCATATTACATGCACTGATTTCAAAAACCCTTGCAAATAAAAAGAAATTATATGTAGCCTTTATCGACTGGGAAAAGATGTTCGACAAAATCAACAGGATATTCATCTGGCAAAAACTTATAGAGGAAAATGTCAGCACGAAAATTATAAATTCTTTTAAATCTATGTACGAAAATATTAGAGCTTATGTTAAGCACAATTCGCTTAAGTCTGATCCTATCTACTCATATATGGGTGTTAAGCAAGGGGACGCGGCAAGCAGTCTTTTATGTTTATTTTTTCTAAATGATATAGTAAAAAGTATAGATAGTGACCTAGATGGTATATTCATAACTTAAACACTTCGGCTGTTTTTAATTCTCTTTGCCGATGATGCAGTTCTCTTAAGTAGTAATCCAAATTCACTCCAGTCAATGCTGAATGATATTGAAGATTACAGTAATATGTGGGGACTACAAGTAAATGCTAATAAAACAAAGATACATGTAGTTATATTTGGAAATGGTAGACATACACACTTCGACTTTTATATGTATGGAAACCTGATAGAAATTGTAACACCATTTAAATACTTAGGTATCCATTTCTTTAAAAATAACAGCTGGAATAGAACACAAAAACACATAGCTCAACACTCTCTAAATGTACTTCATAACTTATTTATAATGTTTAATCAGACTGATTTACCAACATCACAAAAAAATAGTCTCTTCGATACACTTATCGTTCCAATTTTGAATTATGCGGCTGCAGTTTGGGGACATCATGAATCACCAGCCATACTAAATTTTGTAGAAAGTTGCTTTGTGTTAAAAACTCTACTAATGTAGATGCGCTTTATGGTGAACTAGGAAGAACCCCATTAAAAATAAAGAGAAAAATCGTTATGCTAAAATATTGGACTAAAATCCTTACTAAAGATGAGAACCAAATCCTTTTTCAAATATACAAATTATTAAAAGCAGATGCAGATAACGGACTAATTTACAACAACAAAAATTGGGCTTATCAGATAAAAAATATTCTCAATGAATGCGGGATGTCATTTCTATGGGAAAACCAATTTCAAATGTTAATAACCTATCCACCTATAAAACAAAGAATAGAAGATATATATAACCAACAATGGTACTCAAAAATAAATAACTCTAAAAAACTTGAAACGTATTCATTATTCAAACATAACTTTAGCCTTGAAAGTTATCTTGATAAAATATCAGAATACAAATACAGAATAGCTTTAACTCGATTTAGAACATCCTCACATGATTTAAATATAGAAACAGGTCGTTACACAAATATTACTCGTGATCAACGCATATGCAACAATTGCAACTTAAAAATTATAGAAAACGAATATCACTTTTTACTTATCTGTCCGAAATTTAGGGAACTGAGGAAAAGGTACTTTAAACCATATTACTGTTCATGGCCAAACATAAATAAACTTGTTTCATTATTATCAAATACCTCAAAATCAACACTAAATAATTTGGCGAAATTCATTTATAACGCAAACTTGATTAGAGTCTGATGTCATAAGTAATTTTTGATGGGAAATTTACGCTATTTGTTTTTCTATATATGTATTTAATTATGTATTTTTGTTTCTCTGTAAACTATGTGTCCTTTATCTTTGCAATATTGAATTTGCTATAAACGTCGTTGTATGTTTAATGCAATAAAATGTTGTAGTTGTAGTTGAAAAATAATCAAACAAGAACGAATATACAGTGACTTACTTCAAAGATTTCGTTGCAGACACGACCAGACACATTCACAAACCAGTCATAAAGCGGTTGTGACAACCAAAGTGTCTGTCAAACTTGCCAGGGGCAACTGTCATTAGTCAACTGTGTAGCACCTTTCTAGCCCTCGACAATTAGTAAACTGAATAGTGCAGTTATTTGGACAGTTGTTTCGTGTATTGGATATTAAATACAGTGAAGTGCTTTCACATATTAACTGTCTGTCTGTCTGCCTGGCAGGTTTAAAAAATTAAATAATTTCAGTTTAAATTCGGAAAAAACATTAAAGACAGAACAATTTAGAAATACAACGCCGTAGACATTCGAAATATTCCGTTAGCCAATTAAACCCCTCGGTTGTCTCCGTATACGCGTACCTGTAGCCCGCCGGAATTTGACAAGCGAGAGGGTACTTTGACAATCGCAAGGTCCTACTATCCAATTGCTCCAAAATGTATTATGCTCCGAAACGTCTTATGGCATATAATGACTCGCCCTATACTACTAGTGTAGACCCTGATCAGGGGGTTCCTCTATGAGCCCTTTGATCTGGGTCTACACTATTTGCACATGGATGAAGGTTCGGTACCCGCATTTAAAGGCCTAAAACAGGATATAGAGGTAATGAGTTGAACTGCAGTGGTCCATATCGAGTAATGTTAACCCTTTCTCTGTTCTCTATTTATTTCATATTTCTATACCTACTGAATACTCATGTACAAGATATTTATTATGAAATATGGACCATGGAACACTGTAGCCATTTTCGAAAGTAAAGAAACAGATCTGTCAAAGTTCATGAGCAAACAGAGCATAGACCCTGATCAGACGGCTCCTATAAGGTCTACTCTATTTGCAAATGAGTGAAAACGCGTTTATGTGCGGAAAAGGGTAAATATATAAGTAACATTAAAGTTGTTAACTTTTAGGTCTATTACGTTTACACTAATACTAATGTATAAATATGTACATGAGTTTTGTCGGTTGGTTAGTTAAACACTCGCCGCCATGATAACTTTTGCAAATAGCCAGAAGAAACGCCGAGTAACTCGGCGTCTCGTCAGGATCCAAACTGTTTGTTACTGATTATATTTTTGTTAGAAGTTAAAGAAACCTGAATCAGGCGACAAGTTTAGCAGATGTAATATATTTGTCGCTAAACGGGTTACCACTTTCAACACTAAAGAGTACAAAGGCCTACCAGTTAGTAATGAATTTTGTAAGCAGTTTGGACCCAGGAACCAGGCTGTCTTTTCAGTCGAAAGTTACATAGTGTACATATGCAGTAATCATTTCTCTAAAGGGACCACCAGTTAGCTGCACGTGGTGTATGTCAAATGCACGTGGCGTATGTTGTTTAATGCGGAACAAAAGCTGTGCAGAAAGCTCCTTCATGCAAGATAGGAGCTTTCTGCATTAATTGCTTTCTGCATTTTTAACCCTTTCCTTCATATATATAAACGTATTTTCACGTCTTCATAAACAGAGTAGACCCAGATCAGACGGCTCCTGTAGGATTCGTCTGATCAGAGTCTGCTCTGTGTGCTAATGAAATTATAATAATAGATAGGACTATAGGGTATTTCTTACATGAGTATTCAACAGGGAAAGGGTTAATACAGGACAAAGATTGTGAAGTCAGCTCCTATACTATAGGCCATATAGGACCTTTCTGCATTAAGCAGTCATATTCTTTTAAACACATCAATGTGCATTTATAAATTAGATGCTTTAAAGATAGTCCACTGTTTATTTGCCATGTACAAATTTGATTAACCCTTTCCCTCGCATAAACGTGTTTTCACGCATTTGCAAACAAAGTAGACATAGAGGAGCCGTCTGATCAGGGTCTGCTCTGTTTTCTAGTAGAATTTGAAAGATGTGTCTCCTTACTTTCTAAAATAGCTACATTGTTCCACCTTTCGTATTTAATTATAACTATTTTGACCATGAATATTTTGCAATAAACATAGAACAGGGAAAGGGTTAAGAGATTGTAAAAATCCATTGGCGAAATATAGGCAATCATACAAGGAAGCATCCACCTGCCTAAACAGATCCAAATTCTTCTTCATTAAATTCCGGTTTAGAGGGGTTTATAAAATTAAATTTGTGAAAACATTTGTGTAAACAAATATTTACTAAGCTATTGCCATAGATAATGGGACATATTTAAAACACTGGACTCGTCCGATGAGATGTCGAGATACCCGGTGTCTCATCAGGATCTAAACTGTTAGACATTCCGATTACGTCTTTGATTTTTTTTAATTAACTATTTTTTTTCATATAAACACATGTTTAGACCTAGATCAAACAGCTCCTGATCAGGGTCTGCACTGTTTGCTAACGTTTTATGATTCTACAGTTTCTTCCTGAGCCAAAATGTCCTGTGTTTATACGTCATTACAAAAACATTTACCTTTAGCCTGCTGAGCAAATTATTTGTACAGAATGTTTAACCTATTACATTTTCAAAATTCAAGCTATAATCAATATGTCTACCAAAATGCAATCAGGGTGTCAAACAGTTTGGATCCTGATGAGACACCGAGTTACTCGGCGTCTCAAATGGATCCAAACTGTGTGCATATGTATTCACTAATCCGCCCATAGCAGGCTAAAGGTTAATATTCATAAAGTCATTATTTCTTACATAAATATTCAAGAGAAAAGGGGTTAACATGATACATGTAGCGACGACTGTTTCTGCCTTAGCAGACAGAGTAGACACTGAAACCATTGTGATAAATAGAGCATTTGCTCCAATGGAGCAAATGCTCTACTTATCACAAAGGTTTCAGAACTAAACAATTCGGATATTTTCCTTTTCTCTTGTAAATGCTCTTCTTCAGTAGATGTATCCAAAGAAATTGTGTCTTAAAAGTTTATTATTAAAGGCCATAGGTCTAATATGTTTGCCTGCCTAAACTATGCAAAATCACAAGTTATCATAGAAACTGCATTCCAAACAATTAGTAAACTTAATTCTTGAAAATACGTCCAAACAACGAGTATAAGCACACAGTTTATCGTATATGTAAGTTAATATAGTGCATTCATTGCTTACGTAAGTAACATGTTCTCTGTATAGTGTATACACATTGTATAAGAAAATGAAAATAGATTACTTTATAACATCCGGCATGTGCAATAACTTAATCCAATATGAAGTCTTTTTATCACTGGTAATAATAAATGTGATAATTGTACATACAGTAGAGACTCTCTAGAGCGACCACTTATTGAATAAATATTGTTATTAAAAGCAAGTCACTGTTAACCCATTCCCTCATATTGACGACTTTTGACGACACTGTAAAAGTCACGTTGTGAAACCATTGTGATAAACAGTGTATTTTCTCCTAGAGGAGCTAATGCTCTATTTATCACAATGGTTTCAAACTACAAAATTCAAAAATTGTCATTTTCTTTAGTTAATGCTCCTTTCCGGTAGATTTATTCAAAGAGGTTCTGTATATATACGTCGTAGAATCCTATATAGGCTTTTACATGACGAGGTTGTATCTAAAAATAGCATATGATATAATGGGTTAAATGCAGAACGAGAGTAACGTGGTAAGTTCCTTTTCGGAAACTGTCAGCACACCTTTCAATCCGACTTTTAACAACCTTTGCGAATAGTCTGGATCCTGATAAGACGCCATGTAACTCGGCGTCTCATCAGGGTCCAAACTGTATGTTACTCTTGACACAGGATTTTTAAGAGAAGTGGAAGAAAAATATACTTTTAGAATTGAAACAGTCGACAAAAGTTACAGATGACAATATTTGCAGATGACAATGGCACAGGTTGTAGATGGTTTAAGTTACCACACTTTTTGAGTTTTACTGTATCATGACTTAATAAAATAATCGGTACACAAATAAACTATATATTTTGTATTATACATGTAATAAAAATAAACTCGTTGAGTTTTTGACAGCCTGGTCACTTGATACACAATGATTCGATAATATATTTTAAAACGCACCAATGTGAATATAAAGTGATCATAAATTTAAACAAGATTGCAAGTGCACGCTCGGTTAGCTTGTACGCGTGTTAACCGTTCTCGTGCATCGTGCGACCTGACTGACATTTGCAAACAGCTTGGATCCAGATGAGACGCCGAGTAACTCGGCGTCTCATCAGGATCCAAGCTATTTGACACCTAGTTAACAACTTCTGAAATATTTAAACAAATCGCATAACAGTGAAAATTGTAACAGGTCATGGGGGTTTGGCAGTTTGTTGGTTTTTCAGCCAGAGGGATGTTAACCCTTTCAAAACTCATAACCTGTCGTCTGCAACAAAGATTGTCATCTGCTTTGATTCTACTCTATAGTAACCCCCCCCCCCCCCTTTCTGTTTAAAATAGTGTCAGAATGTCAAACACTTTGGATCCTGATCATACACTTAGTTAATTGGTGCATGATCTGGATCCAAACATCGTCTTGTTCATTGTGTTGAAAGATTTCAATATGTGACGATTATAGCATCCTGTTTGACCCTTTCCCTGTTGAAAATTCATGTAAGAAATAATGACATCATCAATATTTATTAACTGATGTTTTATTATAGCATATGTACACTTGATCGTCCGGTATGGGTAGATAGAAATTGTAGAGTCAGATCTATTATAATTCCATAAGGAAGCATAGCAGACCCTTATCAGACGGATCCTGTAGGAGCCGTCTGATCTTGGTCTACTCTGTTTACCAAGGCGTGAAAAGACGTTGATAAGAGGGAAAGGGTTAATAGACGCCTGGTTTGTACAGATGGTATCTGAACAATTTTACGTAAACGACATTTAATCATTTAGCGATCTTAGAGCAAAACAATTACAGTAACATTAATGCTTGCATGCCTCAGTTGTTTGTGTAAGCAGGTTTACTTAGTACCCCGTTCAGTGAGCCATGTGTTTTATATGCAACAAGGGCTTTAACTCTTTACTCTATAGATACGCCTTTAAACGCCTTCGCAAACAGAGCAGACCCAGATCAGACAGCTCCTGTGGGTCTTCGCTGCTTGCTTACCAAATTATACAGGTTTTGCCATGGTCATGAAGCATTTTGTTATGCTGCCACTATAAAACTACCAGCTAATTAATATTCAAACAGTCTGTATTTATGCAAAGAATATTCGTGGGTTAAGTATATAGTTGAACAGCCTCTTAACCCCTTTCCCTGTTCTATGTTTATTTCAAATTCCAATACCTACTGAATATTCATTGACAAAATAGTTGTACTGATATATGGAAGGTGGAACATTGTAGCCATTGTAGAAAGTAAAGATACAGATCTTGCAAATTCCATCAGCAAACAGAGCAGTCCCTGTCTGCAAATGTTATCACAAAATCGTCAGAAGAGCATTGAAGGTTAAACTCACGTGACTTTTGAATGCAGCACGAACGTAGAAGCTATCTGCTTAAAGCTCATCCAGCATTAAGCTACCATCACTTTCATAATGAATATTCATGTAAAAATGTAATACTTAATGAATACTGATAAGTTGAAATTTAAGATAGCATAAGAACAACAGAATGTTTTGCCACGACATAAACTGTAGAATCAGATCTACGTGTTGTAGATGTGTATGTTAAACCTCTTTTCAAGAATAACTCATTTGATTTTCCACCAAACTCTGTGCGGTGACCCTTCTTAAGACAAACGAAATAGGTATACATATTTCAATTTTAGTAGTTCGTGTTTCAGAATTAATGGCAGAGCAAACACGTCTCGTTTTGCATTAAATGTCTTTCTTAAATGCATACAACAGTAACATTCGTTTTAAAGTGTTAAAACAGATATCTGATTTGCATGTTTATCTCAAAGTACAGCACTTCAGATTTAAAATGTCCTACCTTAAACCGCAGAAAAAGTATCCAAATATATCCAGTGTCGCATTTAACTAGGTGATATAGGGGCTATATTTTAGATTCAAACACATTGATCGCAGAAAATGAGTATATTGACAATTGCAAACAATATAGGCGCAGATAAGGGAGCCGTCTGATCAGGGTCTTCATTGTTTGTCATTGGAAAATATTCGCTGAAGATTATACCCTTTCATACTGAATTGACTCTATTGTTAAACAATGGTGGACTAGTCCACTTTGGAAATTCAGCATTCAAAGGGTTATAGTGTGTTGGTCATTGTCGTTTACCAAATACCGTCTATCCGCTTATACAAAAGGAAACATATCAAGCCTGACACCGATATTGTATTACTCTGTATTCATGCCATACTTGCTATAATGTTTGGCCATTCATTATCATATTGTTTATACGGTCTAGCACAAATTTATAAGTCAGTGACCTTTGACCTTGAAACACATGTATACACCCTTGCAGATGATGACCTCTTCAAATTCGGTAGATGTTATACTTTGCAAAAATGATTCATTAATTACATTGTACATTCAGTAAACATCTAAGCATGCTAAAACATTGTTATTGCCAAAAGATGTATATTATAAAATGCAAGTTTTTATAATAATACATAAATCAGGCTTGGCTCTTTAATTTTTGTATCGGTCACAAATTCAGGCGCGAAATCCTATCCTGCATTTGATCATATAGATAAGAAGCTAGTTTCACGTAAATGTCTTCGCGCCATTTAAATACTGACCGTGACAAAAATTAAAAAAAAGTCAAATAAGTATTTGATATATAGATAATAAAGATATTAACCCTTCGCTTGCTATTCACGTCAATATACGTACCTGTAAATAGTGAAGACCCAGATGAGACAGCTCCTGCAGGAGCTGTCTCATCAGGGTCTGCACTATTTACAAGTTGATTGTGTAAACAGTGCACTCCACAGCAGTGATTGCACAGCGAAATACTTGTATATAGTGAAGGTATATGTAATTATACAACTGGGCATGGGTAAAGAAGGAGAACTGTATTTTGAAATTCAGCAAGAGAAGGGTTAAGTGTTTTTAAAAGGTTTCACACACAATAAAACCCCTTTAAACCAGATGTCAAATTTAATATAAATATAGGTCTTGGAGACAGGTGACAGCTTAATGCAGGGTGAAAGTCATATAGAAAGCTCCTCTAGGAGCTTTCTGCATCACTTTCACCCAGTATTTAGCAGTCGGCTGCCTAAAAGGATTTATTTTTTCTACTAGAATTCCGGTTTAGAGGCGTTCTACATTAATTTATTTAACCATTAGACTGTTTCGGGCGAATGGTTGATTACATTTGCAAATAGTTTGGATCCAGATTTGATACCCTGATTGCATTTTACAGAGATAACCGGAGCCACAGATAAGGGTGCGTACCTAAATACTAAACTCTATACCAAACCCTATACTGTGACTACTCTTTAGAATCGTCTCGAAATGGTGGGGAAATAAAGGAGTTATTCTTGAAAATGTTTTAATTTACGCATCTTATCTGGAGCTTTGCATACTATTGTAGCTTGAACTTTGAAAATGTAGTGGGTGACAAAATTCAAAGTAGTTTGCTCAATAGGCTAAAGATTAACAATCATCACACAAATCAGGATCCAAACTGTTTGATACTTGATCAATTGGTTTTAAAAGCTTGTTCGGTTGAGAACATATGCAAATTTTGCAGCAGATCAGAAGTTTAGCACTAACAGAGAAACCTGCTAACAATGTAGCCGATCTTACAATAGGGTCTGCGTCATCTTGTAAGTATGCTTAACCTTATAATCCATAAATGTGCCTTTCTACGACTTTGCAAACAGAATAGATCCAGATCAGACGATTCCTGTAGGAGCACTCTGATAAGGGTCTGCTCTGTTTGCTTATGATATGGTACAGATATGATTCTACGGTTTCTGCCATGGCCAAAACGTCCTGTGTTCAAATGCTATCATGACAACTGATCTTAAATCTTCAATTATTTTAATGACTCCGCCTTCGGCGTCGCCATTAAAATATTTTGCGACCGTTAAAAACCTCATATACCGTCGCAAATTTCAAATTACAGTAGGATTAACCCTAGATTAACAATTAGCGTGAAACAAATGAAGTTTACTCAAAGTCTGACCTTCTACAGTATTTACTAACTTCAGAATCATTCAAGCGTTTGGGTAACTATTGGCCGAGTATCAAACAGCTTGGATCCTGATGGAACGCCGAGTTATTCCGAGTCTCATCTGGATCCAAGCTGTTTGCAAAATACTAGGCGGGTCGCGCTTGGCAGGTGAAGGGTTAAGGTTGACGAAGCATTAATATATTTGTTTCCTATTCTATCCGAGTATATATTTAACCCTTTCCCTCATATAAACGTGTTTTCACGCATTTTCAAACAGAGTAGACCCAGATCAGGCGGCTCCTACAGGAGTCGTCTGATCAGGGTCTGTTCAGCCTGTTAATGGAATTTGACTTTCTCTAAAATGGCTGCAATTTTCTACCTACCATAGTTCGTTTTAACTATTTTTGAACAAACAGGACAAGAAAAGGGATACCTCATTAACATGTATGTATGCGTATTTGTCCATTTGTACATCCACATACACATTTGTACATCCACATACATGTATACCATCGTATAATCGTATTTAACCACTTGCTGTGTTCGCTTCGTCTGTCTGTTCCAGGTTCGTAGGTTTCACATGTAGTCGTATACATTTGTCATGGCTAGATCGAATTGTATCTGTTTTTATTCCTTATTCATTATACGTCTGTCTGTCTAGAACATTGCGTATTTGATTTCTGATTTATGGTTGGTCAATGTGTCTTTCGGTTAAGACCAATGTGTTCCTATATGAGATGCTCTCTGAGAAAAGTGACATTACTTCGTAGCAAATAGTGAAGACCCAGATCAAACGAAGTTTTACCTCGTATGGAAAGATAGAGAACGCCATAATACAGACCAGTTAACTGTTTGTATAGTTTCTCTATGTCTGTATATGGTCTCCAAATTGTACTGCCGCTATATGTCTCAACATCAACGCTAAATGTTATATTCCTTTATAAGCACTCTATTGCGGGTTTAAGTTCCCGACGTACATTGGAACAGTGTTTAGGGATTACCGGGATGAACCGGGTACGACCGTAAAGGCCAAGTCTTTTTCTTTCTTTTTTTAAACCGAGTGTTCGTTTATTCCGTCAAAGGTATTAGGGGACCACCCCATCATACCTTACAGACATTTTGTTAGTACATGTAGTTGTTGTGTCATAGTTAGTATACAAATACACCTTTACTTCTTTTTTAACAGTACCATTTTGATAGTTGACATTAAAGGCCCAGTCTTATACGTTTTGGGGTGGGCGGGGATCTACCGTGCATCAACGTACCCTATACTTTTTCCCATGAGTACCAAAATGTTCAGACGGGTCTACTGAATCAGAATCGCGAATTTACTCAAGAATAAACTCTTTTAAGCTATGTGTAGTTTAACCGTTTCCATGGCAACCCCTCCCCAGTTTTCGTAATGATTGCCCATACCTGCAAAATCGTCCATATCACAGCCAGTGTTTACCTAAACGTTTTAAACTGGTACCAAACTGAAGATAAGATATTGTGCTTTTATTTCCAACTATGCTTAAATATTACCTTATTTGCATACTCATGAATATTAACGAGAACTTTAAAAATAGCACAACAGTATAGCAATAACGTAAACTTTTCACTTTTTTATACTACAACTATCAGTCAGAAAACAACTTCAAATGCAGTTTAACAATATGACAAAATCCTCTTTATCCCCCTTTATCACTTTCCAAGACGAATAAAGTTAAAATATCTCTGATAGAACTGAAATCTATTGATATGCACGCTGTGTCGTCTGTACAAGTACCCAAAATATTTCTAATTTCTCTTCCCTTCAACCTTTTATTCATTTAAGACAACTTAATTATCAGTCGGCATCATCGTTTCACATACCATCTCTTTCGATTAATAAATGTTCTTTCAATGGACCAAAAGTTGTACTTTTACCTTTAAAATATGCTATCTAAAATATTTCTTCTATTGGTAAATGGTCCGTATACAAGCGACATAGAGTGTATCCTATTATCCAAAAGTGCTTTGCTAAGAGGTGCATATGTTGTAGCAACATTTCTTGTTATTCCACTATAATATCAACAGTTAAAGGCAGAACATTTAATGTCAAGATAAACTCAGACGTTGATTGTACTACTACTAACGTTATTTATGGTTTAAATTGAAACGCGCCTAGTTGCGGTATACAGTACGTAAGCCAAACAGGGCGTGCTTTGAAGACTCGATTTCGGGAGCACGCATATCAGTGTCAAAATCGTAAACTAAAACATTTTTTATACCAACACTTTCGGAAAGCTGGCCATTCTTTTAAAGATGTTTTAGTACAAATTGTAGAGCATATAACATATGATAAGGATGCTACAAGTAGCTTTAAATCGAAAGCTAGATTTATATCTGAATTAAATTGGATAAAAAAAATGCAAACACCTTTTCCTTTAGGATTAAATGATAATATTTACCAGACTAGAAATATTTCAAAAGAACCTGACATAGATATTTTTAATTTTTTTTATAAGAAAGCGCAAATCTCGATCACATGGCATTCGCAAAAATGGTAATATCCTGATCTACATACATTACGTCTAACTTCTGGTAAACATGCCATGCTTTCTAGACTTTCCTCCTTATCTATATCTTCTTTAAAAGAAATTGACGAGCAAGCCGATAAAACTATTTTTAGATCAGATCCTCTCATAGGAACAGCTAGTTTGATACAAAGCTTTACACTACATGTTCTCAGACCGCACATTGACAAATTATCTGAACACCAAAGATTCTTCTTGAAAATTCCTTTTATTAGTTAAGGTATTGAATTAATTGACCTCCAAAGTATTTTTAGAGACAAAAATGTAATTGACACTATTCCTAAATGCTTTAAAAATACTGAACCACCACAGAATCTGCTAAAAATATAACAAGCCCATCAGAAATACAATTTTCAACTATAATAAAGTTGTGGCCGACCTTAATATTAATGATAATATTCTTGATAATTGAGATTCCGCCACCTCAAAATTTTGCTATTCTCCGGCTGGTCATGTGATTACTGGTAATTTTGTGATAATTAAAGATAAGCGTCTACGATCTCTTTTGAATAAAGGTCCCAAATATAGAATACCACCCTTGATATATTTAAACTCTTGACGAGTTCAGATTGCGGAGGATTTAAAAATTTTAGTATTAAATGGTGTCGAAGAGAACATGTCGAGTATAATGCTCTTTCTAGTTGGAAAAAACTAATTTTTGATATAACGCTTTTCTTTTTATAGCTCTAAAACCTTCTTCCACCTAAACCTAGAATTTCTTTTAGACATCTTAAAAAGAGTTTACAGGATTTCCATTCAAAATACGTTTTTGTTCCTGCTGATAAGGCATCGAATAATGTGATTATTATCTGACTATTCCATTATATCGAGGTCTTGAAGCAGGAAATTATTAATACCAAGTCATACATTTCAGTTACTACTGACGAAAAGACCATCGTTTCAGACCATGTCAAAAAGTGTGAACAACTTGGAAACGATATTAAAATTACACAACATAAACTTCCTACAATGTATTGGTTACCAAAACTACATAAAAAAACATTTAAAGCGCGTTTCATTGCAAATTCTAGCTCATGTACGACTACTAAATTGTCTATACTTTTGACTTCTTGTTTAACGAAGATAAAAGAACATGTATAATGCTACTGGACATACCCATTTTCTCACATTGTTCATGTATATGATCCTGTAGTACTACAACATACTGCATGTTTGGTTGTCAACCCTTTTACAGTTGGCAATCACGCTGGCCTCTTTGCATGTACGCCGACAAGAAAGGTTTAGTACTCTATGAAGGCGACCAGAAACGGAAGGAGAACGTCGGATATCAGTACTTTTTCGTTTTTGTCGTACCATTTATTACTTTTCTACAGTTACTCTGTTTGCAGCTCAATCATTGAGTACACTAGCGATAGGTGGATACAGTTTGTTCACTTAAATGTTTTCGTTATACATTGCCTTTACCACTGTATTTACCATCGCGGTTGTTGTATATTAGTAGGAGAGGGGATACGTTTATTTACACTGTTTGTCTTTTAAGGTGGGGATGGAATAAGTGTGATGTTGGGCGCCCATAAACCGGTTTACCCCCCCCCAGTGACTTTTGTCACTGACCGTTCCAAGGCGGTATTTCCATCTTCCCCCTATCATATGTTTGTTTTGTCTTTGTGCGTCTCTTTGTGTTTTTATAGTTATGTACATTTGCTTTTTCCTTGTGTTGTTGTTCGGGCGGCTGTTTGTTCTGTATGTGGTGTTTCCTGCATGACTCATTTTTGTACTTTTATGAAAATTCAGGAATAAATCTCTTCTGGTCTATTAAGAACTCTTCAGAGTCTTAAATAAACTTAAACCGGTTTAACCCCCAGTGGTGGTTTTGCTACTGACCGTGCCAAGGCGGTACTCTCTTTGTCACCCTTCCTTTTGTTTGCCTTGCGTCTTTGTGCTTGTGCTTTTGTTCATGTGTGGAGTGTTTGTCTCTGGTTCTTGTGTGTCTGTTGGTGTTTTCTGTGTTCATCTCGTATGTGAGTGTATGTTTGGGTGTGTGGTTGTGTGTGTATGTGTGTCATGCTGTCTATCGGTGTTTTGGTGGTAGTTGCGTCTTGTATGTGGCTTTGCCTGCTTGACTTTACTACTTTTGCATTAAGAACAAAAGGTATCTTGCATCCACTGCAAGTACGTACGATGTTTCTACTTTGTACACTACTCTTCCTGATATTTTAATTAAAGATAAACTTAGTAACTTAATCCAGAAAGTATTTGCCCGGGAAAAACATCATTCCTGGCATGTAATGCTGAAAAGACTTTCTTTACTGACGAGCAAATGAAATATTACACCAATTGGACTTGCTCAGAAGTTTGCGAATCACTGACCTTTCTTTTGGATAACATATTTGTACGTTATGGGAATGCTATATACCGTCAGGTAATTGATATTCCTATGGGTACGAATTGTGCACCACTTGTTGCAGATTTGTTTTTGTACTGTTATGAAAGAGATTTCATGTTACGTTTGAATCCACAATCACAAGATAATGTTATAAAAGCCTTCAATGAAACTTATCGATATTTGGATGATATTTTTAACTTAGATAACCCTTTCTTTGATGCTCTGATTGCTACAATTTATCCTAAAGAACTCAAATTGAATTAGGCTAACCCGTCCAACAATTATGCAGCGTTTCTTGATCTAGACCTTAAAATTGATAATAGAAGGATTTCTTCTAAAATATATGACAAAAGAGATGATTTTGATTTTAATATTGTAAATTCCCCTCATCTTGACGGAGATGTCCCCGTGCCCCCATCTTACGAGGTTTATATATCTCAACTTATTCGTTTCGCTAGAGCTTGTTCATCTATTGACGATTTTAACAGTCGAAATCTCATTTTAACTGAAAAGCTGCTTAAGCAAGGATATAGATACCATAAACTAAGAAAAACTTTCTCTAAATTTTACTATCGAAATCTCTCGCTTATTGGCAAGTACCAATGTAATCTCAAGGCGCTTCTGCGGCACGGTGTTTCACATCCTGATTTTTATGGTGATATGATTTACAAACTTCATAAAATTATTGGACATACCCATTTTCTCACTTTGTTCATCACATATGTTAAAAATTCATTAAAAAAGGGATATGATCCTATAGTACTACAACAAACTGCATGTTTGGTTGTCAACCCTTTTACAGTTGGCAATCACACTGGCCTCTTTGCATGTACGCCGACAAGAAAGGTAAGGTTTAGTACTCTATGAAGGCGACCTCTTAAATCCAGAAACGGAAGGAAAACTTCGGATAACTGTACTATTTCGTTTTTGTCGTACCATTTATTACTTTTCTATAGTTACTCTGTTTGTAGCTCAATCATTGAGTATACTAGCGATAGGAGGATACAGTTTGTTCACTTAAATGTTTTCGTTATACATGCCCTTTACCACTGTATTTACCATCGCGGTTGTTGTAGATTAGTCGGAGAGGGGATACGTTAATTTACACTGTTTGTCTTTTAGGGTGATGATGGAATAAGTGTGATGTTGGGCGCCCATAAACCGGTTTAACTCCCCCAGTGGCTTTTGTCACTGGCTGTTCCAAGGCGGTACTTCCATCTTCCCCATATTGTGTGTTTGTTTGGTCTTTGTACGTCTCTTGATGTTTTTATAGTTGTGTACATTTGCTGTTTCCTTACGTTGCTGTTCGGGCGGCTGCTTTTTCTGTATGTGGTGTTTCCTGCATGACTCATTTTTGTACTTTTGTGCTAACAGTATACAACTGGTACCGAATTAAAGCTAAGGCCTTGTATGCATTTGTTTGAAGGCTATACTTAGAAATTACCTTATTTGCATACACATGAATATTAATGGGATGAATAATAAAACATAGTAAAACATGTAGAACTATTGAAATAACGTAAACTTCTCAATTGTTATCCTGCCAATATCAGAAAACAACTTCAAATGTAGTTTAAAATGATGACAAAATAATCTAAATCGAGACAAAAAATGAACTGTAAATAATGTTGTAACTGTTTCCATGGTAACCGACCCTTTCACACATTTTGGTAAATTGACATCTACCTGTAATTGGAAAAGTAGTAAAGTCAAGCAGGAAAAGCCACATGCAAGACGCAACCACCACCAAAACACCGATAGACAGCATGACACACACACACACACAACCACACACCCAAACGCACACACACACGAAATGAACACAGAAAACACCAAAAGACACACAAGAAACAGGGACAAACGTTCCACAACATGAACAAACCACAAGCACAAAGACGCAAGGCAAACAAAAGGAAGGGTGACAAAGAGAGTACCGCCTTGGCACGGTCAGCAGCAAAAACACCACTGGGGGTTTAAACCGGTTTACGGACGTCCTAACCTCACACTTCTCTCAAAGTCACCCTAGCTTTACAAATATTGTAAATAAAGGTATCCCCGCTGGACTTACCCACAACATAGACGACGGTGAACACAGGACAACATGTAAAACATAGCATAATAACTGTGACAAACCGTCAAATATGTACTCAATGACTTTGCTGAAGTCAGAGCACCTGCAGGTAAGCCGTAAAGGGCACGACAGGGAAAAAGTAATACATGAGTCTGGTAAGCTCCTCCTGTATCCAAGTTTAAGAGTATACCATCATAGAGTACTACCCTCGGCCTGTCATCGCGCAAGCAAAGAGGGAAGCGTAGCTACCGACTGTAAAAGGGTCGATAACCAAACATGCAGTGTGTTGCAATATAATAGGATCATAACCTTTCTTTTAAAATGTTTTAATGCGTTTTATAAACAAATCATGAAAATGGATATGACCCCGAATTTTCCTAAGTTTGTAGATAACATCCCCATAAAATTCTGGTTGAGAAATGCCTTGTCGCAGTAACGTCCGTAGATTGCAATTATATTTACTAATGAGAGGTAAATTTCGATAATAAAATTTAGAAAAGGTTTTCCGAAGTTTGTGATATCTGTAACCTTGCTTAAGAAGTTTATCAGTTATAACTAAATTACGTCTGTTAAAATCTTCAAGCAAAGAACAGGCTCGGGCAAACCTAATAAGTTGAGAAATATAAACCCCATAAGATGTAGAACGTGGCACATCCCCATCTAGAAAAGGATAATTAACAATTTTAAAATTAAAATCTTCTCTTTTATCGTATACTTTGGACGAAACTTTATCATTTGTAATTGAAAGATTCAAATCTAAAAATGAAGCATTAATGTCAGATTGATTAGCTTTGATTAAAGACAGTTCTTTTGGGTAGATTGAAGAAACCATAGTATCAAAATAAGGATTATCTAAATTCAAAATATCGTCTAAATACCTTGAAGTTTTATTAAAAGTATTAACAATATCGGTCTGTGTATCAGGTTTTAAGCTAAGCATAAAATCCCTCTCGTAGCAATACAAAAACAAATCTGCAACAAGAGGGGCACAATTTGTACCCATGGGTATACCAACAACTTGATGATATATGGTATCCCCATAACGCACAAATATATTATCTAAAAGAAAGGTAAGAGATCTACAAACATCAAGGCAAGTCCACATTGTGTAATGTTCAACTTCTGAATTCGAAAAGAATGAACGTTGAACATTACAAGCAATGAACATTTTGTTTTCTCTGGCAAAGGTTTTTTCTATTAATTTAATAAGTCTATCCTTTATAAGATGGCGAGGTAGAGTTGTATAGAGTGTAGAGAAATCATAAGAGCTCAGTAAAGAAATGTTATACTGTTCATTTTCAAGTTTTGTTAAAACATCATTTGAATTTTTTATGGACCAAAAAACATTAATACCAGAATTTTCATATATTTTATCACAGTAGCGTTTAACATGTTCTTTGATCGTAGTAAGACAGGACGTCAAAAGTATAGATAATTTAGTAGTGGTACAACAGCTAGAGTTGGCAATAAAACGCGACTTATAAGGGTTTTTATGTAGTTTCGGAATCCAGTACAAAGTAGAAAGTTTATGTTGTTTTATGTTAGGACCAGACTTAAAATTATTGCACATTTTTACATGTTCCGAGACTATATCTTTTTCAGGTGTGTGAACTGTTATATAAGTTTTTGAATCAGTTAGCTCCTTCTTTAAAACATCAACATAATACAATCTTCAAATAATGATTACATTGTTTGATGCCTTGTCAGCAGGAACAAGAACATAATCTGAATGAAAATTAGAAATGTTTTTCTTCAAGTAGCGAAATGTAACTCTAGGTCGAGGTGGTAAAAGATGGTAATTAGATTTGTAAAAAGTTATTCGCGTATCAATAATATCGAAAATACATTTCTTCCAATCCGAAAGGGCATTAACATCAGCATGTTCTCGTCGACACCATTTGATGCAGAATTCTTGAATAGCTTCCGCAATATGAGTTCGACAAGCGTCAAACTCCTTTAGATCTCAGTTAATGTTTATGAATCATGAAATCAAGTGTTACAACTTAGAGATGATGCATTGCTTTAATAGTAAATAATACTTTTCTGATATAAACTAATTTGCACAAAAACGAATATTTATGACAATAGTAAAATAGTAATAGTAAAATGTTGAAATTTTCGAAAGACACCAGTCTTTCTCTTACAAAGCAAACAAAAATGCAAAATGTAGTATCTAGCTATAGATTAAAATGATCACTGAATATCACCAAAATATTTAGATAAATAATTTTGGGACATATTGTATAGCACTGATTGCAATGTGTATGTTTTCTAGGCAACCCTTCTAACCACATTGTTGATTTTACAAAGTGTTTAAATACCTACAACATACAAATACACCACGGCCTACTTTGGCGATAATTATAAATGATATAAAAATATTATAGTTGATTTATGAATCTTTATCTTTGGTTCGCATTATGCAAATTACCGTATTTGCATCTTCATGAATATTGATGAGCGATAAGAAAACAAAGATAAAACAATAATGAAAATAACATGCTTGGCAGTATTCCGAGCACAACATTACATCATTCTCCAAATATAGCTTGCAATGATAAATGTACCTTTTGGTGATGAATAAAACAATGTTTATGCCTTTAGAAATTGTTATCAAAATGATCACGCATTGTTTCCATGGTAACTGTTGAAGTAATACTACAAAAAATAACACTTCAAAAGAATGTTTATAAAGGAGTGCGATATTTAGCGTTGATGTTGCGACATATAGCAGCAGTACAATTTGTTGCGAGATTTGGCGTTACAGATGCAACACATAACGTCAGGGGATTCATTAACATTGGTTCCGACATTCAAGGTCAGCTTTGTGACATAATTATAACGTCAAGTGTGACAT
The DNA here is from genome assembly GCA_963576725.1 of Azorinus chamasolen. Taxonomy (NCBI): domain Eukaryota; kingdom Metazoa; phylum Mollusca; class Bivalvia; order Cardiida; family Solecurtidae; genus Azorinus; species Azorinus chamasolen. The sequence goes on along the minus strand of OY755251.1, from coordinate 2,156,262 downwards.
TTAGCGTCAGTGTGGCATTTAATGTTGCTTCACAGACTATAGTATCTACCTAAACCAAAATATTCTGTGCACATATGCAATTACATTTTAATAAATTTCAGCTAATTAATATTCATGATATAATTATTTGTTCTATGAATATTGAGCAGGGAAAGGGTCAATGCCTTGTCCAGTGTTTGTGTGTCTCTGTTTGTCCACTATATGTCGGTGTATATGTCTATTGCCTTCCGTCTATTTGTGATCTGTCCATTGTATTTGTATATTAACGTTGTGTCCGCTGTTCATCTTGCTTGTCTTCTATCTGATAGTATTTATTTTCTGTCTTGTTCACTGTCTGTGTGTCTGTATTTTATCTGTCCTACCCATTGCTCTTACTGCCTTCCCCACTGGCTATATGCTTTTTAGATTTCTACTATATTGTTCTTTGTTTGTGTCTCTCTGTCTTGATCACTGATTGTCTATGTACCAATTTGTCTTGCTCAGTGTATAGTCGTGTATCTTACCTAGTGTCCGCTATCTGTGTGGATTTTACAATCTTGATATGTCTATTGCACAGTTGGTGTTCTCGTCTAGTGATTGTGTTTCTATGCGAACTAGTGTTGTATGCACCGCCTGTCTACATGTATGTTTGTCTAGAACAGTGTCTGTTAACATTTCTGTCTTGGTTGATATATGGGGTCATCTTCATTGTTCACTATCTCTGCCAGATTGTCCGTCGTTGTTATGAATTGTAGTAGTTATGGTTATACCATGGTTTTATGAGAAAACCAGCACTTTCATTTAAGACTTTCCTTCATATAAGCGTGTTTTCACGCATTTGCAAACAGAGTAGACCCACATCAGACGATTCCTATACAGGAAAAGGGTTAACATGAGGGGTTTCCACGAAGCACTATGATGCGACTACCCTTTAGAAATGCATCTTTGTTATGAATTGTGTGGAGGAAGACGATTTGAAAGAGTAATTACACAGTATGGTTTTGCTGAACAAATGACAATTTAAATATTAAATTATATAATACATTTTAATGATATGCCTTTTATTTATGCTCTATGTCAGTCGTTTTGCTAGTATATTCTATATCCATTTCCTTCATATAAACTCCTTATTAAGCATTTGCAAACACAGTAAACCCAGGTCAGATAGCTCCTATAGCATCTGTGTTGTTACTTTCCAAACTGGCTGCAATGTTCCACCTTATATATCATTATAACTATTTAGTCCATGAATATCCAGTAGGCATTGACATTTTGAATAAGCAGAGAAAGGGTTAAAATACTGTTAACGTTCAAAGTTTCGTTTCAAGTTGTTTCATTCATTAAATGTACGACTGAAGTCTAGAAAAATTATGTGATGTTTTGCAGAAATTCCGTGTTTGTGGGCAATAGGTTTACTCTGATAAAATCAAATTAATCCTAATTCTAGAGTTTCTGTGAACTAATATTTTACCGAAATATTAATCACACTTAAAAGTGCAACGGTGTCTTTGCAATAAACAGAAGGTGTCTGATTACAGACTTGTATATACGTATAGGCTGCCACCTGTCTCCAAGACCGATATTCAGGCGCGGCTTTGGAGGAGGCGAAGTCGGCGACCCCCCCCCCCCCCCCCCCCCCCCCACACACACACACACTCACACAAACAAATTAGATCTTTATCTAATAAAAATAAATAAACAATGATTTAATCTGAGTTTATGGAGCCGTCTAATCAGGGTAAATTTCAAAGACACTAGTGATGTCATCAAACTTTTAAAAATCTACGACCCCCACCCACCCACCCCCACACACACACACCCTAATCTAAATTCCTGGAGCCGCACCTGATAATTACACAGAATTTAACATCCCGTTTAGAGGGTTTGTGTACTGTGTACGGTAGCTCTACATATAATCAAGGCTCAGCCGACTGTGCTGAGACAACGACAACGAAACATGCCGGATATATCCGAAAAGAACATTTTCATTTTGTAATAGCTATATCAATTCCATTGCTACTAGAATTGCATATGAGGTCATACACGGAAATTGCCTTGCATCCGACAATAGGAAATAGATTATCGATTAGTCTAAATTGAATGATGATATAATTGATCCTCACTACGGCAGTTCAATGCAGGACAAAAGTAACGAACAGCTTTATTCTGCATTATTTTGGCATTGCTTTCATTCGGTATTAAATCACACGCTTTTAACGCTTTCGCTGCGAAATATTGCCGTTGGCAAAATTTGTCGTCTGCCACAATTTTCGTTTGTTTCTTTTCCCTCATTTTCTTTGAAAAACCCTTACAACAGTAACAAACAATTTGGATCCTGCTGAGACGACAAGTCAATCGGCGTCTCATCTCGATCAAAACTGTTTGATCATTAGTAACCCGTTCCCTGATATTGACGACTTTTACCGACTCTGTAAAAGTCACTTTGTGAAACCATTGCGATAAATAGAGCATTTGCTCCTATAGGAGCAAATGCTCTATTTATCACAATGGTTTCAAACTACAAAATTCTAAAAAAATTCCTTTTTTCTAGTCAATGCTCATTATCGCATATTCACATATGTTGTATCTAAAAATAGCCTATGACGTAATGGGTTAACAGAGCTACAGATGTGCGTACTCAAATACTAAAATCGCCATTTCTCCACCTTATGTTGTAAAGTCGATTCTAAAGAGTGGTCACAACATAAGGTTTGGTGGAGAAACTAAGAAGTTATTCTTGAATATGTTTTATTTTACGCATCTTATCTAGACCTATGCATTAAGCTGTCGCCTAAGATAATGTTTACTTATGTAAATAATGGTGCTGCCGATCAACATGTTGAAAATATATGTACAGTACATCTTCTCTGAGGGACCCTATAGCAGAAACTGTAGAATCATAACTATATTATTTATGTGGCCATATGTCATTTTAAAAAAGTGCATTTGTAATATAATTAATATTCATGATGGCATTATTTCTTACATGAATATTCGTGTAGTAGAGGGTTAACTATCAACATATACGTATTTGAGTGTTCGGTTTTGAGAGAGTTCATTTTACACTGCATACATGTCACGTATAAAACTGATTGTGCCTATGTAAGAAGATTAAAGAAGTCATAGGACTGTATAATCTTATCTGTAATAGAAAATAAGAATATCGCATGTACATCATTCGCATATACCGCCTCCGTGAATCTGACAATAACATTTGCGGTAGACGACAAAACATTCTGAACAGGATGAAAGTGTTATGCGCTCACACATAATTAATTGAAATACGATATAATCTTACAAAAACGACCACGTGATCTATTAGCATAGGAGGCTGTAAAAAACGGGTGGTTGCTTAATGCAGGGCCAAAAAAAGGTACAGAACTAAGACTTCTTTTCAGTAGGAGACTTTTTTCAGAGACTTTACTGTAAGATGAGTATTACTCGGTGTTGTCATATTTTCTGGTCCTTCGGTAAGTGCTCATGAACAGACTCAATAAAGCCGACTGCAATTTTCTCTTTTCGCATCGCTGCATTTGCTTTCGAATGATCACCTACTTTCAGAATTTAACATATAGCATTTAAACATACGAATCAAGTTTTGGCGAATCATCAATGTCGCTTAACCCTTTAACAAATGAATATTCATTTAAGAAATAATGACGTTGTGAATATTCATTAGTTGTGTTTTTATTACGGTAAATGAGCAAGCCATTGTAGATAGAGTAGAATAAGACCTATATATATATTACCATAAAGAAAAAGAGCATAATGATGACACCATGAATATTTATTAGCTTAACCCATTCCGTCATACGCTATTTTAGATATCTGAATAACTTTACCGTAGAGGAACATTTATTAGAGAAAAGGAAACTTTTAGAATTGTGTACTTTTTAACCCATTGTGATAAATAGAGTATTTGCTCCTATGGAGCGAATTCTCTATTTATTACAATGGTTTCAATAAGTGAAATTACTGAGGTATCTAAAGGATTGAATATGCGGGAATGGGTTACTTTTTATAATGACATATGTACACATATTTTAGGATTTTGTGGTACTGGTAGAAACTGTAGAACCAGATCTTATTATAATTTCATAAGCAAACAGAGAATACTCTTGATTAGACGACTCCTATAGGAGCCGTCTGATCTAGCTCTACTCTGTTTGCAAATACTTAAAAAAAATGCGTTCATGTCGGGTCAAATCCTGATTACTCAAAGAGATATATCGTCTGCAAGAATTCCACCAGTTTAATTTACAAACACTTATAAGGAAGATCATGAAACATCTCCACGGTGCTACCCCTGTAGTGCTATGAAGACCAGTATGTGATATAGTATGCAGACAATCTGTATCCAGGTAAACGTGAGTAACTCGTCATTTCATCTGTTTGTCTTTTTATAAAAATAAAATGAAGAAAATTCTAAAACAATTCAAAACTTAAAGCAGAAGTTAGCCGTTTGACTCTTTGTGTATCTTTTTATAAACATAATTGAAGAAATTAACCCTTTCGCTGCAAAACTCTGTCGTCTGCTAACTTTGTCGTCTGCTACAAATTTTCATTCTTTTGATTTTCTTCATTTTTGTTTCAAAAACATAGTAACAGTAACAAACAGTTTGGATCCTGATGAGACGCCGAGTTACTCGGCATCTCATCTGGATCCAAACTGTTTGCATAGGTAATCACAGATCCGGCATTGGCAGCGAAAGGGTTAACTCTTAAAATTGAAGCAGACGCAATGGTGTTCGGCAGACGGCAATGCTGTCACTGTAAAGGTTAAGCTGGGTGCAAGCGAAGACACTGCATTAGTTACAATACGATTCAGCATAGCGCTTATACAAATGGTAAAAACAACATTTTTTCCACTTAACCCTTCACCTGTTCAATATTCATTTAAGAAATAATGACATCATAAATATTATTTAGATTATGTTTGTAATGGTAATTGAATGACAGTTTACGTCATAGAATGAGAGTTGAACAATGGATTGCTTCAGAAATGGATCAATTTTCACAAGGGAAATCGTCCGTGGTTCATTACTCGGTGATGTATTTTCTCCGACTTTAACATTTTGAATGCTGATTTTTGTGTTGAAATATCAATAATTGCTGAACAGCAGAGTGGATTCCGTATTTAACCCTTGACTCCATAAATACGCATTTCTAAGCATTTGCAAACAGAGTATACCAAGATCAGACGGCTCCTACAGTAGCCGTCTGATCAGGGTATGCTATGTTAGCTTATGCTATAATATTGATATGATTATACAGTTTCTGCATTGCAAAAAACAATACTGTGCCAATGTGCTATTATATCAATTAATCTTATTAATATTCATGATGACATTATTTCATTCATGAAATTAATGGAGTAAAGGATTAAGAGGTTTAGGATCTGTGAGATAATTCTAAATGACCAGCAGTGCAAACCCTGATCGAGGAATTCTCTCAGTAACCATCTTACATGGATCTACACTGTTAACAAACTCTGATCAGGGGGACTTTCCACGAGTTTACCCTGTTTGCAAATGTCCTTAAGCTTATTTTCCGCATTCAAATGATCAAACTTTAACCCTTGAAATCACCGCTAATGTCACAAAAATGCACCATGACAAACAGTGCAATCCCGGATCAGACGCCGCCTTGAAAAAGCGGCGTCTGATCAGTGACTTCACTTTTTGGCTCAAACTCTATTTCCATAGCTCTGCTTTATTCCTTTGAAAGGTACATCTGTTTATCTTATTTCCTTATTTTATCGAATGTTTTTAACAAAATTGGATTTCAGACGACAATTAGAAATTTGGCGCCAAAGGGTTAACTGTACTTCATTAGTGACCCAATAGACTGAATCTAGTATATTTGTAGTCTAACTTCTCAGAATACCGGTATTCTCTGTATAAATAAGAATCAGTAAAACTTGTAGACGTCTTATTTTCTCTTTAATTCATTTTATTTACACTTGTTCAAATATTTGTTTTATACCCATCCTGTTGCAAAACACTTACATACTCGACTCTGTATTGACTTCCGATTCGTTCTAGCTTTTGAGCAACTGCAGTAAAATCTGTCTTAAGCGGCCATTCATTTATTGAACATAGGAGTCTTAAAATGCAGGTGGTTGCTTAAACTATTCCCTCATATTTACGACTTTTGACGCCCCTGCAAAAGTCACCTTTTGAAACCATTGTGATAAATAGAGCATTTGCTCCTATAGGAGCAAATGCTCTATTTATCACAATGGTTTCATACTACAAAATTCTTAAATTTTCCTTTTCTCTAGTTAATGCTCCTTTTCGGTAGATTTATTCAAAGTGGTTAGATCTAAAAATAGCCTATGAGGGAAAGGGTTAATCCAGGGCAAAGGTATGGAAATTTTCTGTATTACTTTTGACCTACATTTAAACTACCAGCTTTCGTACATATCTTTTTTATGACCGCTTAAGACAAATTATACTGTATTAGTTGAGTGAACAAGAGGGCCAAGATGGCCTTTAATCGCTCACCCGATTACCATAGATTTAAGAGTTTGCTGGGTAGCCCATGGGTAGGGCCAATATTGACATTAGGGACAATATTTGAATTATGTTGATAGTGGATCACGAGCAGTGGTTCTGCAGAACAAGAATTTCAAAGATTTAGGATATTGATTTTATCAAGACAATGATTCTGACCAATGAAGATTGGGCTAAAAATGTGCCCTCTAGAGTAATTTTTCTAAGATTTGACATAGTGACCCACTTTTTATTCCCACCAACCCATGATCACACCCAACCTTGATATCACCAAGACAAACACGGTGAGCAAGTTTGAGGGAGACTGGGCTAAAATGTGGCCACTGGAGTGTAAACTAGATTTTTCTAAGATATGACCCAGTGACCTACTTTTTGACCTCGCATAACCCACTTTCAAACTTGTCAAACATTTTATAAGGACAATCATTCTGACCAATTTTCATGAAGATTTGGCTATAAATGAGACCTCTAGAGTCTTCACAAGGTTTTCCTACTATTTGACCTAGTGACCTAGTTTTTAACCCCACATTACCCACTTTCAAACTACTTTGAGGTTTATCAAGACAGTCATTATGACAAAGTTTCATGAAGATTTGACAAAAAGTGTGACCACTAGAGTGTGCACAAGATTTTTCTACAGTTTGACCTAGTGACCTAGTTTTAACCCCACTTGATCCACTTTCGAACTCGTCCGGGATTTATCAAGACATTCATTCTGGTCAAGTTTCATGAAGATTGGACTTCAATTGTGACCACTAGAGTGTTCACAAGCAAATTGTTGACGACGCACGACGCAAGACGGACGCCGGACATTCAAGTCTCCCAAAAGCTCACCCTGAGCTTTGCTCAGGTGAGCTAAAAATAACAGCTTGGATCCTGATGACATGACGAGTTACTCAGTGTATCTCATCTGGATACAGCCTGCTCACAAAGGCGAATTATGTCGTACTTACTATGATACGATTAATACTTTCCCTGTTGAATAGTCATATCAGAGATGATGACATCATTAATATTTTAGCTGAATTTTTATAATGGCATATACACAAGATCTTTTGGTTTGGGTAGAAACTGTAGAGTCAGCTTTGTTAAAATTTCATAAGCAAACAGAGAAGACCGTGATCAGACGGTTCCTATAGGAGCCGTCTGATCTGGGTCTACCCTGTTTGCAAAAGCGTTGAAAAGCGGATTTATGGAGTAAAGGATTAAAACAAGTAGTTGTTGTGTGCAGGATGAGAGACACGCAAAATTCTCCTGAATCTATCTGTATGATTTTCACCATGAATTAAGCAGCAACATTGAGATCTAAAGTCTTCTTTTCTTCGAATCAAATTTCCAACATGTTGATCGTCAGTATATTTAAGTTATTTATATAAGAAAACATTCTCTTTGGCGACAGTTTAATGGCGTCAAAAAGCGTTTATATTAGGGAAAGGGGTCTGTTTAATTTTATTCACAGGGAAGCCGATGACTTGAAACAGAATTTGCATGGTTTGAATTGCAGTGTTTGATTTATGTGCAGAAAACTAGAGAAAAGAGAGAGTTAACCATTTGAATGCTGAATAGTGACAATGGAATAGCCGATCAGTATTTAATTGAATAACAGAGCAAAAGATAACGGCGAGTACCCAAAAAACTAAATTCGTCATATCTCCACCAAACCCTATACTGTGACCACTCTTTAGAATCGTCTCGAAGGGACGATTCTAAAGAGTGGTCACAGGACAGGGTTTGGTGGAGACATGAGATATGTTGAAATTAACGCATCTTATCTGGACCTCTGTGTAGAGTATTCTTACATTTGGTAGAAGAATTTGAATGGCAAATATCATAGACTCTGGTCAGATCAGGTAACTTCTCTATGAACATTTTGATCTGGCTCTACACTTTGTACAAATGAAAATGCACTTGTTTCCAGTGTTATAAAGGTTTAGCAAATGCAAGTGCATTTCAAGTAGCATCTCAGTCTGATATCAACACGTTTATAAACAGGAATTGACAGATTACAGACTTTTACATACAGATGCAAGTGAGTGTTGTAAGAAATGCCTCTGCTATTTTAACCCTTTCCCTGTTCTATGATTATTCCAAGTTTCAATATCTATTGAATATTCATGGATAAAATAGCTGTAATAAAATATTGAAGGTAGAACTTTGTAGCCATTTTAAAGAGTAAATAAACAGATCTTTCAAATTCCATTAGCAAACAGAGTAAACCTTGATCAGACGGCTCCTATAGGAGCTGTCTGATCTGGGTATATCCTGTTTGCAAACTGCATTTATATGAAGAAAATGGTTAAACCAGGATACACACCAAGCTATTACAGGCTGATGACGTCATATTAACTAACAACCCTTACTTCGCTATCCATGACCTGACTCGGATTTGCAAACAACTTAGATCCAGATCAAACACCGAGTAACTCGACTTCTCATCTGGATCCAAAATGTTCGTCACTCGGACAATAGTCTCTGACAAGCTGCATCGAATCGAAGACAGTCAAAACCTTCATTCCGTTACCCGCTGATTCACACTGATCCGCTTACAAATAGTGCAGTCCCAGATCAGATGCCGCCTTTTCAAAGCGGCGTCTGGTCAAGGACTACACTTTTTGTCTAAATCTATATCTTTTGAAATTTGCATTTATTTATCTACCGAATGATTCAACAAAATTGGATTGCAGACGACAATTAGAAATTTGTCGCCAAAAGGGTTAAAGCTGTGTCAGTTTCACTCCTACTAGAATTACCTTCAACCCTTCAAATGTTGAGAAATCATGCTGCAATTGCCTATCAGTATTTATCTATAGAGTCCGAAATGTTTAAAACTGCTACATGATTTTGAATGGCAAACAGTGCAGACCCATTACAAAGGGTTCCGCTGTTTGCAGGTGCCAGTGTACTTATTTGCCCCCCCCCCCACCAATTGAAATTGGTTAAGCATTAAGTCGGAGACAAGGAAGTAAATTATCGATTAATCGAACGTTCGAGGAAGCTACGGTTAACCTAATGTACAGACGTCTAATCCCGGGTTATTAACCCTCTGTACGAGATAAACGAGTGTATTGACATTAGCAAACAGTGTAGACCCAGATCAGAGGGCTCTTAGAGGAGTCCATGGTCTTCACTGTTTGTCATTCCATCTCATCTAGCAAGTTTAACTCATTCTCTCCTACTCACTCCTTTTTGCGCCTCTGTAAAACTCATTTATTGAAACCATTGCACATGATAAATAGAGTATTAACTTCATAGGAGCAAATACTGTATTTATCACAATGGTTTCAAAACAACACAATTCTAAAAAAAAGTATATAGTTAATGCTCCTTTTCGGAAGATTAATTCAAAGAGGTTGGATCTAAAAATAGTTTAGTAGGGAATCAGTTAATGGAAAAGTAGTAAAGTCAAGCAGGCAAAGCCACATGCAAGACGCAACCACCACCAAAACACCGATAGACAGCATGACACACACACACACACACACACACAACCACACACCCAAACGCACACGCACACACACATACGAAATGAACACAGAAAACACCAAAAGACACACAAGAAACAGGGACAAACGTTCCACAACATGAACAAACCACAAGCACAAAGACGCAAGGCAAACAAAAGGAAGGGTGACAAAGAGAGTACCGCCTTGGCACGGTCAGCAGCAAAAACACCACTGGGGGTTTAAACCGGTTTACGGACGTCCTAACCTCACACTTCTCTCAAAGTCACCCTAGCTTTACAAATATTGTAAATAAAGGTATCCCCGCTGGACTTACCCACAACATAGACGACGGTGAACACAGGACAACATGTAAAACATAGCATAATAACTGTGACAATCCGTCAAATATGTACTCAATGGCTTTGCTGAAGTCAGAGCACCTGCAGGTAAGCCGTTAAGGGCACGACAGGGAAAAAATAATACATGAGTCTGGTAAGCTCCTCCTGTATCCTGTAAGCCTTTTCTTCTGAATAGACACTACAGATAAACACCGAAAAGCCGCTAGAAAAAAACGTATCCTTTTACCCTAAATACATTATACCATGTGACAATGATGAATTGTTCCACTTTGACAAATTCAGCATGCGTGCAAACCTATTGATTCCCATATTATTTGAAATGAACTCGTCCAGATCTTACTTTGGAACCCATCCATTTTTCATATGGAGGGTGCACAGCATACCAGTTATTTTCTGGAATAAGCCATTGATATTAATAAGTTCAGTAAACAGTGCAGACCCTGATCAGACGGCTCATCCAGGAGCCATCTGATATGGATATACAGGGTACACTGCTTGCATAATTGTATGTCTTTATTAAGGGGCACTGTGCACTAATTGGTTAAGTGATCGCTATACAGTAGAACCCCTCTAATGCGACCACATTGTTGTCTTTATAAGCAGGTGGTTGCTTAATGCAGAGCAAAAGTAATGCAGAAAGCTCTAGGAGCTTTCTGCATTACTTTTGTCCTGCATTAAGCTACCACCTGCATCTAGCACCCATAATTATACCTCTTTTAGGTGGTCTCATTAGCGGGATTTTACTGTAGTTGGTTCTGCTGCAGATGAATTACATTTATGATGCCGATCAAACTTTAAAAAAGACGCTGAATATCTTGTAAATACAGGAATAACAAGAAAGTCATACACCTGTGTATACATTCTATATAGTGGGAATGATATTTGATTAAATGTTAATGTAATGTTACAAAAGACTGATTTCCCTGGGTCAGACAATAATTTTTGCAACAAAACAATAAAATTCAGATCATGACAAATTTGTTGCGGCATAAAACATAATTAATTACTAGAGGGATTGCATGAGACAGCTTACTGGCATGAAGAATCGTTTAATTCTAATCGCTCCAAGAGATGTGTCGTCTGCAAATTAAAATTGCTTGCTTGCACTTTCCGGAAATTAGAACAGTTGTTTTTGGGATTGGTTTGTGTGACGGAAAAAACAAGAGTGTCAAAAGGTTCGGATGCTTATGGGTCGACGAGTGACTCATCTGGGTCCAGTGTGGGTCCATGCTTATAAAGCTTTTTAGTTGAGTCTGAGTTAGTTCTCAAGCTTTTGATTGGTCTGATTTGAGTTATCAAGCTTTTGATTGGTCAGATTTGAGCCAAAGGCTCAAATCTGACCAATCAAAAACTTGAGAACGAACTCAGACTCAACTAAAAGCATGGACCCAACTTGTATAGCACTCATGTGCTAAACAAGAGATTGTCTCAGTGGTGGTGGCTTGGCCTAGTGGATGAGCTGATAAATCAGGGACCCGGAGTTCGAATCCCGGCTGCACCAGTTCAAACTTTCAGAGACGCTTTTCCGTGTCTCCCACACGCAAGAGGTTGCCTCCTCTCCGCCTAGGGGTTAAATGGGTATCTGTGAGGGTCACTAGCCCGTACTGCGGCTGCGTAATCGCGTCATATGTTAGCAGTGCTCAATATTGTAGGCGAATGGCTTAATGACCAGGGGGGTAAATGTACAGTCGGCTGAGCGGTTATTCGGACTAAAAGTAGACTATAACTAGGTATTTTACTTTACTTTTTTACACGTCCAAGCAATTTCTCCTCTAACATGCTGAACAAAAAGATCGTACATAGAAAAGTCTGAGTTATCAAATGGGCTATTCCAAAAGTCAAACAGGTCAACATACCGTGACTTTTCAAGTCAGTAAAACCTCTCTTAACCGGCAGTTAAATTTAGTATGAATATCGGTCTTGGAGACAGGTGGCAGCTTAATGCAGGGTGAAAGTCATGCAGAAAGCTCCTAGAGGAGCTTTCTGCATGATTTTCATCCTGCATTAAGCAGCCACCTACCTAAAAGTATCTAAATTATTATCTACTAGAATTCCGGTTAAGAGAGGTTATACTGTATGTTCTACAGATAAGTGTAACATGACGAATAGTGCATACCCTGGCGAGAAGGCTGCTCTAGGAGCCCTCTCATCTGGCTCTACACTGTTTGCAAAGGACATTGGTGACTCGTTTCCCGCACTGAAAGAGTTACGCTGCTTTCTATTACTTTTCAAAGACGTCATAAACACGTCCCTCAGGGGGTTAATTACTGTGCTTTCATTTTCTGAATCTGCAAATTGCGCCACACATTTGTCATGCAACTGGCTCATGAGGTATGAAACGTGTGCTGAGTATTTTATCTCTCGATCAAAATTAATGGATTTAACCATTATTCCCCTAAACAAAATCAAACCTTAACTGGCTAATTCTGGTAAGTAGGTGGCTCTTTAGAGAACAAGCCAATAGCTCAAACGATGAGATTACGAAATGAAAACATGTAAACTTCATAATCAATCGACAGTTTTCAAAGCTACATGTACGTGTTAAAGCATCTCTTTTTGAGCTTGACGTCATAATTATGACCTATGCACAACCTCTAAATCATAGAAAATAAAATTTTCAAGGGAATTTTCATTACACAATAAAATATGTTCTAAATATAATCTGAAACTGCACTTTAACACTCTCTTTCATAGATACATCTACAGTATAACCTCTCTTAACCGGAATTCTACTAGATAAGAATTTAGATACTTTTAGGCAGGTGGCTGCTTAATGCAGGGTGAAAGTCATGCAGAAAGCTCCTAGAGGAGCTTTCTGCATGACTTTCACCCTGCATTAAGCTGCCACCTGTCTGCAAGACCGATATTCATACTAAAATTAACGGCCGGTTAAGAGAGGTTTTACTGTATTAAAGAGTTTCCAAACAGAGTCGAATCAGATCAGTCCGCTCATGTAGGAACCGTCTGATCAGGGTCTGCTCTGTTTGCTTTTGGAATAACATACGAGATTATGCAGTTTTTCTTCTTTCTATATGCCATTATAATAATACATCACATTAATATTCATGACGTAATTATTTCTTACATGAATAATTCATAAGGTAAAGGGTAAAACATTCACACATTATATTGAATGCGATGTATGTAAATGTTTAGGTCCTGCACAAACCTATGAAAATCGAGAAAAAAGACCCATTCTCTCTGTAAACCACAAGAAGAGTAAGGCGGCTCGAATAACATCAAGATAAAAACAAGTGTAATACAGTCATGTCTCACTAATATGACCACTCAAACAGGTATAATTCTGGATTTTATCAAACAAGTTGTAGCTTAATGCAGGACAAAATGTTATACAGAAAGTTCCTATAGGAGCTTTCTGTATTACTTTTGCCCTGCATTAAGCAACCAAATGCCTTTACAGTCTCATGTGTTCATACATTATGTGGTTGCATTAGCGAAACTCTGCTGTAAAACAAAGACTTCTCATGGTAGTTAACAATGTAGTAATCAACGTGCATAATTTGCATAACTTTCTTGTGATATGAAACACTCTCCTTACCTGTTCTAATTGAGCACCCCCTGGCGGGGGCGATCCTATGGAATGCATTTTCCATTTGTGCTATGGTCGAGGGGCAGTGGAAAGTTTCTCCTATTACTAATGATCAGTGTATCAGCGAATAGTTTTATGAGATTCACGTTATTTGGATTCTGATAAGACGTGTTTGCTAATAACATTTATTCTCTGAATCAAGAAAGTGAAGAGGTTAATTATCATAATTAAGCGTGAGGTTAAGATAGTTTGGATTCTGATCAGACGAGTTACGTAATGTTTGCACGATCAGGATCCCATCTGTTTGCAAATAACTTTTACATTCGGGATCAAGTCAATGAGGGTGTTAATATCCAAATTTAAGCGTAGTGTAAATTAAAATCGCAGGGGTATCATACTTTGTTATACAAAATACCTGAGAAACTCTCTAGAAATGCCTGAGATTTGAACTTTTTTATATAGAATATATAGGGCTAGGCAGAAAAACGAGGAAAATGTATTAGATTTTTATTTTTGTACACAAAACAGGTAATAAAAACTCGGCATTAGGATTAGACAGTAACAAATCAAACTGTTTCATTTATTTCACTAAATTATTATATGTATATAAATATTCAAGTTTTGATGGGATCTAATCAAATTATTAAGATTCCTTCTCTGAACCGCTGATTCCTAAGTGTCCCACACCCTGGTGTTATATTACTCTTCCTTGTAATAAATTTTGGGGGCGATCCAGATGCTTGCATAAATGTTTGTCTTGTATATACTGGCATCAGTTTGGACTTACAGTACCGGTATCTTGGTAGTGATGATGCTTCAACTGTTAAGACTTTACAGAACTGATATCGTGGACGTGATAATGTTTCAACAGTTATAACTTTACAGTACTGATATATTGGTAGTGATAATTCTTCAACTCTTACGACTTCACAGTACTGATATCTTGGTAGTGATGATGGTGCTTCAACAGTTATAACTTTACAGTACTGATATATTGGTAGTGATAATGCTTCAACTCTTACGACTTTACAGTACTGATATATTGGAAGTGATGGTGCTTCAACAGTTATAACTTTACAGTACTGATATATTGGTAATGATAATGCTTCAACTCTTACGACTTTACCATACATATATCTTGGTAGTGATGATACTTCAACGGTAACATAACTGATATATTGGTAGTGATGATGCTTCAACAGTTACAGAACTGATATATTGGTAGTGATGATGCTTCAACGGTTAAGACTTTACAGAACTGATATATTGGTAGCGATGATGCTTCAACGGTTAAGACTTTACAGAACTAATATATTGGTAGTGATGATGCTTCAACGGTTACAGAACTGATATCTTGGTAGTGATGTTGCTTGATCAGTTTGCACTTTACTGTACTGATGGCTCGAAAGTGTTGATGCTTCATTCACCAGTTGGACGTTGGGCGACGGACGTTTCATCAATTTGGACTTAATAGTGCTAGTTTCGTGATAGAGCTGCGTTTGGTTCATCAGTTTTGACTTTATGTTACTGTTATTTTGATAGATCGACGGATGGTTTATCAGTTTTGACTTTATATTACTGATATATTGATAGAACGGCCGATGGTTCATCAGTTCGACTTCACAGTACTGATATATTGATTGAGTGGAGGATAGTTCATCAGTTTTGACTATGTACATTTGCTGTGTTTTCTTGTCGTGGTGCTGTTCGGACGGCTGTGTGTTTTGTATGTAATGTTTACTGCATGACTCATATTTGTACTTTAACAGTTCTCGAATCTTGATACAGCGGTGGATGGCTCATCAGTTTGGATTCTACAGTACTGATACATTGCTGAGCGACGGATGGTTCATCAGTTTGGACTTTACAATACTCATATCTTGATACAGCGGTGGGTGGCTCTTCAGTTTGGACTTTACAGTGCTGATGATGCTTCACTCATCAGATTTGATTTTACCGTACTGTTGGTATCTTGATATAGCAGATGCTTCAACAGTTTGGGCTTTCCAGCATTGATATCTAGGTGTATGATCTGGGTCTACATTTTTTGCAATGCAATAATACCCCTTTTGAATTTCTCAGAGAGCATCTCATATGCAAGCAGAGAACATCCGACTGAGATGCCTTAATAATCCCAGCCACTTCGTTAGAACACACGTAGGCCTACTAAGCTGATTAGGGCTTGTACTGTTTCCGATGGTAGCGTGCAGTATTCTACACTGAATAATGGAGGGCCGAACTGTGTCAACGTTTACTTCGAAGTGTCCGAATACCCGGCTTTCTGATGATGACAGTCATTAATTCACGAGGGAATCATATCAAACTATTGCAGAATTGCTATAATCTACAGACATTTGCTACTGTGGAACTTGTAGAAATCAATGCAAGCCAATTCTAAGACGGATTCGTTCAATATACCAAAATGCAGCGAAACAAAATTAACCTGTCTGTGCAATGGCGCCATGCTTTATTATTTCTATAAAGTACAAAACGTGATGCAGTATTTTGATGTAGGAGATACAGTCATTATAATGCTTTTGAGATATTAACCCATTTGCTCCCGCTATCCCATAAATGGAGCATAAGCAATCATTGTAGACCCAGATCAGAGAGCTCCCGAAGGAGCCCTCTGATCAGGATATGCACTGTTTGCGGACCTGTTAATGTAAGAGGTTTATACCAGTGAATACATTGTGTCTGTGTTGCTGAATTTGTAATATATCTTTCTGGATCACACAGATGACCTTGCATGACTGTTCGCTCATGATATGTTTATCCACCATGCTGAATACTATGGTGACATATGTCTGACACCACTTACCCACTTAAATATCATGAACGTTTCCTGTTAATATCTCACATAAATACTTAGCAAGTTAGTGTTTATGTTATTTTAGTGTTATTTTTAAGTTCCACTTATTATATAATAATGTGAGATATTTAATGGAAACTTTTCGCAAAAGCTACGTGGTAAGTGGTGTCACAAATGTGCCACCATAGAATACAATAGACGCGTGTCATTAGTTAAAAAGCAATGATAACAATCAAGGTTTTACGCAAGCGTAAAATGGCTGCGTAACATGTCTTAAGCAGGATAGAAGAAAAAGAGGGTGCAATGTTATTTAGTACTTTTAATTAACAGATACATTGGGAAATCATGAATTTTATGTATAAATTAATAGCAGAAACGGGGGAATGTTTTAATGAGCCATGGTGCACTTAGATTTGTCTGTCGAAGCAAATAGTTGGCAATAGTTGAAAAGAATGGTAGTGTTTTAAGGTTAAACGTGTAGCTAATGACTGTATGGTGTGTGATACTAGGATAGTGAAAACTCGATTATTCGAACACTAAAATTCGTATCATTATCGATGTTTAAGACATATGGCAGCTTAAAGCAGGGTGGAAAGTCATGCAGAAAGTTCCCCTAGGAGCTTTCTGCATGACATTCACTCTGCATCAAGCACGAGAAATTGCTCGTACAACTTTAGGATGTAAACACTGTAAGTCCTATTTTTTCAATTTCTCAAACGAACACTAACTGCACATCTCATAATACAGTACACCTCGCTTATTCGAACTTCAACCCGTTCCCTCTTAACCATTTCCCTGTTCTATGTTCATTCCAAATTTCAATACCAACTGAGTATCTATGGACAAAACTTGGAAATAGTTAAAATTGAACAAGATCAAAACTTGAGTGTTTTTTCCAGCAAACTAAAGGTTCAGTTTCAGAACCACGTATCAATGGCAAACTTCAGTTACCTTACAAGCAACCACAGTGTCGTTTACTGTAGTAATGACCCCTTAATGGCACCAAATCTGGCTCATTCCTTTCTGAATATTAATTAAACAACTCCATAAAATTATATCACTAAGGAAAACGATTTTTATGACAAACAGTGCAGATCCTGATCAAAGGGTTCCATGTGGAACCCTTTGATCTGGGTCCAAACCGTTTGCATAAGTCTTATAATATATTGGGTTATTTATTGTCTTTTCATGCAGACAGCTGCTTTAAAGCAGGAGGAAGGTCATATAGGAATCTCCTTTTTGGAGCTCACTGGCCGACTTTCATCAATGTGGCCTTTGAACTTGGTAGACACTTTTCACAAATGTCTTTCCGCAATTTAAGGGATAATAAAGTAGTCTAATAAAAGCTAAAATATTTCCCCAGTCGTGTGTAGATAATGGAATTCAGATGAACAATTCAGTTTCAGATCATTCCTTTTCTACTCATGTCTGATATCAAGGACATCTGATTGTAATTCATTGCCGAATAAGTGATCATATATTGATAAACAAATAGCCAGTGACAACACTCACTGTAGTTCAGATTGCGTATCTTTACAGGCAGTATCCATTAGCTTCAGATACAGTTGAACTTCGATATATCGAACTCGGATAACTCGAATCTTGGGATAACTCGAACTGAAATTTCGCTCCTTCCTAAATTTACAATACAGAATTGTTTTAAAGTGTTTCACTGCGCATATCTAGAAAGAACTTGAGAAATTGTTTAGGTTAGAAATCGGATGACTCGACCTCTGTTATCACGAAGTAAGTTGTATGGTTCTTTGAAGTTCGAGATAACGGAGTTCAAGTGGCATCGTAGGGGCATCTTCACACACTTATTATCCCCTTTTCCCTCATAGGTTGAAATTTACTGGTTCGTCAAAAGGCCTCAATATGAGGGAATTGGATAATAGCCACTAATTTCAGATATGGTTTTCTAATTTCTAATCTGGACAGTTTCTCAAGTTTACTGCTTAATGCAGATCTAAAGTAGTTAATATCAGCATTACTTTCAGTCTGCATTCATCTGTCTTATCTGTTTCCAGATATGCGTGGGGATACACTTTAGAACAATACTGTATTGTATTTTTTGGAAATTCGAGTCATCCTAAGAAACGAGTAATCCGAGTTCGAGATATCGAAGTTCAACTGTAACCCCTTTATTTCTCCACCAAACCCTATGTTGTGACACTTTTTAGAAATCGTCTCTTTGAAGGTTTGTTTGGTTTTATCGGGTTTAACGTCGCTTTAACAGTCATATCACGACGTCCAGCTAATTACAATTGGAGGAAGACTCTTTGAGACGATTCTGAAAAGTGGTCCGAATATAGGGTTTGGTGATCACGACATAGTGACTTGGTTGATTTTAGTATTTGATTAAGCACTTTTATCTTTTATTCTGATACAGTAGAACCTGTCCTAAGCGGCCATCAAAAAAAAAGTCTATTTAAAGGTCTGATAGTGAGGTGGTAGCATAATGCAGGTCAAAAGTAATAGAACAAGCTCCTATTGGAGCTTTTCTATTACCTTTGCCTTGTATGAAGCAACCACATGCTTTTTAAGATCACTCTGTCTAAATTGATATATGGTCGCTTAATAGTTCTACTGTACTAGTAAACACATGCGGAATGCCAATACTTACCGTTACTTCGACTACGTTTGATAACGGGCATTATAGTAATCCAACATTATCCCAACAGAATCCAATCTTATCAGTCATCGCGTTCTTTTCAGTTTAAATTTATTATAAATCGCTCACGGCACTCTTGTAGGAAACTGGTCGGAGATATAATTACAGCATGTAAATCCATCGATTGAATTTGATCTAAAACTAGACACCCAAAGCAGAGACCGCTAATTGGTTATATATTCAAGCTACACATTGCACCCTGGTTCCAATTTGGCAAAGAAAGTGGGTCCTAATTTGTCGGCATCTCTCCAGAATGCAGGATATTTGTCACTTGACTAATATTGGCAAACAACCTAAATTGGCAATATTTTCAAAATACCAGACGTGCAGCTGAGCCGTAAAGATTTTTCATAGCGGTGTGAAAATACTGAATACCAATTGTTTAAATTCAGAGCATTCTAAACGAGGCATTCAAAGCCATGTTGGAATGTTTTTGTGACCAATTTCATACAGTTAATTAATGCTTAACTCTTTGCACTCTACGTAGTTTTGTCGTCTGTTCAATTGTCGTCTGCAACATTTTCAAAAATATTAATTTTCTTTCTGTGTTTGAATCTGAGTGACAAGAGTGTAAACCTCAGATCAGGTATCACGTTTTGTTGCAGCTGATATGGATCCAAACTGTTTGCAAAGGTTATAAATGGTGGGAGGATCCTTCGCTATCACGCAAAGAGTAAATCATTTTAATGTCATGCTGACTGACATTGCTTGGACAGAGTTATGGAAACATTTTTATAAGTCAGACAAAGTTTAGCTAGTGTCCAGTGTCAAATTAGCAAGACAAATGTGTATTAATGAGATAATTACATTAGAACCTATCTTAGCGGCCATAAAAAACCAGATCTAAGTATGGGTCTGTAAGCCATATGGTAGCTTAACTCCTCTCCTAGACTAATTTTAGACCCAACCTCATTGAATAAATCCACCGAATAGTTGTATTAACTATACAAAAGTATTTTTTTAGAATTGTGTAGTTTTGAAACCATTATGATAAATACAGCATTTGCTCCTATGGAGCAAATGCTTCATTTTTCACAATGGTTTCAAAATGTGACTTTTACAGAGGCGCCAAAATGCGTCACTAGGAGGAAATGTGTTAATGCAGGTCAAAAGTAATGCCGAAAGCTCCTATAGAGCCTTCTGAATTACTTTTGCCCTGCATTAAGCAATCACTTGCGTTTTAACATTCCTGTGTTCAATAAATGAATGACCGCTTAGGACAGGTTCTACTGTAGTGTACTCTGTAAACAAAAACAATTCAGTAGAACAGCGTTGTTATTTCAGTCAGTAATCGGTCAATAATTCATTAGTAATCAGTCAGTAATTAGACATTAATCAGTCAGTAATCAGTAAGTAATTAGTTGATAATCAGTCAGTAATTAGTTGATAATCAGTCAGTAATTAGTTGGTAATCAGTCAGTAATCAGTAATTAGTTGATAATCAGTAAGTAATTAGTTGATAATCAGTCAGTAATTAGTCAGTAATTAGTTGATAATCAGTCAGTAACTAGTCAGTAATCAGTCAGTAATCAGTCCGTAATTATTTGGTAATCAGTCAGTAATCAGTAAGTAATTAGTTGATAATCAGTCAGTAATTAGTCAGTAATCGGTCAGTAATCAGTTATTAATTAGTCAGTAATTAGTTAGTAATTAGTAATGACTCAAACGGTTAACAATTTACCTTAGTTTAATCCTTCCAATATTTATCTAAATGTATTCTTTATGACACCAAACAAAGGGTGTTAATAAGACTCTGGGTTAATGGGTGTCCAACATGTGACTCTTGGTTACATTTAACCATTTCAAGGCGGTAAACGAGTCATTAATACCATTTGCACACAGTGTAGACCCAGATGAGAGTGACCCTAGAGGAGCCCTTTCATTGGGATCTGCGCAGTTTGTCATGTTATATTTTTTTAACAAAAAGAAAAAAGCGTAATATTCACGTTAAGCTTGACCTGGAATAGTCTACTTTTGGAATAGTCTATTTGATACTTCGGTTGAAAGTGCTAACTACACCCTGGGGGCATATACAGATGTCATATTAGTTGGTATGCATTTTGTCAAGGCAGGTAGATAGTGTATCCTGCAATGACGTCTATTAACATGTTCTACCTGTCTACAGTTGGTCAATTATGACCTTCACTTGATATAAACGCCTTTTCACGCCACTGCAAACAGAATTGACCCAGATCAGACGGCTCATGCTTATGGAATAATATAGATATGATTCTACAGTTTCTACCAATACCAAAATCATCCTGTATATATATGCCACTGTGCGTAAAGTTCCGCTAATAAATACCCATTATGTCATTATTTTTTACATAAATGTTCAACAGTGAAAGTGCAAAACTGACAGCAGACTGATAAAGTATGAAAATGGAATCATGAGTCATAGTCTGTATTACTCTATAGGTTTCATCTGAATTCTGAAAGTAGGAGATTCTTCGAAAGCAAACGCAGCAATGCGGAAAGAGAAAATTGAAGACTCGCGTTTATTGAATCTGTTCATTAGCAGTTCTTAAAAGCGCAACACGACTCACGCCCCATAGCACCGGCTTAGTATTTATTTTTCATAACTAATAGCATGGAAACTAATGATCCCGATTCCCGAAGGCCAAAAAATGTAACAAACACTGAGAATTAAAAACAAGATATTTAATATTTAGTTTGCTGTTCAAATAAGTTTTACAATTTTTTTCACCCACTACATATTCAAAATTTAAGATATAATTAGTTTGTCTACCAACATGCAATCAGGGTGTAAAGCACTTTTGATTCTGATGAGGTATAATAATGAGACGCTGAGTTCCTCGTCGCCTCAACTGCGCCCGGACCGTTTGCAAGGGTAATCACTAATCACGGATCAGCCAGCAGCAGGCTAAAGGTTAATAGTCTTCGTTTGTTTACGCAGCCGTTCAGTGCATCAATTTTTGTGTTTGTAAACAGTTCCTCCGTGAATATTCATGAAAGAAATAATGACGTCATGAATATTGATTAGATTAATTTGTTATAATAGCACACGGACACGTGAAGTTTTGGCCATGACAGAAACTCTAGACTCGTATCTATATTATTTCATAAGCAAACAGAGCAGACCCTGATCAGACGGCTCCTATAGGAGCCGTCTGATCTGGGTCTACTCTGTTTGCAAAGGCATAGAAAGGCGTATTTATGGAGGAGGAGTGTAGGACAATGGATCTAGATTTAGATCCTTATCCTGTTAGCCCTTTAGTCCATAATGTATACGCCTTTTTCTACGACTTTGCCGAGTAGAACCAGATCAGACGGCTCCTGTAGGAGCCATCTGATCAGGATCTGCTGAGTCCTCTGTTTGCTTATGATATAATAGAGATATGATTCTACAGTGTCTGCCATTACCAAATATTCTGGTGTCTGTATGCTATTTCAACAATTAATCTAATTGATATTCACGATGTCATAATTTCTTACATGAATATTCATGGGGTCGAGGGTTAATCGCGACTTTTCTTCATTTGCAAAAGTTTCACTCCAGATGAGACACCCTGTTGTTTGGCATCATATGCTCGTATATGGGAAATAATTACCATTCGGCATATACCTTTCGAACGTTTGCACATGTGACAATTTCTAATTGAATGGAGTACGGATCTCCTGATCATGACTTGACTTGTATTTGCATACAGCTTGGATCCAGATTAAACGCCGAATAACTCGGCGTCTCATCAGGATTCAAGCTGTTTTGACACTCGGCCAACGATGGTCAAAACCGCACCAGATCAAGATTGGAACATACATTATTTGTACAGGGAAAGGGTTCGGGGTAAAGTTTAACTATTGATACATGCTTCCTAAGAATGATAACAGTCTCAGTTTGACGTCATAGCGTGTGAGTACAAGCACGAAGAGCTTCTGAATCATCTAAATATAATACTTCAACAACATTTTCCGATTGTTTATATCAAACATTAACCATGTCAATAGTCCATTACTGTTCAAAGGTATACATGTACATTGTAGTTCATTCAGTATAAAGGGTCAAATTTGTGCGAAGCTTTTGAATAACAAACTGTGCAAACTCTGATCAGCGGGTTCCTTTAGGAGTACTCTGATCTGGGTCTACATTGTTTCCAAATGAAAGTCACCTCGTTTCCCGCATTCAAATGGTAAGCATCATTGTTTCTGCATTTAAACTCAAACAGGTCTGGATATATACAATTTTCTCGAAAAGTAAAATAAACCTAGATATAGAGAATAATAGGTTAGTGCCGTAGATGGGACGCTTTATCCGACGAGGGGAGAAAACGTTGAGGCGAGGCTTGCCGAGCCTCAACTGTTTTCTCTCCGAGTCGGATAAAGGCGTCCCATCTACGGCACTAACCTATTATTCGATTTATCCAGTCAATATAGTTAAATGTCTTTTTTATAGACTCATAACACTCTTGAAATAATTTACATTGAAAATGCAGTTTTTCGATAAACGGATCCCTCCCTTTTCACTTCCATTTAGACGTAAATAGATCTAATGAGCTACCGCAGAGGAATATAGTTTCGATACTTGTATTACTAGAAGGGAAACGTGGTTGAATTTGAAAAATAAGATGATTTGAATCGAGGGTCGATAAGTTATTTCAAACAGACATGATCTATATTCTTTGGTCAAATTCGAGTTACGTAGTCTCGGTTTCTATTTTTAGATTCTACCTAACGTCACTCAGAAATCGATGGAACTGAACAGGCTATATTTAGGTTTATGACTATCACCGCCCCTGTAAGAGTTTATCAATCAAATAATCATGAGAGTGAAAAGAAAACATTTACTATTTATCTGTCAATCTTTGCTTCCAGGTTTGATTTTATCAAAAACGGGTTTTGCCAGCGGTGGATTAAATTAATAAAAGTGATAAATCAACGTCATTTTGTATGTGGCCTCAGTGGCGTAATCGGTAAGGGCGACGTCTCTAGAGAGATTAGAATTAGTTTTTGTAGGATCAGGCGCGGGTTCGAATCCAGCTGTAGCCAATTATTTTTATTTTTTCTCATTTGAATAATTCTTCTGGTGACCAAATAGATCTGTTAGATCTATTCCATCAACATGTTTATGAATATTTACAGAAAACTAAAATAGTTCCATGGTTATAGAATCATTACGCCTATCTACTAACCTAATAAACCTTCCACTACCGGAAGTAACCTAATAAACCTAAGTTTATTTGCACCCCCTTTATTATGTCACGAGAGAAGCCTGGTGACTGGATAAATATGGTGTAAGAATATGTCAGGTAGATAAATCCGTTTTACGGACCCGTACTGCCATTAGGCAAACTAAGGAAAATAATGGCATCACGGATGTATTTTCTCGTATGATTCCGGAACTGTTTTGACGGATGAACCATTTCCTTCATATAAACGCCTTCGTGCACATTTGCACACAGATGTGGACCAAGATTAGACGGCTCCTTTAGGAGCTGGCTGATCAGGGTATGTGCTGTTTGCTTACAGTATATTAATAATACATGTTTATCTGATTCTACAGTTTAGGCCTGAACCAAAGTGGTATGTGTTACACATTTACCATTATAAAATTAGTATTAATGGTGTCATTATTTCTTACATGAATATTTTAAAGGTAAGGAGTTATTTTGACAGCACGTGGTTAAAATTGTCCTCAAGAATATCCTTATGTCTTATAGAAATCTTATTAGAAAAATGCACAGTTACAAAAGGTGTGCTATTACAGTATGTGAAACACGTAGTCTGCGATCACCGTATATATGTATAAAAATATACGGACAAAATGTCCGTCGGACACAAGGTGGCCAAAATGCCATTCATGTTTTTGCAAGGGTGGATAAAATGTCCCTCATGTTTTGCAAGGGTTGGCAAAGTGTCCCTCATTTTATTTTTGACAAGGATGCACAAAACGTCCCTCATCATTTTTACCAGGGGGAACAAAATGTCCCTCGTATTTTTGCAAGGGTGGACAAAGTGTGCCTTATCATTTTACCAGGGGAGGGTGTCCCTCGTGTTTTTGCAAGAGTGGGCAAAATGTCCCTCATCATGTTTACCAGGAGGGAACGGAATATCCCTCATGTTTTGCAAGGGTGGACAAAATGTCCCTCATCATTTTAACCGGGGGACAAAATGTCCCTAATGTTTTTGCAAGGGTGGACAAAATGACCCTCATCATTTTTACAATGAGGAACAAAATGTCCCTCATGTTTTGCAAGGGTGGACACAATATTCCTCATCACCCCATCATGTTTACCAGGGGGAACACCATGCCCCTCGTGTTTTTGCAAGGGTGGACATCATTTTACAAGGGGAAACAAAATGTCCCCAGGACAAAATGTCCCTCAAAGTAGCTGTATCTGCTCTGTTAGCTGTTTTGCATTATACTTTACTTTCAGTCTGCTTTAAGCTTAATAACTCTGGTAGAAAATAGTAAGTAAACATGATAAAGAAATAGAAATTTTGTATCAGATTTTGCATTTCTACTATCAAGTGTAATTTCTAGGCAAAACATGGAGGATACTTAATTAGAGATGCATGTCAAACTAGCCTCAAGTGTTTTGATACTAATGTCGAAATACGGATGTATCTGTCTAATCATCTGCACCAATGAAAACTTCATCAAAACTTCGAAAGATAATATGAAGTACTATAGAACCGCAACCTTATGTTGATTGGATACAGGGATCTTCAAAAAAGGCAGTTGCTTAATAAAGGATAAACGTAACGCAGAAAGCTCCTGTAGGAGCTTTCTGTGCTATTTTTTACCTGTATTAAGCTACAACCTACGTTGATGGTTTTATCACATAGTCTGCTATGTGGGAGTGCCAAAACAGAGTGTCGTAAATCGCGGAAATGCACTAGTGCATTTTATGCAGATGAGCGGTTTGATATGCCTGTACTACGTTGTAAACAAGGACCGACATAGCCCTTAGATATAGTATGTTTATGGCACGTTTTAGGGTTATGTGATAAAACGAATCTTACATTCGTGTTCAATACAATATTTTTATGAAACTCGTTTACTATAATGAATATTACACTCGATAAAGCTCGTGTCATATTATTATAGTAAACAATTTGTAATGATCACTCATATAAGATCCTCTATTTACTGTAGATATAAAAAGCAGCATAAATATTCAGTTGTAATGTAAGAATAAATGATATAATGTGATATGAATAAGACAAATGAGAACAATTGTCACTGGGATCCTAGACTGCTGGAAGATAGCAAAGCGTTATCCGAATCTATCAAATTATTTAAATGACCGCATACAGAAGAGTAGATTGTCTGCCACCCAAGCAGCAATTGCAGAATGTCCGTAGATTTCCCATACATGTAATTAACTTAACGTAAATACAAAATGTAGGTCCATCATTGCAAAGTATGTCATCCTCAGCCGTTACACTATTACAATAATTATATCTTTCTAACAGAGGTCCAGATAAGATGAGAAAATTAAAACATTTCAAGAATAAATCCTTTATTTATTCACCAAACCCTATCTTGTGATCTCGAGACGATTCTAAAGAGTGGTCAAAACATTGAGCTTGGTGGAGAAATGACGATTTTACAAAACTACAGATAAAGGTGCGTATAGTACCCAAATACTAAACTCGTCATTTCTATAGGGTTTGGTAGAGGAATTAAGGAACTATTGTTTAAATGTTTAAATTTATGTATCTTATCTTGACCTCTGGATTTTAACATTCGAGTACGCACATTTATGTGTTGCTCTGTTCATAATGATGATCAGGAATTAACCCTTAACCCTTAACCCTTTCCCTCATATAAATATGTTTTCACGCATTTGCAAACAGAGTAGACCCAGATCAGACGGCTCATAGAGGAGCCGTCTGATCAGGGTCTGCTCTGTTTGCTAATAAAACTTAATAGCTTTGTTTCTTTACTTTCTAAAATGGCTATAATGTTCCACCTCCATATTTCATTATAACTATTTAGCCTATGAATATTCAATAGACATTGAAATTTAAAATAAACATAGAACAGGGAAATGGTTAATGTGAAGGAACTGTCTAAATAAGACCTTAGCAAATACTGTTGACCCAAATCAAAGGTCTCCTGAAGGAACATTGACCCAAACCAAAGGTCTCCTGAAGGAACATTGACCCAAATCAAAGGTCTCCTGAAGGAACATTGACCCAAACCAAAGGTCTCCTGAAGGAATATTGACCCAAATCAAAGGTCTCCTGAAGGAACATTTTGATCTGGGTTTGCACTGTTTGTCATAAATCCTAATTTTCTTCTGTAATAAATTTTGATACATGTTTTATTTAATTAAAATTCAGAAATAGAGGGGCAAATTTTAATCATTCAGCATATTAAGGGTAACTATTAATGGAACTGTCATTTCATAACTACAATAAATAACATATCACCACCTTCGTGCTAATAAATTATACATCTTCCTACCCTGCATCAACAGCTGCATCGTTTCTATCGATATTGCTACACCTACTACGGGCTCTATTGTATGTTAAACAATATACCACAAATTTGAAATTGTGAAATCGTGAAATTATGAATTCTATTGTGTGTAATCTTGAAGTGGAAATGTCACCGCCGGTATTTCGTAGTAATTCAACTAGCTCATGACATATTCATTATACATATAGGCCTACTGAGTATTTTATCTCTCAATCAAAATTAATGGATTTAACTATTATTCCCCTAATCAAACACCAAACCCTAATCAAACACCAAACCCTAAACTTGCTAATTCTGGTATGTAGGGGCTTTGTCAGAGAAATGGCCTATAGCTTAAAAGATGACTCGAATAGAAAATATGTAAACCGCATAAGCAATCGACACTTTTCAAGGTATTTGACAAAGGAGTATGTGTTAATGCATCTCTGGGATTGTAAAGGTTTGAGCTTGACGTCATATGACCTATGCACAGCCTCTAAATCATAGAAAAGAACAATTTCAAGGGAAGTTTCATTACAGAATTAAATATGTTCTTAATATAATCTGAAACTGCATTTTAACCCTTTCTTTAATATAAACATGTATATACCTATTTAAGAGTTTGCAAGCAGAGTCGAACCAGATCAGTCGGCTCATGTAGGAACCCTCTGATCAGGGACCGTTCTGTTTGGTTTTGGAATAACATACAGTAAAACCTCTCTATAACGGCCACTCAATTACATCAAGTATTTTGTGTTAATGGCAGGTGGCTACTGAAAGCAAGGTGAAAGTAAAAAAGAACGCTCATATAGGAGCGTTCTGTTTTACTTTCACATTGCTTTAAGCACCCACCTGCACTAAATACAAACTAATTAACACAATTTAGTGACCGTTATAGAGAGAATTCACTGTAGATCTGATTATACAGTTTTTGTCCTGGTCCAATTTTCCTGTTCCCAAATGCCATTATAATAATACATCCCATTAATATTCATGATGTAATTATTTCTTACATGAATAATTAATAAGGTAAAGGGTAAAACATTAACACATTATATTGAATGCGATGTATGTAACTGCACTAACCTATGAAAATACCCATTGTCTCTGAAAAAGACATTAAGAGTAGGGCGGTTCGAAAAACATCAAGATAAAAACAAGTGTAATACAGTCATATCTCGCTAATATGACCACTCAAAAGAAGTATAATTCAGAATTTTGTAAAACAAGGTGTAGCTTAATGCAGGACAAAATGTTATATAGGAGCTTTCTGTATTACTTTTGCCTTGCATTAAGCAATCAAATGCCTTTCCAGTCTCATGTGTTCATAAAATATGTGGTTGCATTAGCGAAACTCTGCTGTACAAACAAAGAGTTATCATGTTAGTTAACACTGTGTATAATTTCAACATTCTTGTAATATAAAACACTCTCCTTATCTATTCTAATTGATCACCCACTGGCGGGGGCGATCCTATGGAATGCATTTTCTATTTGTGCTATGGTCGAGGGGAAGTGGAAAGCTTCTCCTATTACTGATGATCAGTGTAGCAGTGAATAGTTTTATGAGATTCACGTTATTTGGATTCTGATAAGACGTGTTTGCTAATAACATTTATTGTCTGAATCAAGAAAGTGAAGAGGTTAATTATCATAATTAAGCATGAGGTTAAGACAGTTTGGATTCTGATCAGACGAGTTACGTAATGTTTGCACGATTAGGATACAATCTGTTTGCAAATAACTTTTACATTCGGGATCAAGTCAATGAGGGTGTTAATATCCAAATTTAAGCGTAGTGTAAATTAAAATCGAAGGGGTATCATACTTCGTTATACAGAATACCTGAGAAACTCCCTAGAAATGCCTGAGATTTGATCTTTTTTATATAGAATATATAGGGCTAGGCAGAAAAACGAGGATAATGTATTAGATTTTATTTGTGGGAGTGATGGCCCAGTGGTAGGACGTTAGACTTGGGATCGAAGGGTCCCCGGTTCGAATCCTGCCATCGGACTATCAGAATATTCTGAGCAAAAAATACATCCCACGTTTGCTCCTCTCTACCCAGGTGTATAAATGGGTACCTGTGAGGGAAATAAGCCAATGTGTCATGGCTGCCTTGGGCACCGAATGTTAATGGTCGACTTATAACCCAGTGATCAGGGGGGTAAATTGTGAAGTCGGGAGAATAAGTACAGTCTATGTAGTTCCAGACTATAAACCTCACCTTTCCTTTTTTGTACACAAAACAGGTAATAAAAACTCGGCATTAGTAACAAATCAAACTGTTTCATTTATTTCACTAAATTATTATATTTATATAAGTATTCAAGTTTTGATGGGATCTAATCAAATTATTTAGATTCCTTCTCTGAACCGCTGATTCCTAAGTGCTCCACACCCTGGTGTTATATTACTCTTCGATGTAATAAATTTTGGGGCGATCCAGATGATTGCATAAATGTTTGTCTTGTATATACTGGCATCAGTTTGGACTCACAGTACCGGTATCTCGGTAGTGATGGTGCTTCAACTGTTAAGACTTTACAGTACTGATATCTTGGTAGTGATGGTGCTTCAACAGTTACAAAACTGATATCTTGGTAGTGAGGATGCTTCAACAGTTATAGAACTGATTTCTCGTTAGTGATGATGCTTCACGAGTTACAGAACTGATATATTGGTAGTGATGTTGCTTGATCAGTTTGCACTTTACTGTACTGATGGCTCGATAGTGTGATGCATCATTCACCAGTTGGACGTTGGGCGACGGACGTTTCATCAATTTGGACTTAATAGTACTAGTTTCTTGACAGAGCTGCGTTTGGTTCATCAGTTTTGACTTTATGTTACTGTTATTTTGATAGATCGACGGATGGTTTATCAGTTTTGACTTTATATTACTGATATATTGATAGAACGGCCGATGGTTCATCAGTTCGACTTCACAGTACTGATATATTGATTGAGTGGAGGATAGTTCATCAGTTTTGACTATGTACATTTGCTGTGTTTTCTTGTCGCGGTGCTGTTCGGACGGCTGTGTGTTTTGTATGTAATGTTTACTGCATGACTCATATTTGTACTTTAACAGTTCTCGAATCTTGATACAGCGGTGGATGGCTCATCAGTTTGGATTCTACAGTACTGATACATTGCTGAGCGACGGATGGTTCATCAGTTTGGACTTTACAATACTCATATCTTGATACAGCGGTGGGTGGCTCTTCAGTTTGGACTTTACAGTGCTGATGATGCTTCACTCATCAGATTTGATTTTACCGTACTGTTGGTATCTTGATATAGCAGATGCTTCAACAGTTTGGGCTTTCCAGCATTGATATCTAGGTGTCTGATCTGGGTCTACATTTTTTGCAATGCAATAATACCCCTTTTGAATTTCTCAGAGAGCATCTCATATGCAAGCAGAGAACATCCGACTGAGATGCCTTAATAATCCCAGCCACTTCGTTAGAACACACGTAGGCCTACTAAGCTGATTAGGGCTTGTACTGTTTCCGATGGTAGCGTGCAGTATTCTACACTGAATAATGGAGGACCGAACTGTGTCAACGTTTACTTCGAAGTGTCCGAATACCCGGCTTTCTGATGATGACAGTCATTAATTCACGAGGGAATAATATCAAACTATTGCAGAATTGCTATAATCTACAGACATTTGCTACTGTGGAACTTGTAGAAATCAATGCAAGCCAATTCTAAGACGGATTCGTTCAATATACCAAATGCAGCGAAACAAAATTAACCTGTCTGTGCAATGGCGCCATGCTTTATTATTTCTATAAAGTACAAAACGTGATGCAGTATTTTGATGTAGGAGATACAGTCATTATAATGCTTTTGAGATATTAACCCATTTGCTCCCGCTATCCCATAAATGGAGCATAAGCAATCATTGTAGACCCAGATCAGAGAGCTCCCGAAGGAGCCCTCTGATCAGGATATGCACTGTTTGCGGACCTGTTAATGTAAGAGGTTTATACCAGTGAATACATTGTGTCTGTGTTGCTGAATTTGTAATATATCTTTCTGGATCACACAGATGACCTTGCATGACTGTTCGCTCATGATATGTTTATCCACCATGTTGAATACTATGGTGACATATGTCTGACACCACTTACCCACTTAAATATCATGAACGTTTCCTGTTAATATCTCACATAAATACTTAGCAAGTTAGTGTTTATGTTATTTTAGTGTTATTTTTAAGTTCCACTTATTATATAATAATGTGAGATATTTAATGGAAACTTTTCGCAAAAGCTACGTGGTAAGTGGTGTCACAAATGTGCCACCATAGAATACAATCGACGCGTGTCATTAATTAAAAAGCAATGATAACAATCAAGGTTTTACGCAAGCGTAAAATGGCTGCGTAACATGTCTTAAGCAGGATAGAAGAAAAAGAGGGTGCAATGTTATTTAGTACTTTTAATTAACAGATACATTGGGAAATCATGAATTTTATGTATAAATTAATAGCAGAAACGGGGGAATGTTTTAATGAGCCATGGTGCACTTAGATTTGTCTGTCGAAGCAAATAGTTGGCAATAGTTGAAAAGAATGGTAGTGTTTTAAGGTTAAACGTGTAGCTAATGACTGTATGGTGTGTGATACTAGGATAGTGAAAACTCGATTATTCGAACACTAAAATTCGTATCATTATCGATGTTTAAGACAGATGGCAGCTTAATGCAGGGTGGAAGTCATGTAGAAAGTTCATCTAGGAGCTTTCTGCATGACATTCACTCTGCATCAAGCACGAGAAATTGCTCGTACAACTTTAGGATGTAAACACTGTAAGTCCTATTTTTTCAATTTCTCAACCGAACACTAACTGCACATCTCATAATACAGTACACCTCGCTTATTCGAACTTCAACCCGTTCCCTCTTAACCATTTCCCTGTTCTATGTTCATTCCAAATTTCAATACCAACTGAGTATCTATGGACAAAACTTGGAAATAGTTAAAATTGAACAAGATCAAAACTTGAGTGTTTTTTCCAGCAAACTAAAGGTTCAGTTTCAGAACCACGTATCAATGGCAAACTTCAGTTACCTTACAAGCAACCACAGTGTCGTTTACTGTAGTAATGACCCCTTAATGGCACCAAATCTGGCTCATTCCTTTCTGAATATTAATTAAACAACTCCATAAAATTATATCACTAAAGAAAACGATTTTTATGACAAGCAGTGCAGATCCTGATCAAAGGGTTCCATGTGAAACCCTTTGATCTGGGTCCAAACTGTTTGCATAAGTCTTATATATTGGGTTCTTTATGTCTTTTCAGGCAGACAGCTGCTTTAAAGCAGGAGGAAGGTCATACAGGAATCTCCTTTTTGGAGCTCACTGGACGACTTTCATCAATGTTACCTTTGAACTTGGTATACACTTTTCACAAATGTCTTTCCGCAATTTAAGGGATAATAAAGTAGTCTAATAAAAGCTAAAATATTTCCCCAGTCGTGTGTAGATAATGGAATTCAGATGAACAATTCAGTTTCAGATCATTCCCTTTCTACTCATGTCTGATATCAAGGACATCTGAGTGTAATTCATTGCCGAATAAGTGATCATATATTGATAAACAAATACAACGTGTGACGCCAGTGACAACACTCACTGTAGTTCAGATTGCGTATCTTTGCAGGCATTATCCATTAGCTTCAGATACAGTTGAACTTCGATATCTCGAACACGTATAACTCGAATCTCGGGATAACTCGAACTTAAAGTTCGACCCTTCCTTAATTTACAATACAGACTTTTTCTAAAGTGCTCAACTACGCATATCTAGAAACACATGTAACAGCTTAATGCAGGTTGAATGCAATGATGAAAGTTCCTACAGGAGCTTTCAGCATTACTTTAGACCTGCATTAAGCGGTGAACTTGAGAAATTATTTAGGTTAGAAATCGGATGACTCGACCTCTGTAATCACGAAGTAAGTTGTATGGTTCTTTGAAGTTCGAGATATTGGAGTTCAAGTGGCATCGTAGGAGCATCTTCACACACTTATTATCCCCTTTTACCTCATAGGTTGAATTTTACTGGTTCGTCAAAAGGCCTCAATATGAGGGAATTGGATAATAGCCACTAATTTCAGATATGGTTTTCTAATTTCTAATCTGGACAGTTTCTCAGGTTTACTGCTTAATGCAGATCTAAAGTAATTAATTTCAGCATTACTCTCGGTCTGCATTAATCTGTCTCACCTGTTTCCAGATATGCGTAGGGAGACACTTTAGAACAATACTGTATTGTAAATTTTGGAAATTCGAGTCATCCTGAGAAACGAGTATTCCGAGTTCGAGATATCGAAGATCAACTGTAGCCCCCTTATTTCTCCACCAAACCCTAAGTTGTGACACTTTTTAGAAATCGTCTCTTTGAAGGTTTATTTGGTTTTATCGGGTTTTACGTCGCTTTAACAGTATTTCAGTCACATCGCGACGTACAGCTAATTACTGATGGAGGAAGACTCTTTGAGACGATTCTAAAAATGATCCCAATATAGGGTTTGGTGGTCACGACATAGTGACTTGGTTGATTTTAGTACGACGTATTTGGTTAAGCACTTTTATCTTTTACTCTGATAAGTAGAACCTGTATTAAGCGGCCATCAAAAATGTCCATTTAAAGGTATGTAAGTGAGGTGGTAGCTTAATACAGGTCAAAAGTATTGGAGCTTTTTCTATTACCTTTTCCCTTTATTAAGCAACCACATGCTTTTCAAGATCACTCTGTCTAAATTGATATATGGTCGCTTAATAGTTCTACTGTACTAGTAAACACATGCGGAATGCCAATACTTACCGTTACTTCGACTTCGTTTGATAACGGGCATTATAGTAATCCAACATTATTCCAACAGAATCCAATCTTATCAGTCATCGCGTTCTTTTCAGTTTTAAATTTATTATAAATCGCTCACGGCACTCTTGTAGGAAACTGGTTGGAGATATAATTACAGCATGTAAATCCATCGATTGAATTTGACTTTAAGCTAGACTACCAAAGCAGAGACCGCTAATTGGTTATATATTCAAGCTACACATTGCACCCTGGTTCCAATTTGGCAAAGAAAATGGGCCCTAATTTGTCGGCATTTCTCCAGAATGCAGGATATTTGTCACTTGACTAATATTGGCAAACAACCTAAATTGGCAATATTTTCAAAATACCAGACGTGCAGCTGAGCCGTAAAGATTTTTCATAGCGGTGTGAAAATACTGAATACCAATTGTTTAAATTCAGAGTATTCTAAACGAGGCATTCAAAGCCATGTTGGAATGTTTTTGTGACCAATTTCGGACAGTTAATTAATGCTTAACTCTTTGCACTCTACGTAGTTTTGTCGTCTGTTCAATTGTCGTCTGCAACATTTTCAAAAATATTAATTTTCTTTCTGTGTTTGAATCTGAGTGACCAGAGTGTAAACCTCAGATCAGGTATCACGTTTTGTTGCAGCTGATATGGATCCAAACTGTTCGCATACAGGTCACAAATGGCGGGAGAATTCTTCGCTATCATGCAAAGAGTTAATCATTTTAATAGCATGCTGACATTACTTGGACGGAGTTATGGAAATATTTTAAGACAAATTTTAGCTAGTGCCCAGTGTCAAATTAGCAAGACAATTACGTATTTATTAGAAAATTACAGTAAAACATATCTTAGCGGCCATAAAAAAGGTCTAATTATGGGTCTGTAAGTCAGATGGTAGCTTAATGCTGGTCAAAAGTAATGCATTACTTTTGCCCTGCATTAAGCAACCACTTGCGTTTTAACACTCCTGTATTCAATAAATAATGAGCGCTTAGGACAGGTTCTACTGTAGTATACTCTGTAAACAAAAACAATTCAGTAGAACAGCGTTGTTATTTCAGTCAGTAATCGGTCAGTAATCCATTAGTAATCAGTCAGTAAGTAGTCAGTAATCAGTCAGTAAGTAGTATGTAATCAGTTAGTAATCAGTAAGTAATTAGTTGGTAATCAGTCAGTAATTAGTCAGTAATTAGTTGATAATCAGTCAGTAATCGGTCAATAATTAGTTATTAATTAGTCAGTAATTAGTTAGTAATCAGTAATGAGCCAAACGGTTAACAATTTACCTTAGTTTTAATCCTTCCAATATTTATCTCAATGTATTCACCAAACAATGGGTGTTAATAAGACTCTGTGTTAATTGGTGTCCAGCGTGTGACTCTTGGTTACCTTTAACCCTTTCAATGCGGTAAACGAGTCATTAATACCATTTGCACACAGTGTAGACCTAGATGAGAGGGATCCTACAGTGGTCATATTAGTGGGTATGCATTCTGTCAAGGCAGGTAGACAATGCATGCTGCAATGACTTCTATTAACATGGTCTACCTGTCTACAGTTGGTCAATATGACCTTTCCTTGATATAAACGCCTTTTCACGCCACTGCAAACAGAATTGACCCAGATCAGACGGCTCATGCTTATGGAATAATATAGATATGATTCTACAGTTTCTACCAATACCAAAATCATCCTGTATGTATATGCCACTGTGCGTAAAGTTCCGCTAATAAATACCCATGTTGTCATTATTTTTTACATGAATGTTCAACAGTGAAAGTGCAAAACTGACAGCAGGCTGATAAACTATGAAAATGGAATCATGAGTCATAGTCTGTATTACGCCATAGGTTTCATCTGAATTCTGAAAGTAGGTGATTCTTCGAAAGCAAAAGCAGCAATGCGGAAAGAGAAAATTGAAGACTCGCGTTTATTGAATCTGTTCATTAGCAGTTCTTAAAAGCGCAACACGACTCACGCCCCATAGCACCGGCTTAGTATTTATTTTTCATAACTAATAGCATGGAAACTAATGATCCCGATTCCCGAAGGCCAAAAAATGTAACAAACACTGAGAATTAAAAACAAGATATTTAATATTTAGTTTGCTGTTCAAATAATTTTTACAATTTTTTTCAGCCACTACATATTCAAAATTTAACCCTTCGCTTGCTAATCGCGTCAATATACCTACCTGTTAATAGTGAAGACCCAGATGAGACAGCTCCTGCAGGAGCTGTTTCATCAGGGTCTGCACTATTTACAAGTTGATTGTGCAACCAGTGCACTCCACAGCAGTGATTGCACAGCGAAATACGTGTACACAGTGAAGATATATGTAATTATACAACAGGGCGTGGGTTAAGAAGGAGAAATGTATTTTAAAATTCAGCAAGCGAAGGGTTAAGATATAATTAGTTTGTCTACCAACATGCAATCAGGGTGTAAAGCACTTTTGATTCTGATGAGACGCCGAGTTCCTCGTCGCCTCAACTGGACCCGGACTGTTTGCAAGGGTAATCACTAATCACGGTTCAGCCAGCAGCAGGCTAAAGGTTAATAGTCTTCGTTTGTTTACGCAGTAGTTCGGTGCATCAATTTCTGTGTTTGTAAACAGTTCCACCTTGAATATTCATGAAAGAAATAATGACGTCATGAATATTGATTAGATTAATTTGTTATAATAGCACACGGACACGTGAAGTTTTGGCCATGACAGAAACTCTAGACTCGTATCTATATTATTTCATAAGCAAACAGAGCAGACCCTGATCAGACGGCTCCTATAGGAGCCGTCTGATCTGGGTCTACTCTGTTTGCAAAGGCATAGAAAGGCGTATTTATGGAGGAGGAGTGTAGGACAATGGATCTAGATTTAGATCCTTATCCTGTTAGCCCTTTAGTCCATAATGTATACGCCTTTTTCTACGACTTTGCCGAGTAGACCCAGATCAGACGGCTCCTGTAGGAGCCATCTGATCAGGATCTGCTGAGTCCTCTGTTTGCTTATGATATAATAGAGATATGATTCTACAGTGTCTGCCATTACCAAATATTCTGGTGTCTGTATGCTATTTCAACAATTAATCTAATTGATATTCACGATGTCATAATTTCTTACATGAATATTCATGGGGTCGAGGGTTAATCGCGACTTTTCTTCATTTGCAAAAGTTTCACTCCAGATGAGACACCCTGTTGTTTGGCATCATATGCTCGTATATGGGAAATAATTGCCATTCGGCATATACCTTTCGAACGTTTGCACATGTGACAATTTCTAATTGAATGGAGTACGGATCTCCTGATCATGACTTGACTTGTATTTGCATACAGCTTGGATCCAGATTAAACGCCGAATAACTCGGCGTCTCATCAGGA
The DNA here is from genome assembly GCA_963576725.1 of Azorinus chamasolen. Taxonomy (NCBI): domain Eukaryota; kingdom Metazoa; phylum Mollusca; class Bivalvia; order Cardiida; family Solecurtidae; genus Azorinus; species Azorinus chamasolen. Next base: position 2,118,261 of record OY755251.1, on the reverse strand, counting down.
TTCAAGCTGTTTTGACACTCGGCCAACGATGGTCAAAACCGCACCAGATCAAGATTGGAACATACATTATTTGTACAGGGAAAGGGTTCGGGGTAAAGTTTAACTATTGATACATGCTTCCTAAGAATGATAACAGTCTCAGTTTGACGTCATAGCGTGTGAGTACAAGCACGAAGAGCTTCTGAATCATCTAAATATAATACTTCAACAACATTTTCCGATTGTTTATATCAAACATTAACCATGTCAATAATCCATTACTGTTCAAAGGTATACATGTACATTGTAGTTCATTCAGTATAAAGGGTCAAATTTGTGCGAAGCTTTTGGATGACAAACTGTGCAGACTCTGATCAGCGGGTTCCTTTAGGAGTACTCTGATCTGGGTCTACATTGTTTCCAAATGAAAGTCAACTCGTTTCCCGCATTCAAATGGTAAGCATCATTGTTTCTGCATTTAAACTCAAACAGGTCTGGATATATACAATTTTCTCGAAACGTAAAATAAACCTAGATATATGGTATAAGAATATGTCAGGTAGATAAATCCGTTTTACGGACCCGTACTGCTATTAGACAAATAAGGAAAATAATGGCATCACGGATGTATTTTCTCGTATGATTCCGGAACTGTTTTGATGGATGAACCCTTTCCTTTATATAACGCCTTCGTGCACATTTGCAAACAGATGTGGACTAAGATTAGACGGCTCCTTTAGGAGCTGGCTGATCAGGGTCTGTGCTGTTTGCTTACAGTATATTAATAATACATGTTTATATGATTATACAGTTTCTGCCTGAACCAAAGTGGTATGTGATACACATTTACCATTATAAAATTAGTATTAATGGTGCCATTATTTCTTACATGAATATTTAAAAGGTAAGGAGTTATTTTGAGAGCACGTGGTTAAATTGTTCTCAAGAATATTCTTATGTCTTATAGAAATGTTATTAGAAAAATGCACAGTTACAAAAGGTGTGCTATTACAGTATGTGAAACACGTAGTCTGCGATCATCGCATATATGTATAAAAGTATACGGACAAAATGTCCCTCGGACACAAGGTCCCTCATTCAGTTTTGCCAAGGTGGCCAAAATGCCATTCATGTTTTTGCAAGGGTGGATAAAATGTAACTCATGTTTTGCAAGGGTTGGAAAAATGTCCCTCATTTTATTTTTGACAAGGGTGGACAAAACGTCCCTCATCATTTTTACCAGGGGAAACAAAATGTCCCTCGTATTTTTGCAAGGGTGGACAAAGTGTGCCTCGTCATTTTACCAGGGGTGGGGGTGTCCCTCATGTTTTTGCAAGGGTGGACATAATGTCCCTCATCATTTTTACCAGGGGGGGGGATATCCCTCATGGTTTTGCAAGGGTGGACAAAATGTCCCTCATCATTTTACAAAGTGTCCCTAATGTTTTTGCAAGGGTGGACAAAATGTCTCTCATTATTTTTACAATGAGGAACAAAATGTCCCTCATGTTTTGCAAGGGTGGACACAAAATGTTCCTCATCATTTTACCAGGGGAAACAAAATGTCCCCAAGACAAAATGTCCCTCACTTAATTAAAGTAGCTGGATCTGCACTGTTAGCTGTTTTGCATTATACTTTACTTTCAGTCTGCTTTAAACTTAATTATTCTGGTACAAAATAGTAAGTAAACATGATAAGGAAATAGAAATTTTGTATCAGATTTTGCATTTCTACTATCAAGGGTAATTTCTAGGTAAAACGTGGAGGATACTTAATTAGAGATGCATGTCAAACTAGCCTCACGTGTTTTGATACTGATGTCGAAATCCGGATGCATCTGTCTAATCATCTGCACCAATGAAAACTTCATAAAAACTTCGAAAGACTATATGAAGTACTATAGAACCGCAACCTTATGTTGATTGAATACAGGGATCTTCAAAAAAAGGCAGTTGCTTAATAAAGGATAAACGTAACGCAGAAATCTCCTGTAGGAGCTTTCTGTATTACTTTTGATCTGTATTAAGCTACAACCTACGTTGATGGTTTTATCACATAATCTGCAATGTGGGAGTGACAAAACAGAGTGCCCTAAATCGCGGAAATGCACTAGTGCATTTTTATGCAGATGAGCGGTTTAATATGCATGTACTACGTTGTAAACAAGGGCCGACACAGCCGTTAGATATAGTATGTTTATGGCACGTTTAGGGTTATGTGATAAAACGAATCTTACATTCATGTTCAATACAATTCTTTTTATGAAACTCGTTTACTATAATGAATATTACACTCGATAAAGCTCATGTCTACGGTGGCACTGAGGTGACATATGCAAGATTTTTTTTTCAAGTTTGTTTTCCCGAGATAATTTTTTTATTATCTCGAGAAAACGAAACAAAGTTCGTTTTCCTGAGATAATATTTTTTATTATCTCAAGAAAACGAAGTAGTTCGTTTTGACGAGATAAATTTTTTTATTATCTCGAGAAAACGAAAAAAGTTCGTTTTCATGAGATAATTTGTTATATTATCTAAAAAAAACCCGAAGGAGTTCGTTTTTACGAGATATTTTTTTTTATTATCTCGAGAAAACGAAATAGTTCGTTTTTACGAGATAATTTTTTTTATTATCTCGAGAAAACGAAACAAAGTTCGTTTTCCTGAGATAATTTTTTAAGTCGTGCGCACTATTTCGTTTTCTCGAGATAATATTTTTTTTTATCTCGTTAAAACGAACTACTTCGTTTTCTTGAGATAATAAAAAAAATTATCTCATGAAAACGAACTTTTTTCGTTTTCTCGAGATAATAAAAAAAATTATCTCGTCAAAACGAACTACTTCGTTTTCTTGAGATAATAAAAAAAAATTATCTCGGGAAAACGAACTTTGTTTCGTTTTCTCGAGATGATAAAAAAAATTATCTCGTAAAAACGAACTTTTTTTCGTATTCTCGAGATAATAAAAAAAAATGATCTCGGGAAAACAAACTTGAAAAAAAATCTTGCATATGTCACCTCAGTGCCACCGTACATGCCATATTATTATAGTAAACAATTTGTAATTATCACTCATATAAGATCCTCTATTTACTGTAGATATAAAAAGCAGCATAAATATTCAGTTGTAATGTAAGAATAAATGATATAATGTGATATGAATAAGACAAATGAGAACAAGTGTCACTGGGATCCTAGACTGCTGGAAGATAGCAAAGCGTTATCCGAATCTATCAAATTATTTAAATGACCGCATACAGCAGAGTAGATTCCACCCAAGCAGCAATTGCCGAATGTCCGTAGATTTCCCATACATGTAATTAACTTGTAAATACAAAATGTAGGTCCACCATTGACAAAGTATATTTGTCATCCTCAGCATCTTCACTATTGCAATAATTATATCTTTATAACAGAGGTCCAGATAATATGCGAAAATTAAAACATTTCAAGAATAAATCCTTTATTTATTCACCAAACCCTATCTTGTGACCATGATTAAGAATCGTCTCTTCGAGACGATTCTAAAGAGTGGTCAAAACATTGAGCTTGGTGGAGAAATGACGATTTTACAAAACTACAGATAAAGGTGCGTATAGTACCCAAATACCAAACTCGTCATTTCTATACGGTTTGGTAGAGGAATTAAGGAACTATTGTTTAAATGTTTAAAATTATGTATCTTATCTTAACCTCTGGATTTTAACATTCGAGTACGCACATTTATGTGTTGCTCTGTTCATAATGATGATCAGGAATTAACCCTTAACCCTTTCCCTCATATAAATATGTTTTCACGCATTTGCAAACAGAGTAGACCGAGATCAGACGGCTCATAGAGGAGCCGTCTGATCAGGGTCTGCTCTGTTTGCTAATAAAACTTAATAGCTTTGTTTCTTTACTTTCTAAAATGGCTATAATGTTCCACCTTCCATATTTCATTATAACTATTTAGCCTATGAATATTCAATAGACATTGAAATTTGAAATAGACATAGAACAGAGAAATGGTTAATGTGAAGGAATTGTCTAAATAAGACCTTAGCAAATACTGTTGACCCAAATCAAAGGTCTCCTGAAGGAACATTGACCCAAACCAAAGGTCTCCTGAAGGAACATTGCCCAAATCAAAGGTCTCCTGAAGGAACATTTTGATCTGGGTTTGCACTGTTTGTCATAAATCCTAATTTTCTTCTTTAATAAATTTTGATACATGTTTTATTTAATTAAAATTCAGAAAGAGAGGGGCAAATTTTTATCATTCAGCATATTAAGGGTAACTATTAATGGAACTGTCATTTCATAACTACAATAAATAACATATCACCACCATCGTGCTAATAAATTATACATCTTCCTAACCTGCATCAACAGCTGCATCGTTTCTATCGATAGTGCTACACCTACTACGGGCTTTAGTGTGTGTTAAACAATATACCACAGTAAAAACCCTCTAAACCGGAATTCTAGCAGAGGAGAATTTAGATACTTTAAGGTATGTGACTGTATAATGCAGGGTGAAAGTCATGCAGAAAGCTCCTAGAGGAGCTTTCTGCATTACTTTCACCCTGCATTAAGCTGCCACCTGTTTCAAAGACCGATATTTATATTAATTTTGACGTCCGGATTTGAAGGGGTTTTATGTACTCTTATTAACTCTATTGCTATAGCTGTGCCATTTCTATCAGTAATGCTACAACTACTACAGGCTCTATTACACTACTCTTATTAATGCGTATTCTATCAGTATTGCTACAACTACTGCAAACTTTATGAACACTACTCTTATAAATGCCATTTCTATCAGCATTTCTACCACTACTACACACTCTATTACACTATTCTTATCAATGCCATTTCTATCAGTATTGCTACAACTAATGCAAACTTTATTAACACTACTCTTATTAATGCCATTTCTATCAGTATTTCTACAATTACTACAAACTCTATTACACTATTCTTATTGATGCCATTTCTATCAGTATTGCTACAACTACTGCAAACTTTATTAACACTACTCTTATTAATGCAATTTCTATCAGTATTTCTACAACTACTGCAGACTTTATTAACACTACTCTTATTAATACCATTTCTATCAGTATTTCTACAACTACTGTACACTTTTTTAACACTACTCTTCTTAATGCCATTTCTATCAGTACTGCTACAACTACTACACACTTTATTACACTACTCTTGTCAATGCCATTTCTATCCGTATTGCTACAACTAATGCAAACTTTATTAACACTACTTTTATTAATGCCATTTCTATCAGTATTTCTACAATTACTACAAAATCTATTACACTAGTCTTATTGATGCCATTTCTATCAGTATTTCTACAACTACTTCAGACTTTATTAACACTACTCTTATTAATGCCATTTCTATCAGTATTTCTACATCTACTGCAAACTTTATTAACACTACTCTTATTAATACCATTTCTATCAGTATTTCTACAACTACTGTACACTTTTTTAACACTACTCTTCTTAATGCCATTTCTATCAGTACTGCTACAACTACTACACACTTTATTACACTACTCTTGTCAATGCCATTTCTATCCGTATTGCTACAACTAATGCAAACTTTATTAACACTACTTTTATTAATGCCATTTCTATCAGTATTTCTACAATTACTACAAAATCTATTACACTAGTCTTATTGATGCCATTTCTATCAGTATTTCTACAACTACTTCAGACTTTATTAACACTACTCTTATTAATGCCATTTCTATCAGTATTTCTACAACTACTGCAAACTTTATTAACACTACTCTTCTTAATGCCATTTCTATCAGTATTGCTCCAACTACTGCAAACTTTATTAACACTACTCTTATTAATGCCGTTTCTATCAGTAGTGCTACAACTACTGCAGACTTTATTAACACTACTCTTATTATTGCCATTTCTATCAGTATTTCTACAACTACTACACACTCTATTACACTACTCTTATCAATGTCATTTCTATCAGTATTGCTACAACTACTGCAAACTTTAGTAACACTACTCTTATTAATGCCATTTCTATCAGTATTGCTACAACTACTGCATACTTTATTAATACTACTCTTATTAATGCAATTTCTATCAGTATTGCTACAACTACTTCAAACATATTACACTACTCTTATTAATGCCATTTCTATCAGTATTGCTACAACTACTGCAGACTTTATAAACACTACTCTTATTGATGCCATTTCTATCAGTATTGCTCCAACTACTGCAAACTTTATTAACACTACTCTTATTAATACCGTTTCTATCAGTAGTGCAGCAACTACTGCAGACTTTATTTACACTACTCTTATTAATGCCATTTCTATTAGTATTGCTACAACTACAACATACCCTATTACACTATTCTTATCAGTTCTACAACAAGTAAAATCTCGCTATCAGTATTGCTACAACTACTACATACTCTATTACACATCCTTATCAGTTCTACAGCAAATAAAACGAATCTCGCTATCAGTATTGCTATAACTACTACAGATTCTATCACACTACTCTTATCATTGCCATTTTTATCAGTATTGCTACAACTTCTACAGACTTTATTATAATATTCCTATTACACTATTCTTATTAATTCCACAGCAAATAAAGTCTCGTTAATACGACCACTCAAAACAAGTATACATGTAATTCAAGATTTTAAAAAAGTCGGGTTTTCTGCATTAATTTTGCCCTGCATTAAGCAACCACCAGCTTTTTAAGACTCCTATGTTCAATAATGAATGACCGATTAAGGCAGGTTTTACTGAACTTCAAACTGTCTATGTACAGGTTTCACTACATACATTTGCAACAGTGGAAATCAATGTACGCTAGTTCAGTGAATGTTCCATTCAATATATCATATTCGGCAAATTAAATTAACATCTATACTTGATGGCGCCATGAAACATTATTTCTTTCGTATAAATTACAATACTTGACACAATATTTTGATGTAGGAGACGTTATCATTTTTAATTCATGACATGCAAAAGTCTCATTTTGTTACCAACTCGAATTCAAATCTTATTTAACCCTTTATATGATAGAGGTAGGTAGTGTTTTAATGTAAGCCCGCCAGTCAGTCTGTCTGTCTGTCTGTCTGTTAGTCCCTTAGCGTGTCCGCTCTGTAACTCATATATACATGAGTTGGTTTAAAAATAACTTGAAATAAATGTTCACTTGAGACGACGAGTCGCAAAAAAACAAACAAGGTTCCTATCTCAAAGGTCAATGTCACAATCGGGGGTCAACATTCAATAATGGGAACATTTTGTCGTGTCAGCTCTGTAACTCTTACATACATGAGTGGATTTCAATATAACCTGATACAAATATTCACGACCTTGAGACAATGTATTGCGAAAATGAATCATGTTCCTGTCTCAAAGGTCAAGGTCACATTCGAAGTCAAAGTTAAAAGAAATGGGAACATTTACCGTGTCCACTCTGTAACTCCTACATACATGAGTGGATTTCAAAGTAACTTCAAACAAGTGTTTACCATTTTGAGACAATGTGTCACGAAAACAAAATAGGGTCCATGCTTATAAAACTTTTAGTTGAGTCTGAGTTCGTTCTCAAGTTTTTGATTGGTCAGATTTGAGCCTTTGGCTCAAAACTGACTAATCAAAAGCTTGAGAATTCAAATCTGACCAATCAAAAGCTTGAGAACGAACTCAGACTCAACTAAAAAGTTTTATAAGCATGAACCTAGGTTCCTATCTCAAAGATCAATGTCACGATCGGGGTTCAAAGGTTAAAAATTGGGATATTTTATTATGTCCGTTCTGTAACTCCTACATACATGAGTGGATTTCAGGTAGGTGGCTGCTTAATACAGAGGAGCTTTCTGTATGACTTTCACCCTGTATTAAGCTGCCACCTGTTCCCAGGGCCGATATTTATACTAGAATTAACGTCCAGTTTAGAGGGGTTTTACTATATATCCGATTCTTCAAATTCTGCTATAGTTCCAGTGACAGTGACATTCGAATTACCGCTGTCCCTAATGCTGTCATAAGCATTCTGCTTATCAATACGCATGGTGGCATTATTTTATATTAACCCTATACTCCATAAATACGCGTTTCTATGTTTTTGCAAGCGGAGTAGACCTTGATCTGACAGTTCCTATAGAAGCCGTCTGATCATTGTGAAATTATACTGACGAATAATTACTGTGTTCACGTGCCATTATAAATACAGTAAAACCTCTCTTAACCGGCAGTTAAATTTAGTGTGAATATCGGTCTTGGAGACAGGTGGCAGCTTAATGCAGGGTGAAAGTCATGCAGAAAGCTCCTCTAGGAGCTTTCTGCATGACTTCCACCCTGCATGAAGCAGCCACCTGCCTAAAAGTATCTAAATTATTATCTACTAGAATTCCGGTTAAGAGAGGTTATACTGTAATAATCTATTTAATACTCGTGGTGTTTGTTGTTGTTATCTTACACGAATATTTATTGAGTAAATGATTAATATACAACAAGCGAAGTAGTCTCGTTCTCATAAAGATTATTTATAATATGGTCATTGTATATACATGTAAGTTACTGTACATGTATAGAGGCAAATATATTAACCCTTATCTAACTAACAACGACGTGAGTTGAATTTGCAAATACCTTGGATCCATAATTATCAGACGACGAGTAACTCGGTGTCTCATCAGGACCCTTGGTCTATAGTTTCTAAAAGTCTTGAGACCTGACACTCGGCCAAGTGTTCCCAAAACGCTTGATCAAATCCTAAATACCCTAAACCAAACCAGGTGCAAATGTGAGCAGAAATGTTTTATTCACAGCAGGATAAGGGGTATCCCTTTACTCAATAAATACATCTGTCTATGCGTTTGCAAACAGAGTAGATCCTGATCAGACGGCTCCTATATGAGCCGTCTGATCAGGGTCTGTTCTGTTTGCTTATGAAATAATATATACATGATTTTACAGTTTCTGCCATAGCCAAAACATCCTGTGTTCAGGGTCCATGCTTATAAAACTTTTAGCTGAGTCTGAGTTCGTTCTCAAGTTTTTGATTGGTCAGATTTGAGCCTGTGGTTCAAATCTGACCAATCAAAAGCTTGAGAACTCAAATCTGACCAATCAAAAGCTTGAAAACGAAACTCAGACTCAACTAAAAGCTTTATAAGCATGAACACAGGTGTCATTATAAAACATATACTAATTATATTCCTGATGTCTTTATTTCTTACCTTAATATTCCTGGAGTAGAGGGTTAACACAGTTAGCATACCTCTTGTGTTTGTTTGCGAAAAATGAAAACGCCAGTTTCCGGAATAGAATAAATTTCCTGTATGCATCGCAATATTACGGAAATCGCTGTAGTGCTTAGTTTTAAGTATGTACAATGTAGTTTCATAACTGGATATGCACACCAGATTACCATCTAGGTGACATGTTAAGAACGCAACTCATCAATGTTTCTGCGTCATGAAATAATTACATTTATCACATAATGTGCCTTGTGGGAGTGCCGTAACACAGTGCCGTATTTCGCAGAAATGCACTAGTGCATTTTTTATGCAAATAAGCAATCATTAGCCAATCGTAGCGCTCATATTCGTTCTATTACTACTCTGCAATGGCCGAAACAGCCGTCAGCTATAGTCTGTTTTATTTTCTATGGCGTTTTAAGGGGCTTATGTGATAAAAAGAATCTTACATTCGTGTTCATTACACATTGTTTTCATGAAACTCGTTTACTATAATGAATATGACACTCGCTAAAGCTCGTATCATATTATTATAGTAAACTCGTTTCATAAAACAATATGTATTGAACACTCATGTAAGATCCTCTATATATCAACTGTGCGTATTAATGCATTTATTCCCATATTATTTAAGGAAACCCCGTTCAGCTCATCTTTTGGAAAACCCGTCCATGTTTTCTTTAACCCACTACCTCATAGGCTATTTTAGATACAACGTCTTGGTATGAATCTACCGAAAAGGAGCATTAAGTAGAGAAATGGAAAATTTTAGAATTTTGTAGTTTGAAACCATTGTGATAAATAGAGCATTTGCTCCTGTAGGAGCAAATGCTCTATTTATCACAATGGTTTCACAAAGTGACTTTTCCAGAGTCGTCAAAAGTCGTCAATATGAGGGAATTGGTTAAGGAAACCCCGTCAAGGTCTTCTTTTGGAACCCACCTATTATTCATATTTGGGGTGGGTGGGATGGGCAGGGGGTTGGGGTGCAGCAAACTAAATATTTGCTGTTATAAATCATTGGCATTGATGATTTCAGAAGAAAGTGCAGACCCTGATCAGAGGGTTCCTTCAGGAGCACTCTGATCTGGGTCTACACTGTTTGCATATGCCCTTTTTAAGCAGCACTGGTAATAAATGGGTAAAGCAGTAGCCATAAATGCTTGATAATACTTTAATGGCTGCAGTATAAAAAAATCTACGGTAGAAACAGACAGCACTGACGCTCTTCGTGAATATCAGATTACGATTCAAATTAGTGACACCTGACCAGCCAGTCAAACACCATACCATTTTTTACATTAATACTTTCGCCGCCATTGGCGAATCGGTGATAATCTCGGCAAGTAGTTCGGATCCTGATGAGACGCCGAGTTTCTCGTTATTGTTTGTTACTATGATTATATTCCTTAACTCTTTACTCCATGAATATTCATGTAAGAAATAATAACATCATGAATGTTAGTTAGATTATCCGTTATAATAGCACATGGACACACGTTTTAGCGATGGCAGAAATTCTAGAATAATATACTTATATCATAACATAAGAAAACAGAGCAGACACTGGTCAGACGGCTCCTGCAGGAGCTTACTGATCTATGTCTACTCTGTTTACAGATGCGCAGAAGGCCGTATTTATGGAGTAAAGGGTTAAAACAAAAATAAGCAAATGTAAAAGAAATGTTGGCATACTTAAATGTTCACTAGATCAGAATGTCAAACAATTTGGATAATGACGGAACGCCAAGTTGAGTTACTCGAGGTCTCAAATGGATAGAATTTATTTGTATGGGAATTAATATTTTACTTGATAGAGACATATCTTGGCGCTTTGTAAACAGACAAGACCTAGATCACACGGTTTCCTAATATTATTTTTATGTCCCACTCCCTTGTTTTTGCCCTGTATGTCTGTTGGTACGCGTTTGGTTGGTTGGTTTGGTCCAAACTTTAACGTCGGCGATAATTTTGTCGCCATTTAACATACATACTTCAAACTTGGCATGCATATGCAATTGATGGAGGCGAACAATTCTAATGTGACTTATTAAAACCAAGGTCATACATCAAGGTTAAAGGTCAAATTACGCGTCAAATTTAGATTGGCGATAATTTTATTGTCATTCAACATTAATATTTCAAACTTATAGAGGCGAACATTTTTAGGGGTGACTTATTGAGGTCAATTTCAAACATCCAGGTCAAAGGTCATATCCGTGGCATAGCGTTTCACAAACACATGTTGTTCTTTTAAAAAATCCCTGAATATTGACGATAACTTAGACCTGTTTGACATCTGGAATAGTCCAGGTGAAAATGGTTAATTTCTAAATAGCTTAACCCATTACCTCATCAGCTATAGACCAAACCTTTTTAAATAAATCTACCGAAAAGGGCCTTTACTAGAGAAAAGGAAAATTGAAGCATTGTGTAGTTATGAAACCACTATGATAAATAGAGCATTTGCTTCATAGGAGCAAATGCTCTATTTATCACAATGGTTTCAAAAAGTGGCTTTTGCAAAGGCGTCAAAGGGCGTCATTATGAGGGAATGTGTTAAAAGGTACACTGTTCGACACTTTGACTATTTCGTGAAACTGTTTTCAGTACATATATGACTAGTCATTGGCGTACTAAATCTTAACAATTGTCGCTTTAAGAAATATCGTCAGACGTCTGCTTCAATCTTCAAAGTGCATATTACTAAACCTTCGTTTACCAACAAACACTATTATGCTGGAGTGGGAAATACTAAACCTTCGTTTACCAACAAACAATATTATGCTAGAGTGGAAATACTAAACCTTCGTTTACCAACAAACACTATTATGCTAGAGTGGAAATACTAAACCTTCGTTTACCAACAAACACTATTATGCTAGAGTGGAAATACTAAACCTTCGTTTACCAACAAACAATATTATGCTAGAGTGGAAATACTAAACCTTCGTTTACCAACAAACACTATTATGCTGGAGTGGGAAATACTAAACCTTCGTTTACCAACAAACAATATTATGCTGGAGTGGGAAATACTAAACCTTCGTTTACCAACAAACACTATTATGCTAGAGTGGAAATACTAAACCTTCGTTTACCAACAAACACTATTATGCTAGAGTGGAAATACTAAACCTTCGTTTACCAACAAACACTATTATGCTAGAGTGGAAATACTAAACCTTCGTTTACCAACAAACAATATTATGCTAGAGTGGAAATACTAAACCTTCGTTTACCAACAAACACTATTATGCTGGAGTGGGAAATACTAAACCTTCGTTTACCAACAAACAATATTATGCTAGAGTGGAAATACTAAACCTTCGTTTACCAACAAACAATATTATGCTAGAGTGGAAATACTAAACCTTCGTTTACCAACAAACAATATTATGCTAGAGTGGAAATACTAAACCTTCGTTTACCAACAAACAATATTATGCTAGAGTGGAAATACTAAACCTTCGTTTACCAACAAACACTATTATGCTAGAGTCGGAAACAGTCTGAATCCTAATCTGACATCTCGGATTTTCTTCTCTTTATCTGGTCTGTGCTGTGTATCTATCCTGTTTGCGTTCATTAAAACCGTTAAATACGTCTCAATTAGAAGCTCTAAGTGTCCTTCAAACGACCTCAATATGTGTCGTCTTCTATGAACATACATGTAACATGTCGTTTGAAGACAATTAGAAACATGGTCAAAGTTCTATAATGATAATTTCCAAATTATTCAATACATATCAATCTCAAAGCACATATTTAACAATAATCTGATATCAAGGAAGTATTTAGATCAGGTGTTATTTTTTGGGATGTAGTCTGTAATAAAAGGTTATCAGACGCTTAACACTTTCCCCCAAAGAAACACCTTTTTCACACCCTTGCAAACAGGATAGACCCAGAACAGGAGACGTCTGATAAGGGTCTGCTCTGTTTGCCTATGAAATAAAATAGGTCTGATTCAACAGTTTCTACAATGGTCAAACCTTTCTGTGTGCATTATCTAATTGCATCTAATTAATATTCATGATATCATTATTACTTACATGACTATTCAGTGGAGTAAAGTGTTAATAACAGGACTTACTGTGACTGGTGGCGTATCATTACAAGCATTATCCACTATTATTCCAACAGAGTCCCATCTTATCAGTTCGCGCGTACTTTTCACTTCCCCAAATCATTATTGGAACTCAAACCACACTGTATGAAGCTGACTCGGCTAGACATACGGCATGTAAGCTATCGATTGAATTGGTTCTAAAATTAGATATCTAGGCCAGAGGCTACCAATTATTAAACTTTATTCGGTCGACGTTAAATGAGGATGCAACCAGTTTACTACTGAGACATCAGTGTCACATCAAAATGAATAGCAGAATGTTGAAAAGTACCAAACCAGCGGCTCAACCGAGTTTTTATTTTCACACCAGTTTAACAGTAGTTATTATCCCTTTTAACCCTTTCCCTCATATAAACGTGTTTTCACGCATTTGCAAACAAAGTAGACCCAGATCAGACGGCTCCTAGAGGAGCCGTCTGATCAGGGTCTACTCTGTTTGCTAATAGAATTTGAAAGACCTGTGTCTTTACTTTCTGAAATGGCTACAATGTTCCACCTTCCATAATTCATTATAACTATTTTGGCCATGAATATGCAGTAGGTACTGAAAAATGAAATAAACATAGAACAGGGAAAGGGTTATACCGCAGCATTTCCTCAAGCAGGTATTCAAAACCATGCTCCACTGCTGTGAACCAATTAAGAGTATGTGTGCGTGAAAATAGACGATTTTCAATATGCACACTAACAGGACATACTGCAGACTTGGTAACTGGTTTCTGTAGATTAGACAACGTGATGTTGGAATCAGAACACAATAGAACAAGTCTAACTCGACGGTTTATCGATTGGAAACATGGATCTGAACAACAGGTGGTTGCTTAATACATGGCAAAAGTAATTAGTTTTTACCTGTATTAACCTACTACCTGCCTTACAGGCCCATAGTTACACCTCTATTTGATGGGTCACTTAACCCATTCCCACATATTGACGACTTTTGACGCCTCTTTAAAAGTCACTTTCTGAAACCATTGTAATAAATAGAGCATTTGCTCCTATAGGAGCAAATGCTCTATTTATCACAATGGTTTCAAACTACAAAATTCTATTTTTTTTCCTTTTCTCTAGTTAATGCTCCTTTTCGGTAGAATTATTCAAAGAGGTTGTATATAGAAATAGCCTATGCGGGAAAGGGTTAAGACAGATTCTACTGCAGAATCTAATATGTCTATCAACAAGATAACATATTCTTCAAACTTAGAAATGTCACTATGAATATTTATTAACATAATGTTTTAAAATGGTATATAAACACATGATGTTTTGGCTTTGTCCTACAAGAACCGTCTGATCTGAGTCTACTCCGTTTGCAGAGGCGTCAAAAGGTGTCTCTATCAGGCAAAGGGTTAATTGGATGAAAACCACTAGGAATGATGTACAGTAAAACCCCTGTAAATCGGAATTCTAGTAGAGAAGAATTGAAATAGATAGTTTTAGGCTGGTGACTGCTTAATGCAGAATATAAGTCATCCTGCATTAAGCTGCCACCTGTCTTCAGGACCGATATTTATACTACATGTTACGTCCGGTTTAGGGGGGGGGTCATCCGATTGTGAATTTGTCACATTTTATACTCTCATTTTTTAGCAGACCAGATCAATAATAGACGTCCATTGTGATACATGTAGCAGAGCAAAAGTTCATCCTTCAGAGGTCCAGATAAGATGCGTAAATGTCAACATTTTCAAGAAAAGCTCGTTATTTCTCCACCAAAACCTATACTGTCATCTCGAAGAAATGATTCTAAAGAGTTGTCACTGTGTTTGGTTTGGTGGGGAAATGACGACTTGAGTATTTTTGGTCCGCACCTTTATCTGTAGCTCTGAAGTATGCTAAAAGCTCGATGTGTTGCAAGTATTACATATATGGAGTCTTGGGGTGAAGGGTGTGTACTATGGTCTTTGGGTGTGTCTGTAAATTCCATCATACTTGGTTGTGTAGATTAGTCAAGGGAAGTAATTCGTACGTCACTAAGTTGGGTACTTGTACGGGTTGCCTCCCTTCCACCGTAATACTGTCATATTGTCCGGTTTATTCAGGGTTGTTGTTTTTTCAAAACCGAGTGTCAAACAATTTGACCACTGATTAGACTCAGAGATACTAGGTGTCAAATAACTTTGACCTTGACGATCTAAACTGGTTGCAAATGTCAACACCAAACCTCCTGAATATTTATAAGCTACGCTTTTTATAATTGCACATGAACACAGGAATGTTTACCTTGGCAGAATCTACAAATGTATATACAAATGAAATTCCATAAGCAAACCGAGCAAACCACGATCAGACGGCTCTCCCATAGGAGCCCTCTGATCTGGACCTACTCTGTTTTCAAATGCGTGAAAAGACATTTATATGAAGGAAATGGTTAAAAACTGTCAAAATATAACTTATGTTTTATAACTACTGGACATAGGTGTTTTTCTTTATTTCATCCATTCGCTGCCAATAACAGATTTCTGATTGCCTAAGCAAATAGTGTGGATCCAGGTAAGACGCCCAATAACTCCAAACTGTCTGGTACTGTGATAATGTTTCTTGAAGAAAATGGGATATAATTAAAATATGAAAATTATAACAGATGACATATTGCAGGTGCAATTATATAACAGTGAAAGGGTTAACCCTTTACTCCATGAATCTTTATGTAAAGTGATAGAGACATCATGAGTACTACTTAGATTAATTGTTATAATAACACATGGACACGGGAGTTTTGTTGGCCAGGGCAGAAACTGTAAAACCATATCTATATAATTATATCATAAGCAAACAGCAGACCCTGATCAGATGAATCCTACAAGAGTCGTCTGATCTGGGTCTACACTGTTTGCAAAGGTGTAGAAAGGCGTCTTTATGAAGTGATTGGTTAAGCTAATAATTAGCTGCAATGATTTTTGAAAAGTACCATTTTCATACATAGTTGGAAATGCCTTGTCAAGACAAGTTCAGAAGTGAAGTAAGTGAAATCAGACCATTTTCAGCCAAGTTACCTACTTACTTACTTACTTACTTACTTACTTACTTATGGATACACAGGTTTTAGTCCTCTTCGTCGGATTTCAAATATTGGTCTTCTTGATCACGACTAATGTAGCTTCCGGTTGTACAGTTGATCATGCCCTTATAATTATATAAACTCGTTTAATTTTTTCCAGTATTTGTCTAATCTGTTCTTAAAATTATTTACTTTTTTGCACATACTATATAGTCTGGGGGCTGTTCCGTATGTTTGCTGTCCTTAACCCATTCCCTCATACTGACGACTTTTGACGACTCTGTAAAAGTCACTTTGTGAAACCATTGTGATAAATAGAGCATTTGCTCCTATAGGAGCAAATGCTCTATTTATCACAATGGTTTCAAACTACAAAATTCTGAAATTTTACTTTTCTCTAGTAAATGCTTCTTTTGGGTAGATTCATTCAAAGAGGTTGTATCTAAAAATAGCCTTTGAGGTAATGGGTTAAAGTTAAATGCCCTTGAATGCGTGAAAAGCAAAGAGGCTGGGGATACCCTTATATTGCTGTCAATATGTCCCAACGTGGGGCTTGATTGTTTAACAGGTAGTTATAAGTACAGTTAATAAAAAGAAAGGATAGAAGCTATCCCAGCAACTGGTTTATCTAGATATGGTTATAGCATATTTCGTTTTTAAATCTACGAGGTGTTGTTTACAGACAAAGCACCGGTATTCAAGAATTGATGACGTAGTGCGCAATTGCGCATGCGCAAAAACACAAAACATTGAAAGGTTCGAAAAACTTGTGGGGTTCGAGAGAAGGCGCGTCGACGATACATGTATCTGGGGAAAACACAACAAAACGATTTAATCTTGTTAAAAACATTCTTAACAGTTGCCATATCATCTGTACTTGCATCATATGTGCCAAATACAATCACTATATAATTGCTTTGAGTTTCTACTAAATTCTACAGTTTTACTAAAACTGCAGATGTACATTCATACGAGACAAGGAAAAGTTAGTCTAATTTTCATAAAGGTAAAGATAAAATAAATAATGTGTTACTCTCAACTTTCTACTTTAACAGCAAGAACATTTGGAATGCATTGCCAGAGAAAGCGCAGTTTATAAAAAACACACACACACACACACACAAAAAGTTCAAAAAAGAAATTAAAAAGGTTTACCTGGAACAGTATTAGTTTAAACATATTTTTATTTCTTTCAGTTATATACAATTCAGAAATTGCATCAACATATGAGAAAAAGGATTTGATCGAAAGCTAACAGCTTATATAGATCCTCTCCTTGAAACAATATTTTACAAAAGATATGGCGTAGCTACTTCTCATGAATATGTCATAACAGGGTATAATATACCAACATATGAAGTCTGCACTAGTTTCTATGTTTGTCTAATATTATCAAATCTACGAAATATTATACCGGGTAGTATATACAGGTATAATTTGTAAAGTATCACAATCAGTATAGGAATATACAGTTAGTACTAGAATGAGCAGCTACATAATGTTATGTATGTTATATTAATATATTCTAGTAAATCAAGTACAGACTTCTTACGCTTGGTAGCATATAACAGTGATTAAGAATTATACATGACATCAAAATAGAAAAAAAAAACAATATATGAAGAAAGAAAATGTGGCCGGTCGGACACGAAGATTTTGGAAAAAAATAAAATTGGAAACTAGAAATCCAGGATTTTAGGAATATAGGAACGGTTGTTTTGGAAGGGTGCAACCAGCGCTGTGAGTTATCTAAGCAGGGTTTTCGAACTTCATAATTAAAACCTTCTACTTCTAATGATGAAATCTTGTGTAGCTTTAAAAATTTGTTCATTGTCTTCAAGAGTCAAAGATATGTCGCCCATGAGTAGCAACTTTGTAATGACAGTACATATTGGGTTAACCTTAGAAAACAGTTCATGTCTTAGATGATGGAACAGTATTAGATGTTCATACCTGATTTTCAACTATATTAATATTAATATTGACCGAATGCTATAAAATAGGCTTTTTATGATTTTTGAAAACGAGCATCCTTTATTTCAAATGAATTTATTTTTCAATTGAACCATATTAACTTTCATTTTTTCTAAGATAGTTTAAGTATTTCTTCTAATTTCGGGACCCAGGGGAAATAAGTCTTCGGACTTTTCTGGGCTTTCCCAGCATCGGCATACTCTTCCAAGTCATGATCAAAGTCAACTTAGATCTATTTTTTATCATCAGCATCATTTCAACACATTAAACCTTATTATTGGGTTGAACTACACTACTGTAATATTTCAATATAACTGATAACAAATTTCTTTTATGTAACATTTAAATATGTATGTATATGGAAATTCTTACAACTTTTGATTGTTTTTTTTTTTCTTCAGGTCTTGCTATAATGACGGGACCTTGTTTATTATCTATAAATTTTGATTGTACCATGTTTTAAGTATGTCATTTTTATGTATTGATATATTTTAAATTGTATGCAAATTTAGATGCTAAATAAATATATCTATCTATGTGAAATCTCACAGCACCCGTTTTTTGGTAGGCCCGCAATTCTTTTTGTTGGGTCGGGAATTATACATTGCCAATAACGGGAAGTAACTCTTGTATTTTTGTATTTTCGCAAAACTTTTGTGATTTGGAGAATTTCACAACGCTTTAAACGTTTTGTACCACGAAACGCTTGAAACATGGATTTGAGTCCATGCTCAGGTAAAGTCTGTTGTTTTAAATATTTACAATCATCGAAATTGTGTCACAATATTGAAATTCCTCTTCGTAAAGCCTAAATATTGGGGTAAATATTGTTTACAAGCTCGCTCGAAAACGTGGTAGAGATATCGGACGGTCCCATATCGGATAGTCTTAGTAGATGATTTTAGCAAATTAGTCCATGAACATCCATGTAAGAAGTAATTACATGATGAAATATTAATTAAATTACGTTAAGGGTTAACTACACATATAATCTATGTCGTTGTTTAACCATTTCCCTCAGCTAAATATGAGCATAAGAAATAATGACATCATATATTACAATACTGTCCATTTGAATAAACCTCGTCACTCAATTTGAATTGAGATTATTTTTTTTTAATTTCGAGTTTGATTGAACTTCATTATTTTGATCGCACCGTTTTGCAGGAAGCCTCATCTAAATGACCCCCTTATGCCATGTAGTAACAAGGAAGAATTTGTACTGAGTCCATTGATACAGCATGTCCAGGACTGTCTTTATGTATGTGACGCGACACTTCGCTGGTACTTGAGCTTGGTCTACGATGCTCCATAAATCGCGCTTTCAGTGTCCTTTCCGTTTCTCCTATATAATATTTTGAGCAGGGCAGGTTGTTATGCCCTTCACACTTGATGTGATAAATTGGTCCACAGATTTCATTTTTATTTGCTTTATCTTTTGGATGTACATGAATGTCTCATAGTGTGTTGTGGTTTAAAACAAACATTGATCTTGTGTTTTCCGTATACACGTTTTAACCTCTCTGACTTTCCTTTGATATAAGGTATGATAATGCTGCCTTTAATGTTCTTGTTTTCTGATGTTTTGGCCTTTTTCTTGTTCTTTCCAATTTTTAGCTGTTTTGACACTTTCCGTAAGGCCGATTTCGGGTAATGACATATTCTGAGTGCTTTGTTCACATGCACTATTTCAGACTTGAGGTCCACAGAGTCTGACGTTACCACTTCCGCCCTTTGATGTAAAGTTCTGACAACTTCAAGTTTTTGGTCTAACGGATGTTCTGAATTAAAGTCCAAATACTGGTCAGTGTGTGTTACCTTACGGAACACGGTTGTTTTCAAGGTTCCGTCTGACTTTCTGATTGTGTTGGTGTCAAGGAAAGCTAAGGCTCCATTTTCCTCCTTTTCAATAGTAAATTTTATATCAGGGATGATGCTGTTGATATGTTCTGTAAACTCGTTCACATACTCCCTTTGCTGTTTTGTATGGGTGTCGTCAACATAGCGGAACCTCCATCCAGGTGGGTGGGGTGCTGTGGATAATGCTAACAACTCAAAATGCTCCATATACAGGTTGCAAACAATGGGGGACACTGGCGAGCCCATTGCAGCCCCATGAATCTGAAGGTAGTATTTCCCGTCATACACAAAATATGTGCATTTCAGGCATAACTCTAAAAGTCTCGTAACACTTTCTGGAGAGAGTGGGGTTCTCTCAGCCAAGGTGGCATCTGTCTCAAGTCTATCTTTAATGACCGTCAGTGCTTTGTCTACCGGTACACTGGTGAATAGTGCACTCGCATCATATGAGACCAAAATCTCATCTTCATCTATTGTTTTATCCTCTATCAAAGATACAAAGTGCTTAGTGTTCTTCACGTGAATTTGTGTTTTTCCTACCAAAGGTGACAAAACCTTAGCCAGATATTTAGCACAATTGTATGTTATGGATCCCACACTACTCACAATAGGTCTCAAAGGCATGTTAGGTTTGTATACTTTGGGCAGTCCATAAAATTTTGGAGGTGTTTCAGTAGTAGGATAAAGTTTTCTACTCAATACAAAGTCAATTTCCTCTTTTTCTTTTAAGTCTCTAATACAATCTGATAGCTCTTTCTTGTATTTTGTGGTGGGGTCCCGTGGTAACATTTTATGTGTTTGAGTCCTGTAACATGATCTTACTTTTCTCTACATAAGCAACTTTATCCATCACAACTGTGCACCGTCCCTTGTCCGCCGGTAACATAACAATAGAATAATCCTTCTGGAGATCAATTAAAGATTTTCTCTCATCCTTACTTACATTCGAAGGTGGTGACTTTCCTTTCTTTAAAATGTTTGCCACTTCTGACCGCAACTCATCTGCTTCACTTTTCTGTAGGGTTCTACAGGCTGTTAGCTTTAGTTAGCTTTGATATTTGTGTGAGAAATTGAAAAGTATAAACTTAAATTACTATAATGTCTACTACCACACAGTTTAACTTCCATCAGAAGTAAAGTACCTAGTTATAGTCTACTTTCAGTCCGAATGACCGCTCTGTGGACTACATTTACTCCCTGGTCATTGAGTCATTGGCCTACAATATTGAGCACTGCTAACATATGGCGCAATCATGCAGCTGCAATACTATCTCGTTTTTGTTTTACATGCAATTTACCACTGTATTTGCTATCGTAGTTGTGTTAGATTAGTCGAAGAGGGGATACGTTTATTTACACTGTTTGTCTTTTAGGTAGGGGATGGAATAAGTGTGAGGTTGGTTGCCCCTAAACAGGTTAAACCCCCCAGTGAATATTGTCACTGACCTTTCCAAGGTGGTATTTCCATCTTTACCTGGGCTATTGTTTGTTTGTTATGTCTTTGTGTGTTTCTTTGTGTTTCAATAGTTATGTACATTTGCTGTGTTTTCTTGTTTTGGTGCTGTTGGGGTGGCTGTTTGTTTTGTATGTAGTGTTTCATACGCAACTCATATAAACTTCTAAGAGCTATAATTTCCCTTTGGGATAAAAAATGAATGTTCCACTCAACATCATTTGTGCGCCATTTGCAATTTGAAATGATCATGTAACTTATTTACTATGGGTAAAAATTGTTTTTAAAGCCTGAAATCTTCATTTAAAGATGGATTCAAGAGAAACTCTGATAGGGATTTCCTGAAAAATGATGACACAGGTTGTTTAAATTTGATCTCAATTTGGTAAGAAATATTTTTTCAAATTGAGTGACAAAGTTTATTGAAATGGACTGTAGCTGGTTTATTATGGCATACAGGCCCTGGCAAAATGGAAGGAAGGGGTTTGATCACACATGCTGTTTTAATCTGTTCCCTGCTGAATATTCATGTAATAAGTAGAAATTGTAGACTCAAATCTGTTATAATTTCATAAGCAAACAGAACAGACCCTTATCAGATAACACTTGTAGGAGCCATCTGATTTGGGTCTACTCTGTTTGCAAAGGCATAGAAAGGCATATTTATGGAATAAAGTGTTAAAATGAATGACATAGGTCAGATTATATAGTTTCTACCATGATAAAAAATTTCCCTCATTCATAATGCCATTATAAAAATTCATCTGATTATTATTCATGGTCATTTTTCTTACATGAATATTCATGGTAGAATTTGTTTTTTTAATCTTTTTTCAGGTGATGGTGGAGGAACTCCTCTGCAGGATGAGCCAGAGTATGATTACAATATTGCTGAGGTAAACAGAAGCCCCAATAAGATGCATACATTTAACCCTTTCCCTGTTCTGTATTTAGACCAAATCTCAATACCTACTGAATATTCATTAACAAAAAAGTTATAAAGAAATATGGAAGATGGAACATGGTAGATATTTTAGAAAGCAAATTAACGGATCTATCAAATTCTATTAGCAAACAGAGTAGACCCTGATCAGACGGCTCCTCTAGGAGCCGTCTGATCTTGGTCTACTCTGTTTGCAAAATGCGTGAAAACACGTCTATATGAGGGAAAGGGTTAAACATTTTCAACAGTAGCTCCTTTATTTTTCCACCAAACCATATACATGTTTTGTGACCACTCTTTAGGATCATCTCAGAGAGACAATTCTAAAAAGTGGTCACAGAATAGGATTAGTGGGGAAATGATGATTTTAGTGTTTGGTATGCACCATTATCTGTAGCTCTGGATAAAAACAGTAGTGAATTGCTTTACGGTTTAGACATAGGAAGATTGATTGGCATTTAGAGAAACGTGTCCTGATTTGATTTTTCGCTGCACTGTTTTTGCAAGAAGAAAACGGTGTGTTTGTTGTATCAGGTTTTATGTCGCTTTAACAGTATTTCAGTAATATCCCAACACGCAGCTAATTATAGGTGGAGGAAGACGGTGCCCTAGATGTTCTTCCATGTACGGAACCAAATGCATGTTTCATACAGAGAAGAACACAAGGGAAGAACCGACAACTACCACAAGCCAGCCAGATGGCTACCTCACATGAACAATCCAAATGCCCAGACCGGGATTCAACCAACACCAGTGAGGGGCGAAGTTGTAGCCCGTAACCACTAAACTTAGAGGCCCTCACCCTGGCAAAATGGAAGGAAGGGTTTTGATCACATGTGCTGTTTTAATCCATTCCCTGCTGAATATTCATGTAAGAAATAATGACATCATGAATATTTATTAGCTGAATTGACTCAATTGAGAATTCAGAAGCTGCCTGATCTGGGTTTACTCTGTTTGGAAAGTCCCACAAAAGTGTTTATATTGAAGGAAAGTGTTAAGCCTATAAGATTAGCCCAAATGCTCTCGACTGATGTTACAGTAAGATTAGCCTAAATGCTCCCGTCTGAGGTTACAATAAGATTAGATCAAATGTTCTTGCCTGATGCTACAATAAGATTAGCCCAAATGCTCTCGCCTACCATTACAATAAGATTCTCTAGCCAAATTGCACTCCCCTGACATTTCAATAAGATCATTACCGAAAGTGCTCTCTCCTGACGTTACAATTAAGATTAGCCAAAATGCTCTCCACTGACGTTACAACTTTTTTAGAAGGATGACTATTGGTATGGTAGAAAGGATTATAAAATGAGCTAAGTTCAACTCAGAAATGATTCCTTCTAAGTTCATAACGATGATATTTACCATCAGCATGTTTCATTGAGTGTAGTGATTAAACTCCAGAATTATGAGAGGCTGTTTTGGAATCTAATATTCTTGATATAAATAAGTTCTGAGTCAAACCATATCTTGTCAGCTGTCATCAAAGGCTTCCCTGATTAACCCTTTCCTTCATATAAACGCATTTAACACCTTTGCAAACAGAGTAGATTGAGATCAGACGACTCCTGCAAGGAACCTTTATTATTTCATAACCAAACAGAGGAGACCATGATCAGACAGCTCCTACAGAAACCATCTGATCTTCGTCTACTCTGTTTGCAAAGAGGTAGAAAGGCATAATTGGAAATGGCTTATAAACTGTTATTTTATGAACTGCATCTGTTTTCAGGGTCAAGGCAGTCATATGGACAGTGACAGTATGGATGTAGACAGGGGAGAGGAGGACATGGACCAAGGTACTGTGATGTGGGAGGGTTTTACCCTGTAACCCATTACCTCTAAGGCTATTTTTAGACCCATTACCTCATATGCTATTTTTAGACCCAACCTCTTTGAATAAATCTACTGAAAGGGAGCATTTACTAGAGAAAAAGAAAGTTTTAGAATTGTGTAGTTTTGAAAACATTGTGATAATGCTCCTATGGGGCAAATGCTTTTATTTATCACAATGGTTTCAAAAAGTGACTTTTATGGAAGGCATGGGTTAAAATTCGGAAACAAGATAACTGGTACTAGCAAACAGTGTATATCCAGGTCAGAGGTCACTTAAATGAGCACTCTGATCAGCGTCTGTATATCCAGGTCAGAGGGCACTAAATCCAGGTCAGAGGGCACTTAAATGAGCACTCTGGTCAGGGTCTGTATATCCAGGTCAGAGGGCACTAAATGAGCACTCTGGTCAGGGTCTGTATATCCAGGTCAGAGGGCACTAAATGAGCACTCTGGTCAGGGTCTGTATATCCAGGTCAGAGGGCACTAAATGAGCACTCTGGTCAGGGTCTGTATATCCAGGTCAGAGGGCACTAAATGAGCACTCTGGTCAGGGTCTGTATATCCAGGTCAGAGGTCACTTAAATGAGCACCCTAATCAGGGTCTGTATATCCAGGTCAAAGGGCACTAAATGAGCACTCTGGTCAGGGTCTGTATATCCAGGTCAGAGGGCACTAAATGAGCACTCTGGTCAGGGTCTGTATATCCAGGTCAGAGGTCACTAAATGAGCACTCTGGTCAGGGTCTGTATATCCAGGTCAGAGGGCACTAAATGAGCACTCTGGTCAGGGTCTGTATATCCAGGTCAGAGGTCACTTAAATGAGCACCCTAATCAGGGTCTGTATATCCAGGTCAGAGGGCACTAAATGAGCACTCTGGTCAGGGTCTGTATATCCAGGTCAGAGGGCACTAAATGAGCACTCTGATCAGGGTCTGTATATCCAGGTCAGAGGGCACTTAAATGAGCACTCTGGTCAGGGTCTGTATATCCAGGTCAGAGGGCACTAAATGAGCACTCTGATCAGGGTCTGTATATCCAGGTCAGAGGGCACTAAATGAGCACACTGATCAGGGTCTGTATATCCAGGTCTGAGGTCACTTAAATTAGCACTCTAATCAGGGTCTGTATATCCAGGTCAGAAGGCACTTCAGTGAGCACTCTGATCAGAGTCTGTATATCCAGGTCAGAGGGCACTAAATGAGCACCCTGACCAGGG
Organism: Azorinus chamasolen; assembly: GCA_963576725.1. Lineage (NCBI taxonomy): Eukaryota > Metazoa > Mollusca > Bivalvia > Cardiida > Solecurtidae > Azorinus > Azorinus chamasolen. The sequence continues at coordinate 2,092,594 of OY755251.1, read as the reverse complement.
TCTGTATATCCAGGTCAGAGGTCACTTAAATTAGCACTCTAATCAGGGTCTGTATATCCAGGTCAGAGGGCACTAAATGAGCACCCTGATCAGGTCTGTATATCCAGGTCAGAGGGCACTAAACGAGCACCCCGATCAGGGTCTGTATATCCAGGTCAGAGATCACTAAACGAGCACTCTGATCAGAGTCTGTATATCCAGGTCAGAGGGCACTAAATGAGCACTCTGATCAGGGTCTGTATATCCAGGTCAGAGGGCACTAAATGAGCACTCTGATCAGGGTCTGTATATCCAGGTCAGAGGGCACTAAATGAGCACTCTGATCAGGGTCTGTATATCCAGGTCAGAGGGCACTAAATGAGCACTCTGATCAGGGTCTGTATATCCAGGTCAGAGGGCACTAAATGAGCACCCTGACCAGGGTCTGTATATCCAGGTCAGAGGTCACTTAAATGAGCACCCTAATCAGGGTCTGTATATCCAGGTCAGAGGGCACTAAATGAGCACCCTGATCAGGGTCTGTATATCCAGGTCAGAGGGCACTAAATGAACACTCTGATCAGGGTCTGTATATCCAGGTGAGAGGTCACTTAAATGAGCACTCTGATCAGGGTCTGTATATCCAGGTCAGAGGGCACTAAATGAGCACTCTGGTCAGGTTCTGTATATCCAGGTCAGAGGGCACTAAATGAACACTCTGATCAGGGTCTGTATATCCAGGTGAGAGGTCACTTAAATGAGCACTCTGATCAGGGTCTGTATATCCAGGTGAGAGGGCACTAAATGAGCACTCTGATCAGGGTCTGTATATCCAGGTCAGAGGTCACTTAAATGAGCACTCTGGTCAGGTTCTGTATATCCAGGTCAGAGGGCACTAAATGAGCACTCTGGTCAGGGTCTGTATATCCAGGTCAGAGGGCACTAAATGAGCACTCTGGTCAGGGTCTGTATATCCAGGTCAGAGGGCACTAAATGAGCACTCTGATCAGGGTCTGTATATCCAGGTCAGAGGTCACTTAAATGAGCACTCTGGTCAGGTTCTGTATATCCAGGTCAGAGGGCACTAAATGAGCACTTTGATCAGGGTCTGTATATCCAGGTCAGAGGTCACTAAATGAGCACTCTGGTCAGGGTCTGTATATCCAGGTCAGAGGGCACTAAATGAGCACTCTGATCAGGGTCTGTATATCCAGGTCAGAGGGCACTAAATGAGCACCCTGATCAGGTCTGTATATCCAGGTCAGAGGGCACTTAAATGAGCACTCTGGTCAGGGTGTGTATATCCAGGTGAGAGGGCACTAAATGAGCACTCTGATCAGGGTCTGTATATCCAGGTGAGAGGTCACTTAAATGAGCACCCTAATCAGGGTCTGTATATCCAGGTCAGAGGGCACTAAATGAGCACTCTGGTCAGGGTCTGTATATCCAGGTCAGAGGGCACTAAATGAGCACTCTGGTCAGGGTCTGTATATCCAGGTCAGAGGGCACTAAATGAGCACTCTGATCAGGGTCTGTATATCCAGGTCAGAGGTCACTTAAATGAGCACCCTAATCAGGGTCTGTATATCCAGGTCAGAGGGCACTAAATGAGCACACTGATCAGGGTCTGTATATCCAGGTTAGAGGGCACTAAATGAGCACCCTGACCAGGGTCTGTATATCCATGTGAGAGGGCACTAAACGAGCACTCTGATCAGGGTCTGTATATCCAGGTCAGAGGGCACTAAATGAGCACACTGATCAGGGTCTGTATATCCAGGTCAGAGGGCACTAAATGAGCACTCTGATCAGGGTCTGTATATCCAGGTCAGAGGTCACTTAAATGAGCACTCTGATCAGGGTCTGTATATCCAGGTCAGAGGGCACTAAATGAGCACTCTGATCAGGGTCTGTATATCCAGGTCAGAGGGCACTTAAATGAGCACTTTGATCAGGGTCTGTATATCCAGGTCAGAGGTCACTAAATGAGCACTCTGATCAGGGTCTGTATATCCAGGTCAGAGGTCACTAAATGAGCACTCTGATCAGGGTCTGTATATCCAGGTCAGAGGGCACTAAATGAGCACTCTGATCAGGGTCTGTATATCCAGGTCAGAGGTCACTAAATGAGCACTCTGATCAGGGTCTGTATATCCAGGTCAGAGGGCACTAAATGAGCACTCTGGTCAGGGTCTGTATATCCAGGTCAGAGGGCACTAAATGAGCACCCTGATCAGGGTCTGTATATCCAGGTCAGAGGTCACTTAAATGAGCACTCTGATCAGGGTCTGTATATCCAGGTCAGAGGGCACTAAATGAGCACTCTGATCAGGGTCTGTATATCCAGGTCAGAGGTCACTTAAATGAGCACTCTGGTCAGGGTCTGTATATCCAGGTCAGAGGTCACTTAAATGAGCACTCTGATCAGGGTCTGTAGACTCTGTATATCCATGTGAGAGGGCACTAAATGAGCACTCTGATCAGGGTCTGTATATCCAGGTGAGAGGTCACTTAAATTAGCACTCTGTCAGATCAGAGTCTGTATATCCAGGTCAGAGGGCACTAAATGTCAGTAAATGAGCACTCTGATCAGGGTCTGTACTGTTTCAGTTTGTCATTCAAAGTCCTCTTGCAAAACTTTTTACTTGAGCCTGAGTTCGTTCTCAAGCTTTTGATTGGTCAGATTTGAATTCATAAGTTTTTGATTGGTCAGATTTGAGCCAAAGCCAATCAAAAACTTGAGAACGAACTCAGACTCAACTAAAAGTTTTATAAGCATGGACCCTGTTCCTACAAAGTTGAAACTACAGAGAAAAAATAGTGGATCAGGGGTACATCCTTTATTCCATGTTTTAACCTTTCTACACTTTTGAATACAGAGTAGACCCGGATCAGACAGCTCCTGTAGGGAGCGATATAAAGTTGTCATGGCCCTCTTGTTTTCTGTCTTACTATGATTTAACCCTTTCCCTGTTGAATGTTCATGAAAGAAATTCTAAATATTTATCATCTGAATGCTTAATTATAATGGCGCATGAACACAAGAACTTTAGGTATTGGTGGAAACTGAAGAGCCAGATCAGTTATAATTTCATAAGCAAACGGAGCAGGCCTGACTAGACGGCTCCAACAGGAGCTGTCTGATCTGGGTCTACTATGTTTTTAAATGCGTGAAAAAGCATTGATTAAAGCTGTGAACTTATTTTGTAGATGGGGTGTCTCAAGATGCAGAGAGAATGTCAACAGGAAGTGGGCCAGAATCCCCAGCAAGGAGCCCCCCTGCCTCCCCCTCGCAGGATGAAAACGACCCCTCCTTCCCCATTGAAAGTTCACAGTCACCTCCATCACCCACAGGAAGTATCCCTGGTTCCCCAGGGGGCAGTGAGTTGGGATCCCCTCCTGGAAGTCCAAATGGCTCTGTGTCCCTTAACAACAGCCATCCTGGTTCCCCTACACATCCAGATAGTGCCCCAGGATCCCCGGCCAACAGCCCACCAGGATCACCAATGTCAGGAGCAGATAGTAGACCTGAATCCCCCACACAGAACATTCCTGGCAGTGGTCCAGAGTCGCCTAACTCTTTCGGATCTCCAGGTGTAGGAAATGAAAATATCAGCCAGCCTGTTTCTCCAGGTGGCAGTGCTCCTGGGTCTCCAGTGGATAGGAGTAGGTCCCCATCCCCTGCACAAGAAGGAAGTCCACTAGAGTCACCAGTGAACAGTGCCCCAGCCTCACCAACACAAAGTGGCAGTGCTCCGGGCTCACCAGCTAGTCAGAGAAGTAGGTCAGTTTCACCAGCTGGCAGTGCAAGAAATAGGTCAGGTAGTCCAGCAAGTCCAGCCAGAAGTGTTGGAAGTAGAGCTAGTAGAAGTAGGTCAAGGTCAGGATCACCAGCTAGAAGTGCAAGAAGTAGATCAGGTAGTCCAGCCAGAAGTGTTGGGAGCAGAGCAAGTAGAAGTAGGTCAGGTTCACCAGCTGGAAGTGCAAGAAGTAGGTCTGGTAGTCCAGCCAGAAGTGTTGGGAGCAGGGCAAGTAGAAGTAGGTCCAGGTCAGGATCACCAGCTGGAAGTGCAAGAAGTAGGTCTGGTAGTCCAGCTGGAAGTGTTAAGAGCAGGGGCAGTAGAAGCAGGTCAAGGTCAAGATCACCTGCTGGAAGTGGAAGAAGTAGGTCAGGGTCACCAGGGAGAAGTAGGTCTGCCTCTCCAGCTGGAAGTGCAAGGAGTAGATCAGGATCTGGCAGTGGCAGAAGCCGCAGTCGCTCTGCATCAGGAAGTCCTGCAAGAAGTAGGTCGAGGAGTCCAGCTGGAAGTGGATCCGGAAGAAGCAGGTCAGGCAGTCGTGCAAGAAGTTGGTCAAGGAGTAGATCAGGAAGTCCTGCTAGAAGTGTATCAAGAAGTCCTGCTAGGAGTAGGTCAGGAAGTCGAGATAGCCGAGGAAGCAGGTCACGATCAAGATCCCCTGCTGGCAGTGCTAGAAGCAGAAGTAGATCTGGGTCACGTAGCAGAAGCAGGTTAGTATATTCCATCTTTAAATCTATGCAGAGGTCCAGATAAGATGGGTAAATTAAAACATTTTCAGGAATAACTTCTTAATTTCTCCACCAAACCCTATGTTGTGACCACAAAGAATGGTCACAACATAGGGTTTGGTGGAGAAATGATGATTTTAGTATTTTTGAGTACACATCTTTATCTCTGTTGCTCTGCTATGGTTATAAATTATATTATTGGTATAAGACTACTTCAAAATGCTTCAAAATACATGTTTATCCAGAGGTCCCGATAAGATGCGTAAATTTAAACATTTTCAAGAATAACTCCATTATTTCTCCACCAAACCCTATACTGTGACCACTCTTTAGAATTGTCTCAAACAGACAATTCTAAAGAGTGGACACAGTATGGGGTTTCGTGGAGAAATGACGATTTTATTATGTGGGTAACCGGTATGCACGTTTATCTGTAGCTCTGTTTATCAACTGTGAGACTTTGCTGTTATGTAATGATATTTTAGGCCTAACATAGATAGGAATTATCCCTTTCCCTCATGTAAATGCCTTTTCACGCAATTGCAAACAGAGTAGACGCAGGTCAGATGGCTCCTATAGGAGCCATTTAATCAGGGTCTGCTTTGTTTGCTTTTGACATGATAAAGATCTGATTTTACAGTTTTTGTCAAAGCAAAAAGTTTCCTTGAAAAGTTTACATTATACAAATTCGGCCCATAAATATTCATGATGTCTTTATTTATTACATGGATATTGCACAGAGAAAGGGTTAATAAATCATATAACTATGAGGTATATTTTGTATGATCCATAGATCCCGTTCCCGAAGTGGCAGTCGTTCCAGATCAGCCTCCCCTGCCGGAGGTAGTACCCCACCCTACTCACCCCTGGGTAGCCCGAAGTCCCCGGGCGAGTCTGGGAAGTAAGTACAAGTTGTTACATACTGAGAGCTCTAGAAGTGCTGTAACTGAAGTTTATACATTTTAACCCCTTCATCCATTAAATGTGTTCTATGTCTTTGCAAACAGAGTAGACCCAGATCAGAAGGCTCCTATAGGAGCTGTCTGACCAGGGTCTGCTCAGTTTGCTCATGAAATAATATAGATATGAGTCTACAGTTTCTGCCATTGCCAAAATTTTCTGTGTTCATATGCCATTATGAAAGATAAAACTAATTAATATTCATGATGTTATTATTTCTTACATGAATATTCATGGACGTAAGGGTTAACTGTATTCTGTGTTTGATTATCCAACCTTTTTATACCTTTGCAAACTGAGTAGACCAGACCATTCAGCTCTTATAGGAGCTGTCTGATCAAGGTCTCTCTGTTTGCTTACAAGTTTCTACTCTTGACCATATTAGTTGGAATCCCTTTGTTACATTTTTTGATACAAGATCAAATCTATATTCCTAATGGACAGACAGTCATATATAAATGTTTATCAAGTAAAGCCTAGATTATCAAAACAGAACCTTTTTCAGACAAATATGAGAGTTTTGCTTTAATAGGGATTAACCAATTGCCTGATAGATATGCCTATTGCAAACAAAGTAGACCCAGATCAGAGATCTCCTGTAAGAGCTGTCTCATCAGGGTTGGCTCTGGTTGCTTATAGAACTACAGTTGAACTTTGATATCTCGAACATCAAGGAGCCATAAAAATCATCGAGATAACAGAGGTTTTTATTTATCCGATATCTACTCGGAACAATTTCTTAAGAACAACTTAATGCAGGAGAATTACTTTCAACCTGCATTAAGCTGTTACATGTGTTTCTAGATATGGCAGTGATATATTTTAGAAAAATTCTGTATTAAGTTTAAGCTATCTGAGTTTGAGGTATCAAAGTTCAACTACATATATAGATCTCATTCTACAGTTTCTGCCTTAGCGGAAAGATCATATATATACAAATATTCATCAGTAATTAATATTTATGACATCATTACATGAATATTCATTGACAGTTGAAATATTAACCTTAATAATTGTTCACATTGCTGCTTGCATATGGCCACTTGATAACCTTCTGATTTGGAAGGTCCTTATTGATGATCGCAGGATTGGAATTTTGATAGGCATTCAGTGGTGTATCAAACTGTCCAAAGAGTCTAGGATGGAAAGAAATGGGGTGTTACTATTTATTGGATATGAAATAGACAAACATGCAACAAGGGAATAAAATGGTGCCATTTGTATGAAGTGATTGCATTAACCCTGTATCTGGTAGAGAATGAGATACTTTAGCAAAAGAGTAGACTCAGATCAGATGGCTCCTACTGGAATGGCCTGATCAGGATCTGATCTGTTTGCTTATAGAATAATATAGATCTGAATGTACAGTTTCTTCCATGACCAAAATTTCTGTGTCCATATGCTTTTTAATATAACAATCTAATTAATATTCCTGATGTCATTATTTCTAACATGAATATTCATGGAGCAAAGGGTTAACCCTTTCCCTGTTCTATATTTAGGCCATTTTTCAGTACCTACTGAATAGTCATTAACAAAATAGTTATAAAGAAATATGGAAGGTGGAACATTGTAGACATTTTAGAAAGAAAAGAAACAGATCTATCAAATTCTATTAGCAAACAGAGTAGACCCTGATCAGACGGCTCCTCTAGGAGCCGTCTGATCTGGGTCTACTCTGTTTGCAAATGCGTGAAAACACGTTTATATGAGGGAAAGGGTTAAGACATGCCCATATTTGTTCAATTAGCAGCTGTTGTAGAGAGATAGAGAGATTTTACTGTATGTTTGTTTGCAGGGATTTGGTGGCTGACATTTTTGGCTCCAGCGATGAGGAAGAAGAATTTGAAGGTTTTGGTGAGGCTGATGTAGAAGCAACTACAAAGAAGAAAGAAAAGAAATCAGGTATGTCGCATTGTTACCATAGCTGTGAAAGGGAATTGAACAATTATGTAGTTTTGAAACCATTGTGATAAAAAGAGAATGAAGAGAATGGGGGGTGGGGGGGAGGTTGTTTAGCAAAGAAGATTTAGAAAAAGATTTCAACAATTCCCTCCTACAAATGTCCATTGCAAACACAATAGACCCAGCCAGGCTAAAACCTCTAAAATTAATGAACAAACAGCAGACCCTGATCAGACTGATCAGAAGTTTTAGTCTGAATTTTTAAACACTTTTACCTCTGAATTTTGAATGTTTCAATCAGAACTTTGCCATTGGGAACATAGCCAAATAATGGCTACAAAATCATTTGGAAAAAAAGTTCTTAGATGTCAGTATTTTCGGACAACAGTTACTCAATAGTATGCATAGAGTTTGTTTCTCAGAGGATGTTATTGTTTACAAGCTTTAGTGTTAGTGGTAATGTTAGCAGGTTGTGGCATGTTTATGAAATACCACTCCTTTGTATATGTTTATCAATCTGATGAATGGTTCCTAAATGCAGAGGCCTAGATAAGAAGCAAAAATTAAGACATTTTCAAGAATAATAGTTTCTTCAATTCTCAACCAAACACTACCTTGTTACCACTCTTTAGAACCATGTCTTTGGGATGATTATACAGTGGTCACAAGGTAGAGTTTGATGGAGATAGAGGTCCCGATAAGATTATTAAATTTAAACATTTTCAAGAACAGTTCCTTTATTTCTCCACCGAACACTATACCGTGACCACGCTTTGGAATCATCTCGAAGAGACGATTCTAAAGAGTTATCACAGTATAGGTTTTGGTGGAGAAATGACGATTTTAGTATTTTTGAATACGCATATTTATCTGTATTCAGTATTTCAGGATTTCAGTATTTAAATTCAGAATCCATCTGATCTGGTGTTAACTCTCTCGCTGCCAAATGTTGTCGTCAGCAACCTTTGTTGTCTGCTGCAATTTTAGTTTTTGACTTTTCTTCCTTTTTGTTTCAAAAAACATAGTCACAGTAACAAACAGTTTGGATCCAGATGAGACGCCAAGTTACTCAGTCACTCATCTGGATTCAAACTGTTTGCATAGGTACCGGTAATTACAGATTGGACGTTGGCAGTGAAAGAGTTAACCCTTTCCCTCATACAAACGTGTTTTCACGCATTTGCAAACAGAGTAGACCCAGATCAGACGGCTCCTAGAAGAGCCGTCTGATCAGGGTCTACTCTGTTTGCTATTAGAATTTGATAGATCTGTTTCTTTACTTTCTAAAATGTCTACAATGTTCCACCTTCAAGAATTCTTTATAACTATTTTGTTAATGAATATTCAGTAGGTATTGAAAATTGGCCTAAATATAGAACGGGGAAAGAGTCAAAAGGCATATTTATGTAGTAAAGAATTAGAGTTATCAAAATGATGCTGAATTCACTTTATAATACTTAGCTTTTTACAAACTAGCGGAGATTTGGTGTCCTAAGATTGAGCATAAATATGGTACATTTTTATAGCTGCCATTCTGTCTGATGATGAGGACGAAGGATTGGCCACAGGGCAGGCAGAAGCAGGCACTGTCTTACCAGATATGTCCGATGATGAAAATGACAAAGCTGCAATGGATGATGGGAAAAATGAGTGAGTTTAATGTGCCCTGTCATGAATCTTACACCTTTACTCCATTGACTGCATGACTTTCACGCTGCATTAAGTATGCTCAGGTGAGCTTTTGTGATCGTCCAGCGTCCGGCCGTCGGTCAGTAGCTGCTTTAAATGACATCTCCTCTGAAACCAGACGGCAAAATGTAACCAAACTTTACAGAAATGATCTTTGTATCATACTCTAATTTTTTTGAAAAGAATCTTGATTCATGTAGAATCTGATTGCCATGGCAACCAAAAGAAAAATCTTTAAACATCATTTTCTCCAAAATCAGTTTCCAGAATTGAGTTATATTTGATAGGAATAGTCTTCTTGTGACCCCCTACCAAAATCGTTAAAATCATCCTTTTTTCTCAAAAACATGGCCGCCAGGGGCGTGGCTAGATTTTCTTATATAACTATATATAAAACCTTTAAAAATCTTCTTAAAACATGTGGTCCAATTTGAATGGTGTTTGGTAGGAATAGTTGCCTGTTGACCCTTTATCAAAATTGTTAAAATCATGTTGATAACAAAAAAAAAACATGGCCCCCAGGGGCATGGCTAGATTTCCTTATAGTTCACTCAACTATATAGAAAAAAATCTTGTTCAACACCATTTGAATGGATTTTGGTAGGATTAGCTGTCTGATGACAATACTGAGAATTAATTGGGACTACCATGCTTTTTTAACAAAGTGAATAATCTTCAGTTGAAATATTATGGCATCAATCCCCATACAAAATTTTCACTTTTTTTCACCATCACTATAGCCACATTTTAATAAAGGGACATAGTCTATCTTTATGCCCCCAACCCCCTCCCCAAGATTTGAATCTGGGGGCATCTTATTTTTGGCCTGTCTGTCTGTCTTATACTTTAACCTTTTGAAAGTTTACAAATAGATACTTCATGTTTGGCATGTATACTAACTCCATGAAACTGTTTTTCTTTCTCTAATAGTGGATCCATGTCAAATGTGAAGGTTAAACCTCAGGTTCAAGGGTCAAATTTCTAAAACGTAAACCTTGACCATAAGTTTTGAACTATTATAGATACAGACTTCATATTGCCTCTCAAATACATATTCAATTGTTAGAAAATAAAAAATAAGACTAGGCCCTGTGGGTGTAAAACATTTTCCTTGAGTTTGAGATCATCTGATTGGTCAGATTTTAGTTCAACTCAAACTCTGACCAATCAGATACTAGAGAATGATTTTTTGAGACTCAAACTCTACCTGATGTTTGTCTGCATTGTTTTCAATGCAGGACTTCCCTTTATTCCCCATGCTATGACTCTTTTACCCTTCTGTACCCCTCTACAGTGACAGGGACATGGTGTCCGACTTTGATCTCATGATGGCAAAGAAGAAAGAAGAAATGCAAAAGCGACGGAGGAAGCGAAAAGACTTTGACCTCATCAATGATAGTGACGACCTCATTGCTGACATGATCAGCAAAATGAAAGTTGCTGCTGAGGTAAGGGGGTGGAAATCTAGTTATGTCTGTCTTTATGGCCCCAAGATTGTGTGGTTGGCGTATCTGTTTGTTTGTCTGTCAATAACTTTAAATCTTGCTCATAAGCTTTGAATTTTTACAGATAATTGGCCGATTATAAAAGAATAAATTAATCTCTTTATCCCTCTCCCAGTTTTTTGTTTATTCCAAATTTCAATGCCTATTGAATATTCATGGACAGAACAGTTATAATGAAATGTGAAAGGTGGAACATTGTAGCCATTTTAGAAATTAAAGAAACATCTATCAAATTCCATTTAGCAAACGCAGTAGACCCTGATCTGATGGCTCCTATAGGAGCTGTCTGATCTGGGTCTACTGTGTTTGAAAATGTGTGAAAAGGCGTTTATATGAAGGAAAGGGTTATATACTTTGAACAAACTGATGATAACCGATGTAAACAGAATGGATCCTGATGAGACACCGTGTATTTCAGCACCTCATTAGGATTCATTCAAACTGTTGACAGAAATGGTAGAAATAGATCTTATGTATTTTCGTATGCAAATAAGCCAGATTCTGATGAGCTGGCTTATACAGGATTGGTCAGATCTGGGTCTGCTCTGTTTGCCAAGGTGTCAAAAGTTGTCTCTATGGAGTGTAGGGTTAACCCTTTCCCTGTTCAATATACATACATACAGTCCACTCTCGTTATGGCGAACTCGCTTGATACGAATTTCTCGTTGTCACGAAGTTTTTGTAAAGTCCTAACTTTTCTTCCTATATTATATTCTATATAAATTGAAGTTTTTAAGACGAATTCGAACTGACCACGTTTTCGATAAGTCGAAGTCATTTTCCATCCCCAATGTGTCTGTTTGCATGTAATTATCGGCGTTTGTATCGAAGTCACACCTCTCAGTCTGATTGAGTTCGAGGTGTGAATTGGACCTTTTGATCCAACGCAGACAATGTACGCCTGGTGACACGGGTAATTACAGTGTTTTGTTGGTAAACAATCACTGATGTCTGATAATTATTCAAACTGTGGAACAATACCAAAATGAGTGAACGTTATTTAATAAAATGACCCATTACCTTCCATTCGTCCTAAATGTCAGTCATGACTACTGTAGTACGAAAGAGAACTCTCAAGCGTCCTCGCTTCCGGACGATTTCGGAAAAATTGGAATAAAAATTGAGGCCACTTCCTCATTTTATTACCAATTCATGCAGTTTCATATTGAATTCAATTTTTTTGCGTGACTTATATACGTGCTACAATTAGATACCGAAACAGCTCACGGCGAATCATATAAAATGGGGTAAACAGTTTGATACGTCTGGTTTCCTGAATATGGCTGTTCTCTTACATGTGCCGGAAGAGCGCGAATCGGCAACCAGCCAGAATCACAGCTAGTTCACTTGTGATTACGTATTTCCGGTGCCCTTTGATTAAGGGATTTCCCCATAGATATGGTGTAAACAAACAATGCATTTGAAAAATTCGCCAAACCAACGTCAATTAATTCAATGATAGGGGCAAAACGGATCTGAAAATTGGACAGGGCCTTGTAAATTTGGACATGGTGTTATTAATAGGGGTTGGACAGACAGAAGTTTGTACTCGCTGCGTCGCAGTAATGGATCTATATGTACAATTTTTATATACACAGAGTGCGATTCCTTTACACAATGTGCAGACTAAAGTATACAAGCACAAGTATGACTGTAATATGGCAGCTTGTTTAGGTGAACGTAATGAAAGAAACTGGGTTTTTAGAAAATGGCATGTGTTTTTTTAAGTCGAACTCTCGATGAGTCGAAGTTTTTAACAGGTCCCTACGAACTCGACATAACGAGAGTCGACTGTACATGTAAACAATTATGACATCATGAATATTTGTTAGCCGAAGTTATAATATAAACTTTTCAAGGAAATTGTTTGCTTTGACAAAAACTGTCGAATCGGATCTTTATCGTATCAAAAGCAAACAGAGCATACCCTGATAAGACGGCTCCATTAGGAGTCATTTGATCTGGTTCTACTCTGATTGCAAATGTGTTTATATGAAGGAAAGGGTTAATGCAAAATGAATGTTATGCAAGTAACTTTCATCCTGCATTAAGCTATCCCCTACTTTAATGCTTTACTCCATGAACATTCATGTAATATATAATGACATCATGAATATTAACTATATTAACCCTTTCCCTCATATTGACGACTTTCGACGACTCTGTAAAAGTCACGTTGTGAAACCATTGTGATAAATAGAGCATTTGCTCCTATAGGAGCAAATGCTCTATTTATCACAATGGTTTCAAACTACAAAATTCTAAAAAGTTCCTTTTCTCTAATTAATGCTCCTTTTCAGTAGATTAATTCAAAGAGGCTGTATCTAAAAATAGCCTATGAGGTAATGAGTTAATAGTACATGGACACAGGAAGTTTTGGTTATGGCAGAAATTGGAGAATTTAATCTATATTATGCCATAAGCAAACAGAGTAGACCCATGGCAAAAGCGTAGAAAGATGTATTTATGTAATAAAGGGTTAAAGACTTTATAATTCTGATTATTCTCATACACAGGAGGACCGAGGGCTGAATATGTCAAAGAAACCAGCTGTGTGCAAGCTGAGATACCTGCCAACAGTGCTGTCCCAGCTGAAAAAGTAGGTCATTTTCATTAATCCTTTCAGTGTGGGATATGAGTAGGTGATGTCACTGCAAACAGTGTAGACCCAGATTAGAGAACTCTAAGGGCTGCACTGTTTGTCATGTTACACTTTTCTTAAAAAAATATCCCTGAATATTCATGGTAACTTAACCTTCTTGAATTTGGAATAGTCCATTCGAAAATTTAGTATTGAAAAGGTGAATATTTTACAATAATCTGGGTCAAACTTACTTTGTATCACTGTACTTAGTGCTTGTAGGGAGCATGATTCCTGCTAATGTTCATGAAATGATCTGAAACAGAGTAAGCCCTTTTAACCCTTACTCTGTTGAATGTTCATGTAAGAAATAATGACATCGTGAATATTGATATTTTTTTATAATGGCCTATGAATATGGGGCATTTTGGCTCAGACAGGAACTGTAGAACCAGATCTATATTATACTATAAGAAAGCAGACCAGAGACTTTTCAGATTGCTCCTGTTGGAGCTGTCTGGCCTCGGTCTACTCTGTTTGCAAAGGTATGAAAAAAGCATTAATGTGAAGGAAACAGTTAACAATGAACCAGTTGTTGATGACTTGTGCAATCAGTTTGGATTTCACATAAATGTCAAGTAACTTGGTGTCCCACCAGGGTCCAAACTGTTTTAAAATTAGACACTGTTGGGTTGGGTTTGGGTTTTTTTTGAGAAATACAAGAAATGTGTAATTTTGAAATTAACCCTTTCCTTGTTTAATATTCATGAAAAATATGTAATTATGAATATTTAACCCTTTTCCAGTTCTATTTTTTTTCAAATTTCAAAACCTATTGAATATTAATGTATAAAATAGTTACAATGAAATATGAAAGATGGAACATTGTTGCCATTTTAGAAACTAAAGAGACAGATCTATCAAATTTCATTAGCAATAGAAACAATCTGACCTGGGTCTGCTCTGCTTGCAAATGCATGTAAAGTTGTTTATATGAAGAAAAGGCTAAAAAACTCAATTTTTATAATGGGATTTTGGGCATTGGTAGAAATGATAAAATCAGATCTATAGTGTTCCCTAAGCAAACAGAGCAGACCCTGATCAGATGGCTCCTGCAGGAGCCATCTGATCTGGGTCTACTCTGTTTGCAAAGGCATGAAAAGGCGTTTATATGAAGGAAAGGGTTGATGTAGTAGCAAATAATATTGTCCGTGAACTGGGTCTACACTTTATGTCATAGCTTGTATAGCCAAATGATTATCACAGGCAACGTTTTCTTTCTCTAGGTCAGATCTACAAGGTGCTTTCCTGGACTGCGGCATACTAAGTGCAATGACGGTAAGGTTCTGAATCATATATTTATCTAGAGCTGTAGATATCACCTTGCTTCATGAATGTTCATTCCAGATGCCACCCATTTTGAAATATAAGGGAAGGGTTAGCTTTGTCTATCTGACCCTCGGTTCATTTGTCACTTTTTATTTTTCAAAACCAGCACAGATAAAGCAATGAAGCTTGATTTACTCCTATCTCTTTTTAGCTCACCTGGCACAAAGTGCCAGGTGAGGTATTGTGAGGGGGCAGTGTCCGTCGTGCGTATGTGGTCGTGCGTCATCAACAATTTACTTAAACATCTTCTCTGAAACCATAAGGCCTAGATCTTTGATATTTGGTATGTAGCATGATCTAATGGTCCTCTACAAAGATTGTTCAAATTATGACCCCCGGACCAAAAATGGCCCCGTCCCCAGGGCTTATCAGTTTTTCATAGGAAAATCTTTAAAAATCTTCTTCTCTGAAACGGTAAGGCCTAGATATTTGATATTTGGTATGTAGCATTAACTAATGGTCCTCTACAAAGGTTGTTCAAATTATGACCCCCGGATCAAAAATGGCCCCGCCCCAGGGCTTATCAGTTTTTCATAGGATTTTTAAAAAAAATCTTCTTCTCTGAAACCGTAAGGCCTAGACTTTTGATATTTGGTATGTAGCATCATCTAATGGCCCTCTACAAAGATTGTCCAAATTATGACCCCCGGACCAAAAATGGTCCGCCCCAGGGCTTATCAGTTCTTCATAGGAAAATCTTTAAAAATCTTCTTCTCTGAAACGGTAGGCCTAGATCTTTGATATTTGGTATGTAGCATGATCTAATGGTCCTCTACAAAGTTTGTTCAAATTATTACCCCCGGACCAAAAATGGCCCCGCCCCAGGGCTTATCAGTTTTTCATAGGAAAATCTTTAAAAATCTTCTTCTCTGAAACCGTAAGGCCTAGATATTTGGTATGTAGCATCATCTAATGATTTTTTACAAAGATTGTTCAAATTGTTACCCTCAGGGCCAAAAGTGGTCCCGCCCCATGGCTTATAAGTTTTTTATAGGTAAATCTTTTTTTCCAAAACTGTAATGCCTAGACCTTTGAAATTTGGTATGTAGTATCATCTAATGGCTTTCAACCAAGATTGTTCAAATTATGACCCCAGGACCAAAATTGCCCCGCCCCTAGCATCATCTAAAGTTCTTTTATTAAGATTGTTCAAATTTTAACCTACAGGCCTAAAATTATGGCCTTTGGTTTCATATTGGCCCCAATCTGAAGCTGACTTATTTTTATATAGAAATACAGTGTATGCATCAGTCTATAGTAACCAGGTGAGCGATTTAGGGCCATCATGGCCCTCTTGTTAATACTTTCCTTCATACAAATGGCTATTCCCGCCTTAATAGAATAACATAGATCTGATTATACAGTTTCTACCAGTACCAAAACACCCTGTGTATATATCCTGTCATAAAATTTCAGCAGATAAATATTCATGATGTCATTATTTCTTACATGAATATTCAACAGGAAAAGGGTTAATCATTGGCATGAGTCCACTGAAGCTGAAAGGCAATCATTGTAATTACAAACTTCAGGCCATTTGATATACAAATGTACTCATAATTTTGTATGACATATGAAGGAAAGGGTTACGACAGGTTCTATGGTACATACTATGTGCAGTAGAACCTGTTCTAACCCTTTCCTTCACATTAACACCTTTTCATGCTGGGTCTGATTCTACAGTTTTTGTCAAAGCAAAAAATTCCCCTGAAAAGTTTACACTAAAAAATTAACCCTTTCCTCCATAAATACGCCTTTCTACGCCTCTGTAAAAATCACCTATTGTGATAAATAGAGCATTTGCTCCTATAGGAGCAAATGCTATATTAATCACAATGGTTTCAAACTACAAAAGTCTAAAATTGTCCGTTTCTCTAGTTAATGCTCCTTTTTGGTAGATTTATTCAAAGCAGTTGTATCTAAAAAATAATCTATGAGGGAATTGGTTAGGCTAATTATTTTCTTACTTGAATATTGAAGAGGTAAAAGGTTAATCTAAAATGATCTTAACCCTTTCCCTGTTCTATGTTTAGTCCAAATTTTAATACCCATTGAATATTCATGAACAAAACACTTATAATCAAATCTGGAAGGTGGTACATTGTAGCTATTTTAGAAAGTAAAGACACAGATCTATCAAATTCCATAAGCAAACAGAGCAGACCCTGATCAGACGGCTCCTCTAGGAGCCGTCTGATCTGGGTCTACTCTGTTTGCAAATGCGTGAAAACACGTTTCTATGAGGGAAAGGGTTAAAGCAACAAAAACTAGAAAACAGAATTCAGAAATGTATATTTTTGCATGAATAAAAGTAAATTTTGAGATTTTAAAAAGTATAGAATAACCCTTTACCCCATGGAGGTGGCTTGTGGCACCTTTGTAAACAGAGTAGACCAAGATCACAGGGTTCCTGTAGGGGTCATCTGATCAGGGTCTGTTGTGTTTGTTTAAGAAATAATCTATATGCGACTCTACAGTTTCTGCCATAGCCAAACATTAATGTGGGTGTTGGCCCTTAATATAAAAATTCAGTTTATAAATACATCTTCCTTTCTACGCCTTTCAAACAGAGCAGACCCTGATCAGACGACTCCTATAGGACTGTCTGATCAGAGTCTGTTCTGTTTGTTTATGATATAATATATAGGTGTGATTTTATAGCTTCTGCCATGGCCAAACAATCTTGTGTCCATTTGCTATTATAACACATTAATCATATTAACCCTTCGCTTGCTATTCACGTCAATATACCTACCTGTAAATAGTGAAGACCCAGATGAGACAGCTCCTGCAGGAGCTTTCTCATCAGGGTCTGCACTATTTACAAGTTGATTGTGCAACCAGTGCACTCCACAGCAGTGATTGCACAGCGAAATACTTGTACACAGTGAAGATATATGTAATTATACAACAGGGCATGGGTATAGAAGGAGAAATGTATTTTAAAATTCAGCAAGAGAAGGGTTAATATTCATGATGTCATTACACATGTATTTCTTACATAAGCAGTGCTCCAGATATTTTTCGCATGCTAATGTGTACATACGTACACATTTTGTTTTCAATGCTGAAAGTCAAAATGAAATGGAGCACTGCATGAATATTCCTGAAGGAAAGACTTAAATATTCATGAGATAGACATACATAGTTTTAGCAATATGCTTCTCTTCTGCATGCTTGAATCATTCATGATTTCTTGACAAAATCAAATTTTGTTTTTACCATATAATTAAATTTTTTATTTCAACTCTTTCTTTCCAGGAGTGGTTGGCCCCACTTCCAGACAAAAGTTTGCCCAACCTACAGATCAGAGAATCATTCCTACGTTTACTTCAAGAGGTAAACAAGACACTATACACATTTGTATTGTATTTTTAGCTCGTCTTTATTTCGAACAAAAAATATGAGCTATTGTCGTAACTACTGCATCTGCGTTGTTCTGAGTGTTGTTGTTGTCAGGAAACTTTATAGTTGGCTATTACTTTTTAAATACTACTCATGAAAATTTTATGAAACTACACACTCATGTTTGCCGTCACAATGGCTACAACTTGATCAAGGGCCATAACTCTGTAGGGTCATAACTCTGTAGGGCCATAACTCATACAATGTCTGTCATTTTGAAACCATAACCAGCAGGCTCTCACATTTCATAATTTCAGAAGCGATCACGATATTTTGATCGGGGATATCCGTAATGTCGGGAAGTTACAATGTGCAGACTCCTTTTTTACAGGTGTCAGCTGTCAGTGTGTATTAGGTTTTCACATATTTTAGTATGGCCACCAGGCCATCTGCTGGTCATCTAATGAGGTCAAAATATAGGGTTTGGGGTGAAATATTGTGGCTGGCCAGTGAAAACAGGTGACCATTTAAAACAGGTGCATTTATAAAGACTGATTTTCGTCGGGAGGATTTAAAAATGACCATTAACATGAGATGACCATTCATAAAAGGTGACTGTTAGGTCAAGTTTTACTGTATTCATTTTTTTATTTATATGCAGTTCCCAACCATCAGTCCTGGAGGTCTGAAGAACAGTGGTATCGGAAAAGCCATCATGTATCTGTACAAACACCCGAAAGAGGTGAAGGAGAACAAAGAGAGAGCCGGAAAGCTGATTAGTAAGTAAGACTGTCGGACACAGTCGTGTTGTATAAAACTTTTTTATCGCCCCATGCACAAAATGACGGACGGCAAAATATCTCAACATTCATTACCGTATATTCTGTCTTCTATGACCTTTAATCCTTAGAAGGTGGGAAGTATGTGTACTGGCATTTTCAAACAATGTTCCGCTTATTAACATTTGCATGGGAGACACGCTTGCACTATCATTTTCAAACAATGTTCCGCTTATTAACATTTGCATGGGAGACACGCTTGCACTATCATATTCAAACAGTGTTCCGCTTATTAAACATTTGCATGGGAGACACGCTTGCACTATCATATTCAAACAGTGTTCCGCTTATTAAACATTTGCATGGGAGACACGCTTGCACTATCATTTGTAAACAGTGTTCCGCTTATTAACCATTTACATGGGAGACACGCTTGCACTATCATTTGTAAACAGTGTTCCGCTTATTAAACATTTACATGGGAGACACGCTTGCACTATCATTTGTAAACAGTGTTCCGCTTATTAAACATTTACATGGGAGACATGCTTGCACTATCATTTGTAAACAGTGTTCCGCTTATTAAACATTTACATGGGAGACATGCTTGCACTATCATTTGTAAACAGTGTTCCGCTTATTAAACATTTACATGGGAGACATGCTTGCACTATCATTTGTAAACAGTGTTCCGCTTATTAAACATTTACATGGGAGACATGCTTGCACTATCATTTGTAAACAGTGTTCCGCTTATTAAACATTTACATGGGAGACATGCTTGCACTATCATTTGTAAACAGTGTTCCGCTTATTAAACATTTACATGGGAGACATGCTTGCACTATCATTTGTAAACAGTGTTCCGCTTATTAAACATTTACATGGGAGACACACTTGCACTATCATTTGTAAACAGTGTTCCGCTTATTAAACATTTACATGGGAGACATGCTTGCACTATCATTTGTAAACAGTGTTCCGCTTATTAAACATTTACATGGGAGACATGCTTGCACTATCATTTGTAAACAGTGTTCCGCTTATTAAACATTTACATGGGAGACACACTTGCACTATCATTTGTAAACAGTGTTCCGCTTATTAAACATTTACATGGGAGACATGCTTGCACTATCATTTTCAAACAGTGTTCCGCTTATTAAACATTTGCATGGGAGACACGCTTGCACTATCATTTGTAAACAGTGTTCCGCTTATTAAACATTTACATGGGAGACATGCTTGCACTATCATTTGTAAACAGTGTTCCGCTTATTAAACATTTGCATGGGAGACATGCTTGCACTATCATTTGTAAACAGTGTTCCGCTAATTAAACATTTACATGGGAGACATGCTTGCACTATCATTTGTAAACAGTGTTCCGCTTATTAAACATTTACATGGGAGACATGCTTGCACTATCATTTTCAAACAGTGTTCCGCTTATTAAACATTTGCATGGGAGACATGCTTGCACTATCATTTGTAAACAGTGTTCCACATATTAAACATTTGCATGGGAGACATGCTTGCACTATCATTTTCAAACAGTGTTCCACATATTAAACATTTGCATGGGAGACATGCTTGCACTATCATTTTCAAACAGTGTTCCACTTATTAAACATTTGCATGGGAGACATGCTTGCACTATCATTTTCAAACAGTGTTCCACTTATTAAACATTTGCATGGGAGACATGCTTGCACTATCATTTTCAAACAGTGTTCCACTTATTAAACATTTGCATGGGAGACATGCTTGCACTATCATTTGTAAACAGTGTTCCACTTATTAAACATTTACATGGGAGACACACTTGCACTATCATTTGTAAACAGTGTTCCGCTTATTAAACATTTACATGGGAGACACACTTGCACTATCATTTGTAAACAGTGTTCCGCTTATTAAACATTTACATGGGAGACATGCTTGCACTATCATTTGTAAACAGTGTTCCGCTTATTAAACATTTACATGGGAGACATGCTTGCACTATCATTTGTAAACAGTGTTCCGCTTATTAAACATTTACATGGGAGACACACTTGCACTATCATTTGTAAACAGTGTAGACATGGATCAGAGGAGCCTCCTAGAGGAACCCTCTGATCAGAGTGTGCACTGTTTGGCATTCAAAATCCTCTCTTGAATTTCATCCTTTCATAATGTATAGACTATCGGTTTTCAGAAAGATTTTCTATATAGAATATATAAGAAAAAATTCGGAACCAAAATATTTCGTTCAGTTTTTAGAGATTTTCAGTTTTCAGAGGTCCGGTTTTCAGAGGTTCAAATGCATTCTGTTTGCAAAGGTGTTGAAAGGCATATTTATGGAATAAAGGGTTAAATACAGCCAATACAGAATTGAGTAGGAAACCCTTAACTCTTTCCCTGTTCTATGTTTATGTCAAATTTCAATACCTACTGAATATTCATGAACAAAAATGTTATACTGAAATATGGAAGGAGGAACATTGTAACCATTTTAGAAAGTAAAGAAACAGAACTATCAAATTCCATAAGCAAACAGAGCAGACCCTGATCAGACCGCTCCTCTAGGATCGGTCTGATCTGGGTCTACTCTGTTTGCAAATGCATGAAAACAAGTTTCTATGAAGGAAAGGGATAACTGTAGAATTCTCGAGCAGTGCCAATTTGAAATTATAAAATATATCATTTCCTTCTACTAAATACTATGAACTTGTCATTATTATCCACTCAAAATGGTATCCCACTCGCTGCTATGGTTGTATGGCTACAAATCTTTTACACTTCGTGTTTCATAATGAGTAAAAATTTATTTATTAATGTGGAATAAAGAGACAAACACATTACAGTCATTGCTTTAAGTGAGTATATTCTTTATATCACACAAAGTTTAAAATAAGAGTAAAGTTCATGAAATACAAGTCGGTACCATGTTTGAGATCGTCGAAAAGGCACAATTCTTTTCAATGAAACTTCAAGAAGAGAAAGCTACGGTCCTGACTTTGCATAAAATCGAGTCCAGGCTGTAATTTGAAATCTTCCAATAATGAAACTCAATGAAAATTAAGAATAGTGAGTTGAATATGTAAAATCCTACAGGAGCCATCTGATCTAGGACTACTCATTTTACCAATGCAAAGAAAGGCTGCTGCAGCCTTTTAGGCGTTATTTAGGCGTATTTATAAAATAAAGGGTCAAAGATTTCCTTCTGTTTTCAGATGAATGGTCTCGTCCATTGTTCAACCTGACCTCCAACTACAAGTCACTGTCAAAGGAGGAGAGAGAGCAAAGAGATTATGACCAGTTGCCAAAGAGGAGAAGAACAAGGTTGAAGCTTTTGCACAAATCTTTCTGCACAAATGTCTTGTTTGAACTATGAAAATTGGTATAGCTGTTGCTAGTCTTGATAAACTCATTCCCTCCTGGACTATTGTAGACCTCTTTGAATTAATCTACCAGAATTTGAGAAAGGAGAATATAGAAAACTATAGAAAAGGCGAATTTTAGAATTGTATAGTTTTGAAACCATTGTGATAAATAGAGCATTCACTCATATGGAGCAAATTCTCTATTTATCACAATGGTTTAAAAAAATGAGTTTTAAAAAGACACAAAAAGGCTTCAGTAGGAGGGAATGAGTTAAACGATCATCTCATTAGGATCCAAACTGTTTGACTCTGTCTTAACCCTTTCCCTATTCTATGTTTATTTCAAATTTCAATACCTACTGAATATTCATGGTCAAAATAGTTATAAAGAAATATGGAAGATGGAAAAATGTAGACATTTTAGAAAGCAAAAAAAACAGATCTATCAAGTTCTATTAGCAAACAGAGCAGACCCTGCTCAGACTGCTCCTCTAGGAGCCGTCTGATCTGGGTCTACTCTGTTTGCAAATGCGTGAAAACACGTTTATATGAGGGAAAGAGTTAAATCATATAGAAGAAAAAAATGTTACTTTGCAAGCAGAGAATTATAATCTGACATTCTGAAGTCTTTACTCCATAAATATGCCATTCTACGCCTTTGCAAACAGAGTAGACTCAAACCAGACAACTCCTGTAGGAGCTGCGTGATCAGGGTCTGCTCTGTATACTTGTAAATAATACAGATATGATTGTAGACTTTCTGCCATGGCCAAAAATTACTGCGTTACACATAGTAAAAATTAATCTAATTATTATTTATGAGGGAATAATTTCTTACATGATTATTATACCCCACGCAACAAAGTTGCATGAGGTTTATAGTTTTTGACCTGTCAGTCCATCCATCTATCAGTCTATCCATCTATCAGTCCATCCATCTATCAGTCTATCCATGTCTCATAGTACTTTGTTGCTCATCTAGCACTTTTATTTTTTGACCAAATTTTCTTGGCCAATTTCTTCTCAGATGTACTAGATAACCTGAGTTACTGAAAATAGAAGTACACTGTAATAAAAATCCTTATCTGGAACACCCCTTGTCTGGTGTATTAGGAGAAATCAAAACAAGGGAAGGAACTCTTACAAAAATATTCCAAAATTCTATTTGAGTTGCTTCCCATGAATTTGGATTCTGACTGGGAACAGACAAATCTCATGCTTTATTCTGTTTTCTCAAATTTGCTTAGAAAATGGTCATGAATAAAAGCTTGGATGAGTTCGATTTTCAGAGAAATCTGCCATGGGCAACCACAATGTGGTGGCATAACTCATTTTCTCCTAGGCTATTTTTAGACCCAACCTCTTTGAATGTATCTACCGAAAAGGAGCATTAACTAGAGGAAAGGAAAAAATTAGAATTTTGTAGTTTTAAACCATTGTGATAAATAGAGCCTTTGCTCCTATCAGAGCAAATGCTCTATTTATCACAATGGTTTCATAAAGTGACTTCTATAGATGCGCAAACATGCGTCACTTGGGGTTTATGTGTTAATTCATGGAGTGAAGAGTTAAGCCTTATTTTACACTGTAGTGTCTAACAAACTGAATTGTATTACTTATAATTATTGATTTGATGATTAATCGCAATACTCGGCGATCACGTTGTGACGTATAAACCAAGACCCAACCAAACTCATTGAAAACAAAAGCCAGGATGTGATGCCATAACTTAAATATTCATTTAACCTTTTAAGCTTTAATATGCGTTCCTATGCATTTGTAGACAGAATAGACCCAGATCAGACGGCTCCTCTGGAAGCTATCTGATCGGGGTATTCTCTGTTTGCTTATGATATAATATAGATGATTCTACAGTGTCTACTATAGCCAAAGACTCCCGTGTCTATGTGCCATAATAATGATTGATCTAATTAATATCCATAATGTCATTATTTCTTGCATGAATATTCATGGAGTAAAGGGTTAATTATATCCATGATGTCATTATTTCTTGCATGAATATTCATGGAGTAAAGGGTTAATTGATATTCCTGATGTTATTACATGCCACTTAGCAGTCTGTGGAGTTATGTGTTAACTTGCACGCTTGTGTCTCTACTTTCAGTATGGAAGATGGTGGAATGACACCTAGAAAAGATCTGGACAAGTCAATGTCAGGAGAACAAAAGTAAGTTGTCTGAATGAGATACTATCATAAAATAGCAGCCTTAAGATAAAACATCCTTAATATGCTATGAAACCTTAATGATTAGCTTACCTGGCACTAAATGGGGTCTCCCCTCTACTTGTAATAACGATAGAGCCTGGCTTTACCCATTCCCTCATAAACTATCTTTAGACCCAATCTCTTAGAATAAATCTACTGAAAAGGAGCATTTACTAGATAAAGGGAAGTTTTTGGAATTGTGTAGTGTTAAAACCAATGTGACAAAATGAAATAGAGCTATGAAGCAAATGCTCTGTTATCATAATGGTTTCATAAGGTGACTTTTACAGAGGTGTCAATATGAGGGAATGGCTTAAATAACTATTTAGTTATTTATTGAACATAGGAGTCATGAAAACCAGGGGGTGGCTTAATGCTGGGCTAAAGTAACACAGAAAGCTCTAGTAGGAGTTTTCTGCATTATTTTTCAACCTGTATTAAGCTACCGCCTGCCTTAAAGAATCAGGATTAGACTACTTTGTGATGATTGCTTTAGACAGAACCTACTGCAATATGACTGAAGTTCCATCGACACCTCTGGTGTAGGCCTTTGAGTTGATTCAAGGATACATGAAATTGGGTCAAAGTCAAGAACATATGGAATTCATTGCCAGAGAAAGTGCAGTTTGTTAAAAACCACAAAAAGTTCAAAAAACACAAAAAAGTTCAAAAAAGAAATTAAAAAGTTTTATCTGGAACAGTATTAGATGTTCATACTTGATTTTAGACTTTATTAATATCAATATTGACCAAATGATATAAAATAGGCATTTTGTAATTTTTGAAAATGAACATCCTTTATTTCAAATAAATTTTATTTTTCAGTTGAACCATATTCACTTTCTTTTTTTTCGAATATATTATAAGTATTTCTTCTAATTTCGGGACCCCAGTGAAAATAAGTCTTTGAACTTTTCTGGGCTTTCCCAGCATCGGTATACACTTCCAAGTCATGATCAAAGTCAAAGTCATAGATCTATTTTTTATCATCATCATTGTTAACCCTTTCCCTCATATAAACGTGTTTTCACGCATCTACAATCAGAGTAGACCCAGATCGGACGGTCTTATAGGTATTGAAAATTGGACTGAATATAGAACAGGGAAAGGGTTAACATATTATATAAGAATTACTATGCTAGTAGTTTGGAAGTTCAGCTGTATTTTGGTGAGTTAGAAAAGTTGTTAAATGCGAGCCTTGGCGAGCATTTAACTACTTTTCTGACGAGCCAAAATACAGCTGAACTTCCAAACTACTAGCATAGTAATTCTTTTATCATGCAACTCCAAGAAAAAAGGAGAAAATGAATAAAAAGAAAGATTGCTAAAGCGGTTTCGTTCCCTGAATGAAAACACATGCAAGTACGTATTACGTGACGTCATGTTGGCATGCAGTGACGTCATCGACTTTTACAACATAAACAAACTTGATTTAATCCTTTTATATGGACAAATAGTTGAGACAAAGGTGAGCAAATATGTTAATTTGATGTTTATGTTTAATAATGCCTTTTTCCTCCTTCTGTTTTCCTCCTATTGGCTGAACAAAACTTGCATTCCAGTGGGGTCAGTACACATGCACTATACCTCACAAAATACAGCGTCGACGTGGAAAATATTATGCTAGTAGGAAGTGACTGTATTTCGTGACGTTGCATGATAAACCTTCTTATTGAGTCAAACTACACTACTGTAATATTTCAATATAACTTGATTAAAAATTGCTTCTATGTAACATTTAAATATTTATATGGAAATCATTACAATTTTGATTGTACCATATTTTTAGCTCACCAGAGCACAAAGTGCTCAGGGTGAGCTTTTTGTGATCGCCTGATGTCCGTCGTCCCGTGTCAACAATTTGAACCTTTAAAAATCTTCTCCTCTGAATCTACAGGGTTCTCAGCTTTCATCTTTGGCACATTGCATCAAATTTAGGTCCTCTACAAAAGGTATATAAATTATGCCCCTGTGGTCAAAATTGGCCACGCCCCAGGGGAGGCTAATTTTCAATATAAACAAATAGAGAAAACTTTGAAAATCTTCTCCTCTAAAACTGGAAGGTTCTCAGCTTTCATATTTGGCACAAAGCATCATGTTCAGGTCCTCTACAAAAGGTATATAAATTATGCCCCTGGGGTCAAAATTGGCCCCACCCCAGGGGTGGCCAGTTTTCAATAGAAACATATAGTGAAAACTTTGAAAATCTTCTCCTCTGAAACTGGAAGGTTCTCTACTTTCATATTTGGCACATAGCATAACTTTTATAAATTATACCCCTGGGGTCAAAATTGGCCCCGCCCCAGGGGTGCTTATTTTCTATAGAAACATATAGTAAAACTTTGAAAATCTTCTCCTCTGGAACTGGAAAGTTGTCAGCTTTTTAGCTCACCTGAGCAAAGCTCAGGGTGAGCTTTTGGGAGACTTGAATGTCCGTCGTCCGTCGTGCGTCGTGCGTCGTCAACAATTTGCTTGTGAACACTCTAGTGGTCACAATTGTAGTCTAATCTTCATTAAACTTGGTCAGAATGAATGTCTTGATAAAATCTCGGACGAGTTCGAAAGTGGGTCAAGTTGGGTTAAAAACTAGGTCACTAGGTCAAATAATAGGAAAACCTTGTGAACCCTCTACAGGTCACATTTTTAGCCCAATTTTCATGAAACTTGGTCAGAATGATTGTCTTGATAAAATCTAGGAGGAGTTTGAAAATTGGGTTTTGTAGGGTAAAAAACTAGGTCACTAGGTCAAACAGTAGAAAAACCTTGTGAACACTCTAGTGGTCACAATTTTAGTCCAATCTTCATGAAACTTGGTCAGAATGAATGTCTTGATAAAATCTCAATTGAGTGTGAAAGTGGATTATGTGGGTCAAGTGGAGTTAAAAACTAGGTCACTAGGTCAAACAGTAAAAAAACCCTTGTGAACACTCTATTGGTCACAATTTTAGTCCAATCTTCATGAAACTTAATCATAATGATTGTCTTGATAAAATCTCAATTGAGTGTGAAAGTGGATTATGTGGGGTTAAAAACTAGGTCACTAGGTCAAATAGTACGAAAACCTTGTGAACACTCCAGAGGTCACATTTATAGCCAAATCTTCATGCAAATTGGTCAGAATGATTGTCCTAATAAAATCTTGGACAAGTTTGAAAGTGGGTTATGTGAGGTCAAAAAGTAGGTCACTGGGTCATATCTTAGAGAAATCTAGTTTACACTCCAGTGGCCACATTTTTAGCCCAATCTTCCTCAAACTTGCTCAGAGTGTTTGTCTTGGTGATATCAAGGTTGAGTGTGATCATGGGTTGGGTCAGAATAAAAAGTAGGTCACTAGGTCAAATCTTAGAAAAATTACTTTAGAGAGCACATTTTTAGCCCAATCTTCAATGGTCAGAATCATTGTCTTGATAAAATCAGAATACTAAATCTTTGAAAATCTTGTTCTGCAGAACCACTGCTAATCTATGGTAATCAGGTGAGCGATTAAGGGCCATCTTGGCCCTCTTGTATATTTGCCACATAGCATCATGTTTAGGTCCTCTACAAAAGTTATAAAAATTATGCCCTTGGGGTCAAAATTGGCCCCGCCCCAGGGGTAGCCAGTTTTCAATAGAAACATATATTGAAAACTTTGAAAATGTTCTCCTGATTATCTGGTGAGCGATATCAGGGCCATTCTGGCCTTCTTGTCATACTGTTGCAAACAAGGTAGACCCAGATCAGACAGCTACTATAGGAGCCATCTGATCTTTTTGCTTATGGTATAGCATAGTGCTGATTCTACAGTTTCTGCCAGAGCAAAAATGTCCTGTGTTCATATACCATTCATATACCATTATAAAATTATTCTAATAAATAATGAGGCCATTCTCTCTTCCATGAATATTCAACAGGTAAATGGTTAAAGTAAAATGATGGATGAACCAGTAAATGTAATTGGTGATTATACCCACGAAGTTGCACGGGGTTACAGTTTTTGACCCATCAGTCCATCTGTCAGTCAGTCTATCCATGTATCCCAATACATTGTTGCTCATGTACCACTTAAATTTCTCAAACTTGCTGTCAGAATTGCCATGATTAAAAGCTTATATGAGTTAGATTTTCAGAGGGTTCTGTCATGGGGAACCACTTTTTTTCTTCAGACAATGGCGGCGTTGGGTATTTGAGTTTACTTACTAAAGTTCTTTAATTATCATTCTCAGGGCACTTCGACCTGGTGACCCTGGCTGGGTTTACAGAGCCCGGGTGCCGATGCCGTCCAACAAGGATTACGTCATACGACCCAAGTGGAAAACAGAGGAAGAGGGAATGGAGTTGAGTAGAAAGGTATGACTTTACTACTGTGCTAATTAGTAACCTTTTCATTAATACAAACATTTTTCAATTTTGCAAAAAGAGTAGACCCAGATCAGATGGCTCCTGAAGGAACGAACTGTCTGTTCAGAGTCCGCTCTGTTTGCTTGTGAAATTATAATAGATCTGACTCAGTTTCTGCTAATACCAAACATTCCTGGTTACATATACCATTATAAAAACTCAGATAAAAGTATTCATGATGTCATTATTTCTAACCTGAATATTCAACAGGGAAATGGTTAAGTATTAACCCTTCTCTTGCTGAATTTTAAAACACATTTCTCCTTCTTTACCCATGCCCTGTTGTATAATTACATATATCTTCACTGTGTACAAGTATTTCGCTGTGCAATCACTGCTGTGGAGTGCACTGGTTGCACAATCAACTTGTAAATAGTGCAGACCCTGATGAGACAGCTCCTGCAGGAGCTGTCTCATCTGGGTCTTCACTATTTACAGATACGTATATTGATGTGAATAGCAAGCGAAGGGTTAAATGGCATATACTCATGTTTTAGTTATCCTTTCAAAAATATAGGCCATTGCACCATGTTATTCCCTTACTCCATAATACGCCTCTCTATACCTTAGCAAACAGTACTAGGTACACTCAGATCAGATGGCTCCTATAGGAGCCATCTCATCAGGGTCTGCTCTCTTTGCTTTTGAAATAATATAGATATGATTTTGTAGTTTCTGCCATGTCCAAACATTCCTGTGTACATGTGCCTTTATAAAAATCAATTTAATTTATATTCAGGGTGTCATTATTTCATAACCTTTTCCCTATTCAATATTCATGTAAGAAATAATGACATCATCAATTATGTTGGTTGATCAGTAGGTCTGTCTGTCTGTCTTTGGCACAACCCCGGCACAAATATTGTGGCGCAAACTACTTCTACACTTATTTACCGATTTACATCAAACTTTGCATATGCATTATTTATGAAGTGTAGATGTGCATGACACAAGTTCATGTGTTTAGCTATGAACATTGCCGAATTATCTCCCCTTGAACTTTGAGTGTTTATTTTGTCATTTTTTGCATGAAACATGGGAAGTTGGTGTCGTCAACTCTTCCTCCTCCTTCAGTTTTTAGCTCACCTGAGCCAAAGGCTCAGGATGAGCTATTGTGACCGCGGTCCAGCGTCTGGCGTCCGGCCACATTTTCAAACGACATCTCCTCAGAAACTGCTGACCCGATTTTAACCAAATTTTGTCAGAAGCATCAGTGGCTATGGGGAACGAAATGTTGTTCACATTATAACTGACCCCCGGATCAAAAATGGCCCGCCCAAGGGCTTATCAGTTTTTCATAGGAAAATCTTTAAAAATCTTCTTCTCTGAAACTGATAAGCCTAGATCTTTGATATTTGGTATGTAGCATGATCTTATGGTCCTCTACAAAGAACCCCGGGCCAAACATGGCCCCGCCCATAGGCTTATCAGTTTTTCATAGGAAAATCTTTAAAAATCTTCTTCTCTGAAACTGTAAGGCCTAGACCTTTGATATTTGGTATGTAGCATGATCTTATGGTCCTCTACAAAGATTGTTCAAATTATGACCCCCAGGCCAAAAATGGCCACGCCCAAGGGCTTATCTGTTTTTCATAGGAAAATCTTTAAAAATCTTCTTCTCGGAAACTGTAAGGCCTAGACCTTTGATATTTGGTATGTAGCATGATCTAATGGTCCTCTACAAAGATTGTTCAAATTATGACCCCTGGGCCAAAAATGGCCCCGCCCAAGGGTTTATCAGTTTTTCATAGGAAAATCTTTAAAAATCTTCTTCTCTGAAACTGTAAGGCCTAGACCTTTGATATTTGGTATGTAGCATGATCTAATGGTCTTCTACAAAGATTGTTCAAATTGTGATCCCCAGACCAAAAATGGCATCGCCCAAGGGCTTATAAGTTTTTCATAGGAAAATCTTTAAAAATCTTCTGAAACTGTAAGGCCTAGACCTTTGATGTTTGGTATGTAACATCAACATGATCTAATGGTCCTCTACAAATATGTAGCTTTGACTTCTGGCCCCAAGAATGTTCAACTTACGACCCTGACCTCTTGGCGAAACTTGGCCCTGCCTTGTGGCTTATCAGTTTTGCATGGGACAAGTATGAAATATTATTTTTCTCTGAAACCATAAGGCTTTGCTTTGTTGTTCTCTACCAAGGTTGTACAAGGTTATCTCAGTTGAGCGCTTCAGGGCATCATGGCCCTCTTGTAAAGTTATTGAATTCTTACTTGCCATATATAATGACCACGAATAGCAGATGTGCAAGACGCAATTTGCATATGTTTAGTTTGCAGGCATTACAGAATTATCTCCCGTTAAACTTGGTGTTTCTGTGTTTTTTTGTCCTGATTAAGAGGTAGTTGGTGTCTCAAACTTGGATTTGCAATCAAAGCTGGTGTGCGGGGGTATTCATCACCTTCAGTGATAGTTCTAGTTATGTCTCCCCCAGTTATGGGGAGATATATTGTTTTTGCCAGAGTTGTCTGTCCGTCCGTCCGTCTGTCTGTCTGTCCGTCACAAACTTGTATCGCGCGTATCTCTGAAACCAGTTGGGCTAGAGTCACCAAACTTCACAGGAATGTTCACCAGCATGAGTTGTTGTGCACCTGGGTTGTTTGAATTGTCTCCCCCTGATAACTTCGGAGTTATTGCCCCTGATGACTTAAAATTAGAAAAACTTTGTGTCGCGCGTATCTCTGAAACCGCTAGTACTAGAGTCACCAAACTTCACAGGAATGTTCACCAGCATGAGTTGTTGTGCACCTATGGTTTTTGAATTGTCTCCCCCTGATAATTCTTGAGTTATTGCCCCTGATAAGAATACTTAAATTTATACAAACTTTGTGTCGCGCGTATCCCTGAAACCAGGAGGGCTAGAGTCACCAAACTTCACAGGATTGTTCACAAGCATGAGTTGTTTTGCTCTTGGGTTTTTTGAATTGTCTCTCCCTGTTAACTTAGGAGTTATTGCCCCTGATGACTTAAAATTAGACAAATTTTACTTAGTGTCATGCATATCTCTGAAACCACTAGGGCTAGAGTCACCAAACTTCACAGAAATGTTGACCAGCATGAGTTGTTGTGCACCTGGGATTTTTGAATTGTCTCCCCTTGATAACTTTGGAGTTATTGCCCCTGATATGATTACTTAAAATTAGAGACATATCTTTAAAACCACTAGGGCTAGAGTCACCAAACTTCACAGGAATGTTCACCAGCATGAGTTGTTGTGCACCTCGGTTTTTTAATTGTCTCCCCCTGATAATTCTTGAGTTACTGCCCCTGATATGTTAACTTAAAATTAGAGAAATTTTGTGCTGCACGTATTTCTGAAACCAGTAGGGCTAGAGTCACCAAACTTCACAAGAATGTTCACCAGCATGAGTTGTTGTGCATTTGGGTTTTTTAATTGTCTCCCCCTGATAACTTTGGAGTTACTGCCCCTTATGACTTTAAAATAAGAGAAACTTTACTTTGTGTCACTTGTATCTCTGAAACCACTAGTACTAGAGTCACCAAACTTCACAAGAATGTTGACTAGCATGTGTTTTGTGTACCTGGGACTTTTGAATTGTCTCCCCTGACAATGTTGGAGTTATTGCCCCTGATGACTTAAAAATTAGACCCTGACAAGTTTGGAGTTACAGACATTACACTTGTGTGTTGGAAAGAGGATGGGAGGGGGAGACATCTGTTTTTGTGACAAAAACAAACCTCTAGTTAGAATTAGTCTTATTAATATTCATGATGTCATTATGTCTTACATGAATATTCATTGAGTAAAGGGTTAAAAAGGTGAGCTGATCAGATAAAGGATGAAAACTTACATTGACTGTTTACTTTGTTTGTATCTACAGGGACCAAGTAAAAAGGAGCCAAACAGATATGAAAAACAAGTTCGTAGACTAGCAGAAAAGAAAAAGAACAATAAGACGATGAGAGCTATAACTATTAGCATAGAAGGAAGAAACATGGCCCTGTAATCAGCATAGAAGGAAGAAACATGGCTCTGTAATTTAATATAACGAAATGAACAGTAATACGATGAGAGCTGTAACCATTAGCATAGAAGGAAAAAACGTGGCAAAGAAACGTGGCCCTGTAATCAGCGTAGAATGAAGAAACATGGCTCTGTAATTTAATATAACGAAATGAACAGTAAGACGATGAGAGCTGTAACCATTAGCATAGAAGGAAGAAACGTGGCCCTGTAATCAGCGTAGAATGAAGAAACATGGCTCTGTAATTTAATATAACAAAAAGAACAGAAAGATGATGAGAGCTGTAACCATCAGCATAGAAGGAAAAAACATTGCCTTGTAATTTGCATAGAAGGAAGAAATATGGCCCTGTAGTTTCTGTGTGACTGCATCACTGGATGCACCGAACTCATCAGAAAAATACAGATGTTTTGCATCATAGCATTTAAGAAAAGCTTGGATCCAGATAAGACACTGAGAAGTATAAAACAGATGTGATCTCTCCTCTCTTGAGTTGATTTCTGCCCAAAACTGTCTTGTACGTCCGCAAACACATGTCCAGTTTAGTCTTATCTGCACGCAAGTTATACTGTCACAAGTTTAACCCATTCCTTCATAGGCTATTTTTAGATCTTACCTCTTTGAACATATCTATGGAAAAAGAAAAAATGTTAGAATTGTGTAGTTTTGAAACAATTGTGATAAATAGAGCAAATGCTCTATTTATCACAATTGTTTCATAAAGTGACTTTTACAGAGGCATAGAAAGGCGTATTTATGGAGGAAAGGGTTAACCTATTCTCTCATATTGACGCCTTTTGACACCTCTGTAAAAGTCTGTTTTTCAAACCATTGAAATGCTCTTTATCATAGCGGTTTCAAAACTACACAATTCTAAACAAAAATTTGCTTTTTGATAGTAAATGCTCCTTTCCAGTAGATTTATTCAAAAAGGTTTGTTCTTAAAATAGTGTACGAGGGAATAGGTTATGGCGGTATATATAAGATATTTTCAGAACAAGACTTTTTAGTCTGGTCACAACACTGCCTAGATACCCTAGATATGTAGCCAGTCAAACTGGCAGATAGTGTAGAGCCTAATAAAACCGCTTTTGAAGAAAGAGTTTGATCAGGATCTGCACTATTTTCTACTTCAGTAGTTTCATTAACCCTTTTCTTCATATAAACACATTTTCACGCCTTTTCAAACAGAGTAGACCCAGATCAGGATGTGCTCTGTTTGCTTATAAAATTATAATAGATCTGACACTACAGTTTCTAGCAGTACAAAAATATGCCATTATGAAAAATCAGCTCATATATATTCATGATGTCATTATTTCTTACATGAATATTCAACAGGGGAAGGGACCATGTGATCAGGGTCTGCTCTGTTAGCAATGGCGTAGAAAGGAGTATTTATGGAGTAAATGATAAAATATTCATGAAGAAAAGGGTTAGGAAATATATTATCTATATTTGAAAAGTTTACATGATGTACATGTATATATAATATACACAGTGGAACTTGGATATCTCGAACTCAGGTAACTGGAACTTCAGGATAACTCGTACTAAAAGTTTGGTCCTCCCAAAATTTACAATACAGAATTGTTCTAATTGTATCACTACGCATATATCTAGAAACATATGTGACAGCTTAATGCAGGTCTAAAGTGATGCATTACTTTAGACTAGCATTAAGCTGTAAATTTGAGAAATTATCCAGATTAGAAATCAGATGACTGGAACCTTTGTTATCTCGAAGTAATATGTATGGTCCCTTAAAGTTCAAGATATCGAGGTTCAACTGTATATACATGTATATATTTACATTCGCCCTGCAACGTCCTTATATAACCTTATTCTAAAAAGAAAGTTGCATTTTCCAATGAACGTTCATTTCAATACCGGATCCGTTGAAATATAAGAAATACAATGGAATATAAATATAAGAAATGAATGACGTGCTCCCGGTGTTCATGAGGTTATGCAACGCATAGCTTTACGAGCAAAGATTCACGTGAAGCCCTTTGGGCTTCACTAACTTTGCTCGTAAGTTATGCGTTGCATAACCTCATGAACACCGGAAGCACATCATTCATTTCTTAAATGAAAACTTAGTGACCTAGAGTTAGAACATGGATATTCAAAATTTAGACTGGATCTTGTTCTCTTTGTATGTGTTGTAAAAAGTCAGTTGTTATTTTTTTCTACTTTTTGAACAATGTTCAAGGTATTGTCATACATTCATTGTTGTCATTGTGTTTTAATAGCTTTTGGTTGTACTTTTGTGTAAGTTTAGCATCTTGACATTTTACTCCATAAATACACCTTGTACGCCTTTGCAAACAGGGTAGACCCTGTAGGAGCCGTTTGATCAGGGTCTGCTCTGTTTGCTCTTGAAATAAAACAGATTTGATTCTATGGTTCCTCTCATAATAATAAATTCCCTTGTTAATAGTGCCATTATAGAAATTCTGTGAATTTATATATTCATAATGTCATTTTTTCTTTTATGAATATTCATGGATTAAAGGGCTAAACATTTTCATGCTACGGAGGGATTGGTGATAATCTTTGTCAGCAGGTTGGATCCAGATGGGGTGCATCTCATCAGCATTCAGACTGTTTGATACTGATTGCATCTTAAACCCTTTTATCCATGAATATTCATGTAAGAAATAAGGATATCATGCACATAGACACAGGGATTTTTGGCTATGGAAGAAACTGTAGACTCATATCTATATTATATCGTAAGCAAACAGAGCAGACCCTGATCAGACAGTTCACACAGGAGCCAACTGATCTGGGTCTGTTCTGTTTGCAAAGGTGTATTTATGGAGTAAAGGGTTAAAAAGGAATGTAAGAATGTATGAAATACTGCTTCAAGATCTGAAAAGACATTTTCTGCTGATGAAAAATTTGCTCAGCTGGCTAAAAGCTGCAGCAAATAATAAAAAATTCACATGCTTTATCATCATCATATGGAGGGATGCAATTAGACCGTAGCTCTGGTTTGCTTTTTTACAGAGTTTTGCCCATCAAAAGATTGAAAATTGTAGCTAATAGATATATTGTGTCATATTCATGCAAAACTCTTTTTACAAAATTTTCTTGATCTTGTTTTAATAACGACACTACAGTTTTAACATTAGATTTGAATTCCTCTTTTAACCATTTGAATGCGGGACATGCGTTTACTAGCATTTGCAAACAATGTAGGCCCAGATCAGAGGGCTTGTAGTGAAGCTCAATGATCAGGGTCTGCACTGTGTTTTATTCAGTCTTCTCGCATATTATCCCTTTCATACTGAATGAGTTAACTCTTTACTCCATTGACACGTATTTACACCCAGATGAGATGGATCCTGTATCAGCCTTCTGGTCAGATTCTGCTCTGCTTGCTTATGGAATAATATAGCCGGCTGATCAGGGTCTTGTTTGCTAAGGTGTTGAATGGGGTCAAATGAGGTCAAGGGTTAATCAGAGATATTTGTCAGATTTATGTAATTGTTTTTGGTCACATTTGTAATGTAAATATGACATTTAATTTCAGTTTCACTCTCCATGTACATGACTCCTACATCAGCAATAAAACCCCATCTCTAAGGTCATGGTCATATTCACAGGTCATCAACACAGAAGGATTGTGTAGATACTTATCATGCTGTACTGATTATCCCTGAATATTTGAGATAGATCGCCACTAGTTTCATATACCATTGTCATCTTGTAAACACATATTAACCCTTTCCCTGTTCTATATTTATTACAAATTTCAATACCTACTGAGTATTCATGGTCAAAATAGTCACAATGAAATACGAAAGGTGGAACGTTGTAGCTATAGTATTTTATAAACTATAGAAACAGATCTAGCATATTCCATAAGCAAATAGAGCACTCTGATCAGTATTTATACCATTTTAATCTTGTAAGCATATATTAACCTTTTCCATTGCTGAAAATTGGTATAATGGGGGTATTTGGTTACTGCAAACTCAATCGTAGGTGTTTCAAACAGTTGGTTACCATGGTAATGTAGTGGTGGCCTCTGATGGGTCAAAATTTAGATATGATTGGATTTTGCTGAAAATTGGTAAGTACCCCAAACTTAATGGCAGGTGTTTTAAAATTGCTGGTTGCCATGGTAACCAGGTGTTGGTCTGTGATTGAAAATTTAGATATTTACTCATAAATACCTGTTGTCCATTTTGTTTGGGGGATATTTTGTAACGGATTCAGTTGGAAATAGATCTTGTTGGTATGTAGCTTTATTATAATGAGTTACAGATCAAGTTTGAATTCTGTTATGCTTCATTTTTTACAGAATTACAGCAGTTGGACAGTTTCAGGAAAGTTTAACTGGTAGGGTACTGTGCCATTGCTTTCTTAAATGAATATACGACAGGGTAAGGGTTAAACAGAACTCTTTTATACTGAAAACCTTACTGATCATCTTGTTAATAAATTAATGTGACATTTGTATATTAAATGTCAATTAATGTGACATATGTATGATAGATGCCAATTAATGTGACGTTTGTATGATGAATGCTTATTAATGTGACATTTGTATGGTAAATGCCAATTAATGTGACATTTGTATGATAGATGCCAATTAATGTGACATTTGTATGATAGATGCAAATTAATGTGACATTTGTATGATGAATGCCCTCTTGTTTATAATTGGGTAGTAAAGAATTTGAATCAAAAGTTTGTTAGCTATTTTCTTCTGTATGATCCCTTCTTTATGAAAAACTTGAAAACAATATAATACTAGATCAGCAGCCATTTTTATACGCCCGTTTGAAAAAACGGGACGTATTATGGAATGGCTCTGTCTGTCCGTCCATCTGTCTGTCTGTAACATCTCTAACTCATGTTCCGCTTGGTGGATCCTTCCCAAATAACCACAATGTTTATCTGGACATGCTACAGTAGCATGCCCAGTTCCCGGTACGTATATCCAAGGTCAAGGTCACACAATTGGACTTAGAATTTGCGTTTAGCAAAAATGTTACCCTGTCTGTCTGTCTGTAACATCTCTAACCCAGGGTCTGCTTGGTGGATCCTTCTCATATTTCACCACAATGTTTGTCTGGACATGCTACAGTAGTATGGGTGTTTCCCGGTACGTTTATCCAAGGTAAAGGTCGCACAATTGGACTTAGAATTTTCGTTAAGCAAACATGTTAACCTCAATTTATGTGGAACACGTGTTTGTAAGTCCATTTATTTACATAACCCTTTGGGATAAATCTTTGAAACTTTGAACACTTGTTCAACATCAGAAGTTTCATCTGTAGGCAAGAGTTAATAACTCTGTCAAGCATGTAGACAGAATTATGGACCTTTTTTATTTAGAATTTTTGGTTAAGGATTTATGTTAAAGTACGCCTAATTACAACTCGTTAAGCAAATACGTTAACCTCAGTTTATGTTGACCAAGACCTCGACGGACGTATATTGTACCCACTGGCACTCTTGTTGAAATATGGCATCTGATTATGTTCTTCAGTGTTTGTCACTCATGAGTCATGAGAGTTTTATTCATTGATGACTATTTGTCTAACAGACAGAAGAACATGCTCAGAAGCTACCTTTTAAAAGTTAGTTTTCATATAGCAGGGTTCTTATCTTCCTCCTCTAATCAAGGTCTTTTCATGTGAGGAAGTCTTCCAGCTGGCTTGCGGTAGGTCAGTGGTTCTACCTGGATGTTTTTCTGTGCACGAGACAATGCAATTTGTTCTGTGCATGGAAGAACTTCTGGGGTCTTCCTCCACTTATATTATCTCATAAGATCTGTATTATCTCATAAGACCTGTATAAGCTCACAAGATCTGTATATTCATAAGATCTGTTATCTCATAAGATCTGTATTACAGTAAACCTCTCTATAACGACCACTAAATTGTGTTAGTTAGTTGGTAATTTGGGCAGGTGGTTGCTTAAAGCATGGTGAAAGTGAAACAGAACACTGCTATAGGAGCGTTCTGTTTTACTTTCACCTTGCTTTAAGCATCCACCTGCCTTTAACACACAATACTTGATGTAATTTAGTGGTCGTTTAGGGAGAGGTTTTACTGTATTTCATAAGCAATTTGGCCAAAATTGTTATCTTCTCTTCGAAATCTTAATTTTTGAAAAGTACCATTTTTATACAGAAATGTAAAGAACTATGTGAACTGATGAAATCTAGAGACGCTGATACAACAAACAAACTTGCCTGCTATATCGATTGTGCTATGAAACTAAGAACAAATACTCAAAATAATTTCATGTTTAATCACTTCTCTCATTTCAAGAGATATATTTCTATGATATGTGTTTATTATAGAGATATTGACTTTGACTATATACACGTATGTTATTTACATATGTGTGTATGGACGATAAACAGCATGTTCTTATCAAGATGAGTTCAGAAGTGAACTCAGAATTGAAATCTGATCACTTTTAACCAAGTTAGGTGCCCTTGAAGGTGTGAAAAGCAAACAAGCTGATGGTTGAGCTAAGAAAGAGTTACTGGTACATAAATTGTTTGAATTTGCTATGTTGATATTCTGATCAAAGATTTCCCCCAGGAGCCTCTGATCTGGATCTACACTGCGAGTACACTTACTTGCCACGATTCAACTGTTTAAGTATGATTATATATTACATATAGTCCAGGCATTAACACTTTACTCCATAAATACGCCATTCTACGTTTTTTGCAAAAAGAGTATAGGAGCCTTCTGATCAGAATCTACTCTGTTTGCTTATGGAATTATATAAATCTGATTCTACAGTTTCTGTGAAAAAAATAATGTGTTTATATGCCATTTTAAAAAATAACCTAATTCATATTTATGACATCGTCATTTCTAATATGAATTTTCATGGAGTAAAGGGTTAAAAACTACCTTGATATCTCCT
The DNA here is from genome assembly GCA_963576725.1 of Azorinus chamasolen. Classification (NCBI taxonomy): domain Eukaryota; kingdom Metazoa; phylum Mollusca; class Bivalvia; order Cardiida; family Solecurtidae; genus Azorinus; species Azorinus chamasolen. The sequence goes on along the minus strand of OY755251.1, from coordinate 2,053,048 downwards.
TCAGATAAATGGTAAAATGCTTGTAAATATTGCTAGTGTATGTGCTTGAAAATGTTAAGATTTTAATCAAGCACCATTGTGTGATATACAGGTCATGACCGTTCATATGACAACTGTAGAGACTGTCTGACCAGGGTCTGCTCTGACCTTGTGAATTCAGTAACCCCTTGCGTAGGAGACACCTTTGCAAACAGAGTAGATCCAGATCAGGTAGATTCTTTAGGAGCAATATGATCAGGATCCACTGTTTGCTTAAAGAATAATATAGATCTGATTCTACAGTTTCTGTCATGTCCAAAATGTCCTATGTTCACATGCCATTATCAAATATTGTCTCATTAATATTCATGATCACCTACAGGAGCTGTCAGATCTGGGTCTATTCTGTTTGCAAAGGTGTTAAAATATGAAGTAAAGGTTTATTGAATAATCGTTTACTCCATTAATACGCCTTTTCAAACAAAGTAGACCCAGATCAGAAGGCTCCTATAGGAGCCGTCTGATCAGGGTCACCTGTTTGCTTACAAAATAATATACATATTATTATGATTCTATAATTTCTGCTATAATAAAAAAAATCCTTTATACACATTAATGTTATTATTATTATGTTATTATTTCTTTAACCCTTTCCATCATATAAATGCCTTTTCACCCAAACAGAGTAGAACCAGATCGGACGACTTCTGTAGGATTTGCGGTGTTTGCTTATGAAATTATAACAGATTTGACTCTACAGTTTCTACCAATACCAAAACATACTGTGTACTTAATTATGCCATTTTAAAAATTCTACGAATAATTATTCATGATAGCATAATTTCTAACATAAAATTCAGTGGGGTTGACGAATATCCATGGAGTAAAGGGTTAATTGATGATAGTCTATTCACCTTGAAAGTACACCTCTCGAGAGCAATCTCTCCACCAAACTCTATGCTGTGACCACACTTCAGAATTGTCTTGAAGAGATTTGGCTTGGGTTATCTTATCAGTGTAAACCCTTTACCCCATAAATACTCGTGTAAGAAATAATGACATCGAGAATACTAATTAGATTATTTCTTAATATGGCATATTAACATAGAAAATTGCCAAGGCAGAAACTGTAGAATCACATCTATATTATTCCATTAGCAAACAGGGCATGCCCTGATTAGACGGCTCCTTTGGGAGCTGTCTGGTCACGGTCTACTCTGTTTTCAACGGTGTACTTCTGGATTTAAGGGTTAAATCTGTGATGTCAAATTTCATTTTTCCTTCAAATTCTGTACTGGATAAAAACTTATAATGTATCAAAATGTCTGAATTTCTTTAAGTCCCTGCACGCTAAGTAATTTTTCGTCTGCAACGATTGTCACCTGCTTCAATTCCTAAAATAAAAGTTCTCTTAACCCTTCAATTGCTATTCACGTCAATATACCTACCTGTAAATAGTGAAGACCCAGATGAGACAGCTCCTGCAGGAGCTGTCTCATCAGGGTCTGCACTATTTACAAGTTGATTGTGCAACCAGTGCACTCCACAGCAGTGATTGCACAGCGAAATACTTGTACACAGTGAAGATATATGTAATCATACAACAGGGCATGGGTAAAGAAGAAATATGTATTTGAAAATTCAGCAAGCGAAGGGTTAATTTCTTTGCAAAGATAAACAGTCAATGTGTCGAACAGTTTGGATCCTGATGAGACACCACATTATACTGTGTCTCACCTGGATCCAAACTGTCTGCATAGGCAACTAGGAAACTGATTCACCCAGAGAGGGCCCTGCAGATGATCTTGCGTTAAAGATGGCATGTTTGCTAAATCAAGGGCAGATAACTCTGGACATGGCGTTCTCGTTCAACCCAAAAAACTATAGGTATCCTCCTCTCATAATACTAAGCATATTCCCTTAATATGAATCAAAAATATGAAGAACTGTTTGATAACTCTAGACATAGTGATCCGAAAAAATATAGGCGTCTTTCTCTGATGATACTTAGCATATGCCCTTAATATGAAAGCAATATGTGAGTTCTGTTTGAGTTATTCACATCCATATCAACAAATCAGAACAAGGGGCCAATCCTATTGTTATTTACTTTTGTTTAACACAGGGCCATGACCCCTTGTTCTCTTGTTTAGGAATGAACTCCATTGTTTTCTTTTGTCCTGCTTATCATGACCTGGCTCATTGGTCGTAGCTGGTAGAGACAGACAGACAGACAGGCAGACAGAAAATGAGATCCCTACAGCACTCCTGCATTTTCAATAACAATATAACACTAAAACAATTTCGTAACTAACATGCAAAGAGTTAATGTTCAATATTTTAGCGATATGCACATTGTTCACTGACCGTTGGACATGAATCTATAGGCTGAACTAGTGACTACCTTTACAAACAGTTTGGATCCAGATCGAGCGCCAAGTAACTCGGTATCACATCGGGATCGAAACTGTTCGACACCGACAGTGTACTTCGATAGAAATGAAACAACATAACAAGCAAAAAATGCAGTAACTGTATTTAAGCCAGATTTTTTTGTGTTAACCTAATTATTATTTTATTGATATAGGTTTTTACATTGCTTCGACAGATTCAGTTAATTCACCATGTCAAACTAATTACAGGTGGAGGAAGCTATCTGCACACCTGTTATAAATAAATAGCATATGTAGTTCAGAAGTGTTTCAATGATGGCCAAATTGTCAAAATAGTGACCTTGACCTAATTTCAAGAGTCTTTATATCAGTTGAAAGGCCTTTACCATAGCCATATGTACATCAAAGATGAATTGTCTAGCATTTGTAGTTCAGAAGTTATAGCAATGTTAAAGTTTGTTTAAAGTGGCAAAGTTTTTAAAAAAAGTGACCTTGAACTTGACCTGATTTGAAGGACTTCGACCAAGCTATATGCATACCAAATATGAATTGTCTAGCATATGAAGTTCAGAGGTTATAACAAAATTTTAATGAGTCAAGTTTTCAAAATAGTGACCTTAACCTGATTTCAGGTACATGTATCTTTATTTCATCTGTAAGGTCCTTACCAAAGCTATCTGAATACCAAAGGTGAATTGCCTAGCATTAGTGGATCAGAAGTTATGGTAAAATGTTAAAGTTTGTTATAACAGCTAAGTTTTCAAAATAGTGACGTTGACCCAATTTCATGTATCCTTGTAGCCTACTGTATCATCTGAAAGGCCTTCACCATATCCAAATCCATACCATATATGAATTGTCTAGTATATGTGGTTCAGACTTTAAGACAAAATGTTGAAGTTTTTCAAAGATGGCCATTTTGTCAAATAAGTGACATTGACATTGACCTAATTTCAAACATCTTCAGCATTTGTAGTTCAGAAGTTATAGCAATGTTAAAGTTTTGTTAAAGACGGCACGCCGCCCCATGAATATATTAGCTGAAGTTTTATAATGAACACAGTATTTTTTTGCCACAGCAGAAGTTATATTTTAAAGTGTCAGATCTATACAATTCCTAAGGTAATTTTTTTTTTATATTTTAGAAGCCGTCTGATCAGAGTCTACTCTGCTTGCTTATGACAGGATATAGATCTGATTGTAGTTTTTACAAAGTAAAACTTGTTACAACCGGGGCATTAGACGTTCATGAAGTAACTTCAGCTTACACTCTCTTCTCAACCTCCGCCACGGAGGGAAATTTATCACAAACATGCAAAAAGAGTAAATCTATTACTCCATGAATATTAACCCTTCTCTTGCTGAATTTTAAAATACATTTCTCATTCTTTGCCCATGCCATGTTGTATAATTACATATATAGTCATTGTGTTCACGTATTTCGCTGTGCAATCAACTTGTAAATAGTGCAGACCCTGATGAGACAGCTCCTGCAGGAGCTGTCTCATCTGGGTCTTCACTATCTATAGGTAGGTATATTGACGTGAACAGCAAGCGAAGGGTTAAATGACAAACTCCACCCATAATATTTACACTGTTACATAAAATAAGTGAATACAAAAGCTGTCTGATCTAGGTCTACTCCGTTTGCAGAGATGTCAGGAGGTGCCTCTATTGAGTTAACCCTTTATTCCATAAATTTGCATTCTAAGCCTTTGCAAACAACGGGGACCCAGATCAGAAGGCTCCTGTAGGAGCCATCGCCGTCCGGTCAGAGTCTGCTTGTTTGTTTATGATACAATATAGATATGATTCTACAGTTTATGCCATGGCCAAAAAATTGTGTTTCCAAATACTTTTATAGCAATTGATCTGATTAATACTCATGATGTCATTATTTCTTTTCATGCATGTTCATGGAATAAATACTTGGCTGATCGTGTCCATAAAATCTGGCTAACAGACCCTAATCCATCTGTTCGTTACTGGTACAGTTAATAAGTATTTGAAGAACAGTTTCCTTCTAAATTATAAACAAGAAATGTCGACCCGGCATCAAAAAGGGTTTCCCTTAACTATTAGCTAGTGATTTCTAAGTTCAATGGGGCATAAGTCCTAGAAAAATTGCAGAAGAAATTCCTAGACAATATGCACATCATCATATTGTGTCTATGCTACATACAAGGTGTTTATGAAATTCTGTTAAACAGTTTGAGGAGTTGCACTTACAAGGATAGGGTCAAAAGAGCTAGTGATTTCTAAGTTCGAAGGGGCATAACTCCCAGCAAAATTGCATAAGGAACATTTTCTAAGTTCAAAGGGGCATAACCTAGAGAACAAGAGCCGCGTGCGGCGCCAGCGCTCGTCTGATTTGGTACTTGTCCAGCTAAATTAAAACAAGAGGGCCAGAATGGCCCTGACATCGCCCACCAGACAATCAGAGGAGAAGGTGTCCCAGGGGCATAATTTATATAAATTTTGTAGAAGACTTGAACATGATGATATGCGGCAAATATGAAAGCTGAGAACCTTCCAGTTTCAGAGGAGTAGATTTTCAAAGTTTTCACTATGTTTCTATTGAAAACTGACCACCCCTGGGGCGGGGCCACTTTTGACCCAAGGGGCATAACTTATATAACTGTTGTAGAGTACCTGAACATGATGATATGTGCCAAATATGAAAGCTGAGAACCTTCCAGTTTCAGAAAAATAGATTTTCAAAGTGTTCACTATAAGTTTCTATTGAAAACTGGCGAACCCTGGGGCAGGGCCAATTTTGACCCCAGGAGCATAATTTATATAACTTTTGTAGAGGACCTGAACATGATGCTATGTGCCAAATATGAAAGCTGAGAACCTTCCAGTTTCAGAGGAGAAGATTTTCAAAGATTTCACTATATATTTCTATAGAAAACAAGGCACCCCTGGGGCGGCGCAACTTTTGACCCCAGGGGTATAATTTATATAATTTTTGTAGAGGACCTGAACATGATGCTATGTGCCAAATATCTGAGAATCTTCCAGTTTCAGAGGAGATTTTCAAAGTTTTACTATATATTTCTATTGAAAACAAGGCACTCCTGTGGTGGGGCCAATTTTTACCCCATGGGCATAATTTATATAACTTTTGTAGAGGACCTGAACATGATGCTATGTGCCAAATATGAAAGCTGAGAACCTTCAAGTTTCAGAGGAGAAGATTTTCAAAGATTTCACTATATGTTTCTAAATGAAAACTGACAACCCCTGGGGCGGGGTCAATTTTGACCCAAGGGGCATAATTTATATAACTTTTGTAGAGAAAATGAACATGTTGCTATGTGCCAAATATGAAAGCCGAGAACCTTCACGTTTCAGGAGAAGATTTTCGAAGTTTTACTATATGTTTCTATAGAAAACATAGCACCTCTGAGGCGGGGCCAATTTTGATCCCAGTGGCATAATTTATATAACTGTTATAGAGGACCTGAATATGATGCTATGTGCCAAAGATGAAAGTTGAGAACCCTGTAGATTCAGAGGAGATGATTTTTAAAGGTTCAAATTGTTGACGACGAACGACAAACGACGTCGGACAACGGGTGATCACAAAAGCTCACCCTGAGCACTTTGTGCTCTGGTGAGCTAAAAAATGAAAATGAAAAAAGGGCCATAACTCCAAAATTTTGAAATCAAGAGTTATGGTTCTTATGTAGGGGCCTTCCCCTCAATGAGATCTACTAATCTCATGGGGTATGATTACTGAAACTACTGGGGGAGGAAAATGGCCTACACCCCTCACACGATATTCCAAAAGCATCCGTTCTGAGCTGATCTCAATGAATGTGACAACTTCTGTAATTTGGATCTCAAGCTCAAAGGGAGGAAATCCTCTGAAAGGAGGAAAAGTCACACCCCTGTAACCTATGAAGTTTCATGTTGATACCTCTTATACTTTTCGAGTAATGAGCTACATTAAATTTTTTGCACGCCGCCACCGACGACAACGACTCCAGTGATCACAATAGCTCGACTTTTCTTCAAAACAGACCAGCTAAAAATTGCAGAAGGAAAAAATCCAGACAATATGAACATCTACGAGATATTGTGTTCTTGCTACATACAAGGTTTTGTGAAATTCTGTTGAACAGTCTATGAGGAGTTGCGCATACAAGGATAGGGTCAACAGACCTAGTTAGGATAGGGTCAACAGACATAGTAATTTCTAAGTTCAAAGGGGCATTACTCTGAGAAAAAAATCAGAAGGAAAAATTCCCGACAATAGGCACATCTACATATTGTGTCCTTGCTACATGCAAGGTTTTATGAAAATCTGTTGAACAGTTTGAGAGGAGTTGCGCTTACAAGATTGGCAGCCGCCTGTCAACCGCCCGCCGTTCATCACCATTTCAATAACCGGATTTTCAGTGGAAAAACCGGTTAATTAAATAGACTCTGTGTTAACTACCACATTTTCGCACGTTTTGTTTCACATAAATTATGGCCCTTAATTAGGGACATATCTTTTGTCCATATCCCAATCCCTGCAACAGACCCAAACCCCTAACAGACCCAATTATAATGGCAGCAAATAGGGTTAAATAAAATAAATATCTGTGCTATATATCCCAATGTTTATTTGGAATGGTTTTCGTGGTGATAACAAATGTGACATCTACAACATAAACTGAATCATTCCTATTGAGTATCACAGGTATGTACAACCTAAGCCAGTGCCTGAGGAGATAACAAGGTAACCAGGTATTTACCAGTTTACTCCATAAATATGCCTTTTTAAGACTTTGCAAACAGAGTAGATCCAGCTCAGATAGCTCCTGTACGAGCCATCTGAGCTGGATCTGCTGTTTGCTTATGAGATTCTTCATTCTCTGCAACAGCCAAATTCTGTTTTCATATGTTATTACTAAAATAAGGAGTTAGAATAGTTTTGCACCCAGCCCTCAATATGCTATTACTAAAATTAATCTAATTAATATACAAGATGTCATTATTTCTTTACATGAATATTCATGGAGTAAAGGGTTAACCCTTTATCTCATAAATATTTATACAAGAATTCATCGATATTCATTCACAGAATTTTTATAATGGCCTCAATGGAATACTGTGGCCATTTTAGAATTTGTAGAATCGGATCTTTATTCAGAACTTTATTTTTCCATAAGCAAACAGAGCATACCCTAATCGACAGTTCCCACAGGAGCTGTCTGATCTTAATCTACTCTGTTTGAAAAATACACTAAAAGGCATCTTTATGAAGGAACTTCCTTGTTTAATTGTAAAAATTCAGTCCATGAATATTCATGCAGTAATACATTCTTCAATAATTAATATTCACGGAGGAAATTGTTAAACTTGCATCAGGATATGAATGACAAACAGTGAATCGGAGATCTCTAATCTGGGGCTACACTGCAAATGCTTGTTAACGAGCATTCATCCGCTTAACACTTTACTTCGTAAATATCCCTTTTCTAAACCTGTGCAAACGGGGTAGACCCAGATCAAATGGCTCCTATAGGAGCCGTCTGATCAGGGTCTGCTCTGTTTGCTTATCATATAATACATATATATGATTCTCCAGTTCTACCACAGACAAAAACTTTTGTGTCCATGTGCTTTAACCCATTACCTCATAGGCTATTTTTTGATACAACCTCTTTGAATAAATCTACGGAAAAGGGGCATTAACTAGAGAAAAGGGAAATTTTAGAATTTCGTAGTTTGAAACCATTGTGATAAATAGAGCATTTGCTCCTATAGGAGCAAATGCTCTATTTACCACAATGGTTTCATAAAGTGACTTTTACAGAGGCGTATTTATGGAGGAAAGGGTTAATAACAAATAATCTGATTAATATTCATTTCTGTCATTAATTCTTACATGAACCTTCATCTAATAGAAGGTTGATCCGATTCCCCTGATCTGGGGCTACACTGCAAATGCCTGTTACCTTGTATCAAGCATTCAGCAGGTAAATCCTGAGAAGGGACAAATTGTTTGTTTCAATTCTCAGTCACCTGTCCTCACATTCTGCATAAAACACAATAGAAATGCAAATCATACAAACTCTGCTGACATCTAAATCTCAACAATTTGCAAAAATAATCACAAATAAAAAGTCATACATTCCAAGCACGTTAGTGAGTAATGTGCAGTTTATATGTAATTAATAAATATACATGTAATTATAAACACAAGTATTCGTCGCTACACAATGGGATTTGCTGTAAAATAATCCTCCGAATGTTGAATAGCCCAGCATTATTTAAACCTTTACTCCATGAATATTCATTATAAATAGGAAATAATGATGTCATGAATATTAATTAGTTTATTTTTTATAATGGTACATGAACAAAGAAATTTTGGCCATATAATAGTATAAAATGTAGAATTTTTAACTATATCTTTGCATAAGCAAACAAACCAGACCCTAATCAGATGACTGTCTGATCTTGGTCTACTCTCTTTGCAAAGGCACAGAAATGCATATTTAACCCATTCCCTCATATTGACGACTTATGACTACTCTGTAAAAGTCACTTTGTGAAACCATTGTGATAAATAGAGCATTTGCTCCTACAGGAGCAAATGCTCTTTTTATCACAATGGTTTCAAACTACAAAATTCTAAAATTTTCCTTTTCTCTAGTTAATGCTCCTTTTCAGTAGATTTATTCATTGAGGTTGTATCTAAAAATAGCCTATGAGGTAATGGGTTAAGGAGTAAAAGGTTAACAATAGAGTCCATTCAATATAAAAGGTTTTAATTTGTGAGAAGAAACAGAATTACAAACAGTGTAAACCCTGACCCTGATCAGAGAGCTTCTCAAGGAGCATCTCTGATCTGGGTCTACATTGTTTGCAAATGCCGGTATATTCGTTTCCCCACATTTAAAGGGATAACAATGAGATCAGGAAAACATGTTTTAACGGGGCTTTTTTCACCATTTTGGGAAGATGACCCATACCCCTGAAACTGGGATTTTAGTAAGTGGATTACAACAAATTCACTCCAGTAAATGTCTATTGCAAACACAATAGATCCAGTCAGGTCAAAACTCATAACATTCACAAACAGAAGACCCAGAGACCCTGTAGTCTCTGATCTGGGTCTGCTTTTTGTTTATGAATTTTAGAAGTTTTGGTCTGACTAAATTTTCTGGCTAAACACTTTTACCTTTGAATTGGGAATTTTTTCAATCAACATCGGGAAAAACCACACTTTTTGCAATTGGGAACATAGCCCAATACCGGCTATAAAATCAGTTGGAAAACAAAAAGCTTGCAATACTTATAAACAGCCTAATAAATCTGTATGAGAAAGCATTTTTCTTTGCATTCTGGTGACAAATCCATAACACATTCTTTCTACATTGTAAATATTATACCTGAACTCATGAAAAATACATGTACACAAGAAAAAAATCCTTCAACATATGGAGAAGCACAATCTTGATCAAATTGCTAATTAGCACTTTACAAGTGGGACACAGATGTAAAAATATAACTACACTCCCAAAAATATATATCAAACCCCGCTAATGCGACCACCTAAAAGAGGTACAATTATGGGTGCTAGATGCAGGTGGTAGCTTAATGCAGGACAAAAGTAATGCAGAAAGCTCCTAGAGGAGCTTTCTGCATTACTTTTGTCCTGCATTAAGCAACCACCTGCTTATAAAGACACTCATGTTTATTCATTAAGTGGTCGCATTAGCGGGGTTTTACTGTATATCAAACCTTGTTACTAACTATTTCCTTCAAATACACATCTTTTGATGCATTTGCAAACAGAGTAGACCCAAACTAGACAGTTCTAACAAGGAGCCACTTAATCAGTGTCTGCTCTGTTTGTTAAAATAAAGATTTGAGTCTACAGTTTCTACCTATACCAAAAATTCCTATATACATATGCCATTATAAAAGTACGGCTAATAAATATTCATGATTTCATTATTTCTTACAATAATATTCAGCAAAAAAAAATAAAAAAATATTTTCTGATTATAAATGATGAGGAGCCAACCCTTGAATGCTGAATATAAAAGGTGGAGTTACCCATCTGTGTAGACAGCAGAGTCCATTCAGTATGAATTTGTAAGAGGATTTTGAATAACAAACAGTGCAGAACCTGCTCGGAGGGCTCCTCTAGGAGTCCTCTGATCTGGGTCTACACTGTTTGTTAATGCCAGTACTCTTGATTCAAGCATTCAAAGGGTAAAAAGCAATAAACAAAACAATATAGAAATGATGAAAAAGAAAATGAATGCATATATTTGGTTTTGGAGATCTGGCATTGTACAACTTGGCAGTATGTCCTTTTATCAGTTAACCCTTTCCCTGACAGAAGCTCCTTTTGCAATTAGAACATACTCAGATCAGATGGCGCCAGCAGGAGCTGTCTGATCAGGGTCTGCTCTGTTTACCTGTGGCATAGTATACATCCAATTCTAGCGTTTCTGCCAGAGCCAAAATGCCTGGTTTTCATGACATAATTGTAAACAATCAGCTAATATACATCATGCCATTATTTCTCACACAAATATTCCTCAAATAAAGGGTTAGCCCTTTTTCCCTGTTGAATATTTATGTAAGAAATAATGACATCATGAATATTCATTAGCTGAATCGCTTAAGAGCACAGGATTTATTGGTACTGATACAATCTTCAGAGTTATAACTATCACAATAAAATTTAAGCAAACAACAGGAGCAATCTGATCAGGGTCTACTCTGTTTGCAAATGCATGAAAGGCGTTTATTTGAAGGAAAGGGTTACTGCCAGTCAATGAACATACAGTACCTGATTACAACCAACTAAATTTTCGAAAAAAAATAATAATAAAGCAGTATTATATATATTAAATTATATACATGTACATATGAAATATCTGATATTCAATAGAAATATTGAAAGATAGAAAAAAACTGCTTATCAAAATCTCAACTGATGTGTAGTAAAATGGCCAAATTTCTTAAAATCAGCCTCATCTCTAATCAAAGAGGTTTGTTCTTGTTTGTAATAACTGCTTTATCTCAAACGCAAGCAGTTAATCTTTGTCTTTCTTCTGACATTTAAAACTCTGCTTTTGCAGTTTGTGTTTTTCCTTTACGAGTGTAGAAACATGGATCCAGCAAAATAAGTATATTAACCCATTCCTTCATATAAACGCCTTTTCATGCATCTGCAAACAGAGTAGACCCAGATCAGCTGTTATTACAGAGCAACAGTCAAAGGTGCGTACTTTAACCCATTACCTCATAGGCTATTTTTAGATACAACCTCTTTGCATAAATACACTGAAAAGGAGCATTAACTAGAGAAAAGGATTTTTTTTTTAGAATTTTGTAGTCTGAAACCATTGTGATAAATAGAGCATTTGCTCCTATAGGAGCAAATGCTCTATTTATCACAATGGTTTCACAAAGTGACTTTTACAGAGTCGCCAAAAGTTGTCAATATATAGGGAATGGGTTAATACTAAAATCGTCCTTTCTCCACCAAACCCTATGTTGTGACCATTCTTTAAAAGCGTCTTGAAGAGACAATTCTAAAGAGTGGTCACAACATAGGGTTTTGTGGAGAAATAAAGAAGTTATTCTCGAAAATGTTTTAATTTATGCATCTTATCTGGACTTCTGTTATTATAAACACAACATTTTTCTTTTTTTTTTACTTAAATATACATATACATGTTTGATAACATCAATCAAATGAAACAAAGGTTAGCCTCTTTTTTGTTAATGCATGAATTATTTTAAACAATTAACATATACAACATATGATCAGTGTTGTGCATAGGTCCAAATATTTTAGGGGACAATTTGAGGTTTGGTGATCCTTTCCTATTGCGAATGGACAGGTCTTAATTTTTAAGGGACTCTGGACTTCTAAGGTGGGCAAATGTCCCCTTGGCTTGACCTAGCACCAACAATGTATGATAATTATTTGCCAATCAATCTATTCCGACAAATGAAATCTTTCAAAATGGCAAAACATTCTATCAACTTACTTGTGCAATTACTCATGATCAAACAATGGGTTTATATAGGTAGATGACCAAATTATAAATTATGAATAAGCATTACTTTCAGTTGTCAAATCAAAAATTATTCTAAATTCACAAAATTTGAATCGGAGCAACAGGTGCGTATTCAAACACTACAATCTTTATTTCTCTACCAAACCCTATATTGTGACCACTCTTTAGAATCATCTCTACAACACATTTCTAAAGAGTGGTCAAAACATAGTGTTTGGTGGAGAAATAAAGGAATTATTCTTGAAAATATCTTAATTTACGCATCTGATCTTGGGCTGTTAAATAAGCTCAGACATTCATATCAAATCCACAAGTATTTATAGGGCAGCAGATATAACATGCATATTAATCTTTCAAAATCTCTTTATTTCTCAATCCAAACCCAAATAGCTGCAACTCATTAAAATTGCCATTCTGGGTCGATTCTAAGGAGCTGCAGCAAGATACGGTTTGGCAGACAAATATAAAATATAATTTAGTTACGATTTTCTAAATATGCTTTTTATCTGCAGCCCTAAATTATATATTATCCTTAACCCATTACCTTATAGGCTGTCTTGAGACCTGTTACCTCAACGCTAGTTTTAAACCCATTACCTCATAGGCTATTTTTGGCCCAGCTTCTTTGAATAAATCTACCAAAAGGAGCATTTATTAGAAAAAGGGAATGTTCTAGAACTGTGTAGTTTTGAAATTATTGTGACAAATAAAGATTTGCCCATATTGTGCAAATGCTCTATTTATCACAATGGTTTCAAAAAATGACTTTTACAGAGGCGTTAAAAGGTATGGGTTAACAATCAGTAATTATACAAATTCATTCAAATCTCTGTGTAGTGTGTTTTGCCTCAACAAGTCAGATATGGATACATATACAAGCCACACCATTGAGTATCTTATAGGCATTACAAACAGTGCAGATCCACTCTTGCAAGGTAACTGATCATGGTATACACTGTTTTCAGGTTGGGTGATAAAATATGGGTGATGCTGTCAACGGTGAAATAGTGTATACCCTGATCAGGTGAAATACTGAAACACAGTAGCTGATCTGTGTCTACTCTGTTTGCAAGTTCTTGGAAGATAACCTTCTGGCTTGGTTCATACAGTCATGCACTGCATCAGAGCTTTAGACAAGGTGTACAAATTAAACTAAATCTCTTATTTCCCAGCTACACACAATCTTGTTGGTACTTTAATATTAGTAATCACATCAAATAAGCAAATCTAATAAGTACCATTAAGATAGGGTTTTGCTGAAAATAAGATGCAGAGCCACAGATAAAGGTGCGTGCCCAAATACTAAAATTGTCATTTCTCCACCGAACCCTATATTGTGACCACTCTTTAGAATCGTCTCGAAAAGACGATTCTAGAGTGGTCACAGTATAGGGTTTGGTGGAGAAATAAAGGAGTTATTATTGAAAATGTTTAAATTTACACATCTTATCTGGACCTCTGATAAGATGGGTATTTAAATAATATTATTTCTTTTCTCCACCAAACCGTATGTTGTGGCCACTCTATTGAATCGTCTGGAACAGCTTGGGTTTGGCTGAGAAATATCTGAGCTATAAATAAAGTGTGTATTCATATGATACAATTGTCATTTCTCCACCAAACTCTATGTTGTGATCACTCTTTAGAACCGTCATTTCTTCACCAAACCATATGTTGCGACCACTCTTTAGAATCGTCTCGAAGATACGATTCAAAAGGGTGATAACTACATTAGGCTTGAAGGAGAAATAAAAGAATTATTCTAAAACAAACTTTATATACACACAGCTTATTTATTCCTCTGAAATAAACAACTCTTATCTGAAGCCCTGACAAGTGCCTAATTCTCATTAAATTGTTGTTCTTTGGGACTAACATTTCTATAAAAAGTTATTAGACAGATTCGTAGCCCTTTCTGTTTCTTCGTCGACCAATTAGATAGGCAATAAGCACGATAACGACAAGCCCAGCAAGGGCGGCTCCAACAGCAATTGGTACAATGCTGTTTGTCTTTGCATCTGCGCTGCATTCCTGAACATCTGTAAAGATAAAAGACAAGAACTCATCATCCAATACTAGCATTCAACAAGGCAGTCCAAAGGTTCTGCAAAAGTTACTCGTCATGGCGAGCGGACGAGTGGAATTTTCAAGGCCTGATGCATTACATAAACTACTAAAATCGTAATTTCTCCACCAAACCCTATGTTGTGACCACTCTTTATAATCATCTCTAAGAGAAGATTCTATAAGTGATCACAACTCTTTGCTTTGAGACCATTCTAAACATTGTCACAACATAGGGTTGAGTGAAGAAATTAAAGAACTTTAGTGAACAAGATCACAAACCCCATGCCGAAACATTGTCAGAGAAAACAAGATGCGTTTGTGAAACACTATGCCCCCGATATGATCTTTGACTAATAAGTAACCCCTAAAAATGTTCCTCTCAGATTCCTCTGAAAATCGAACTCATCCACGGTTTTATTCATGATAAGTCTTAAAGCAAATTTAAGAGAATGAAATTGCTAGATGAGCAACAATGTATTAGGATACATGGATGGAATGAGGGCATGGCAGATTGATGGGTCAAAAACTATTCACCCAGTGCAACTTTGTTGTGTGGGGTATAATAAAGGGGCTTTTCTTAAAAAAGGGTTTAATGTATGGAGTTTTCCATTCCTCTGTTACTGTACAGTACTTACTATTATCACTAAAGCTTGTAGAATTGTCACTCTGGAATGCCTTGTACTGCAAGTCCCATGTCTCCAGCTTGTAGCCGTCGCCTAGATCCAGTGTAGAGTCTGTCTTACATAGATATGATCCTGAAACAGTCGCCTGGAACTGGCCTTTATCAAAGACCTTTGTCAAATGCCCGTCACTCTCTGCAAAGACATATAGACATATTATACATAACAGATCTCCGTGACCAACTAGGTAACATTTGTCTGCAAAGTGTGATGTCTACTTCAGGGCTCTAGAAATCCAGATTATTGCCTGTCTGGAACGAGTTTTTAATTTTGGTCCCAAAATTTGAAAGCAGACAACACATTTCAAATCAAAATCGTCAGCCTATAAGCTAAAATACTGTTCGCATTTCAAAAATGCCCCTTCATAATTATGTCAAGGGATAAACGGCTCGGACAGTCAGGGACTATTCGGTCCAGTCGCTCTTTTGGCATCCTTACCGATATCGTTCTCGCAGCAAACCACTCAACCATGTAGTATTATTGATTATATGTGTTACTCATTCATGAAACCATTTCTTCTGCTAAAAACTGTTCTATGTTTTGTGTTGTAATTATCTACCTACCCTGTACCTGGCAACAAATGAAACGCTGCTTATTTACTGTAGTTTTTGTATTTGAAATGAAGCATTCATGCTTATTCAAACAAATACATACGGTATACAACCTTTAACCCTTTCCCTCATATAAACGTGTTTTCACGCATCTGCAAACAGAGTAGACCCAGATCAGACGGCTCCTAGAGGAGCCGTCTGATCAGGGTCTGCTCTGTTTGCTAATAGAATTTGATAGATCTGTTTCTTAACTTTCTGAAATGTCTTCAATGTTCCACCTTCCATATTTCTTTATAACTATTTTTCCATGAATATTCATTAGGTATTGAAATTTGGCTTAAATACAGAACAGGGAAAGGGTTAAGGCTTTATTATGGCAGATAGTTCACGGAAAAATAAAATCTTTGCATCAGGTTATTGGTCTCTCATGAGCAACAATTGAATTTACTCATTTTAATATTTTAATTGTTAGTTGCCGCACAACGCCACAAATATAAAACAAAACAAAATTGGTCATTATTTATGTCAAACAACAATACCAAATACATGAAGTAACTTCAACACAATGTGTTGCTTGTATACAATTTCACAACACTTTAGAACTCTACCCAGAACTATCATTCCTAGCTCAACTGGTTGGAGAGAACAGAAAAAACATTCTGGGGCAGAGATATTTTCATCTATCTGACAAAAAATAGGCTTCATGAACTAAATGATTATTTATGATACTAATCATGTAATATTAAAAATAGATATTAGTTTTCTTCCTTCTCTTTCAAAGCATTCAAAACTATTTTGCACGAAACTTGAAATTTCATTCGTTTTCGTGAATGTCATTAGTTTTAGTGATAACTCTGTGGCGAAACATAAGGCTCACACCTTTAACCCATTCGGTGATTCCCTCATATTGACGACTTTTGACGACTCTGTAAATGTCACTTTGTGAAACCATTGTGATAAATAGAGCATTTGCTCCTACAGGAGCAAATGCTCTATTTATCACAATGGTTTCAGCCTACAAAATTTTAAAACTTTCCTTTTCTCTAATTAATGCTCCTTTTCGGTAGATTTATTCAAAGAGGTTGTATCTGAAAATAGCCTATGAGGTAATGGGTTAACTGTTGCTCTGGTTTTACAGTGTTAGCCAGTCTGCATCCTGATGAGATAACAAGCAATTCAGCATCTCTTCTGCGTCCAAACTATTTGCAAAAGTCATCATACACTTGTCCAGTGCTGAAAGGGCAAAACTGGAGGTCTGGCCTGGGAGACAAAAGCTTAGCTAGCAGTAGGCAGGAGTCTAGAGAGTGAAGTCTGTCGTTTTCACAATTCAATAAACACACAAGGTTCTACAATTAGATTGTATGTCTGCAATTCTGGGACAGACAGAAATTGGCACTGGACAGGAAACAAGAATTAATATGTGCATCATCTTCCGGCAGATGTGTGACAAATAAAGTGTGTCAGAAAGACAGGTGGGCAGACAGGCAACAGAGAATTGATCCCTTGGTGTCACGCAGCTGACACAATAAATGACATTCTAATTTGTCAGCCTTGGTGTTATTTTCTCCAACCGCTTGAAAAGCACCCCCACTTTCACCAGGGTCTGCACTGTTTGTCATGTTACACTTTTCTTTAGAACAAGAAACATGTGACCTGAATTCCCAAGATGTTCTCACCAAGTTTGGCATTCCTACCTCAAGTAATATAGGAAGATACACTTCAGACAAGGTTTTTCTATAACTGAGGTCAGCAGTCAAGGTCAAGACATCATGAATATGTATTAGGTTAATTAGATGAATATGAATACAGCACATTTTGGCTCAAGCAGAAACTGTAGCATCAGATCAGTTGAACCCTTTCCCTGTTCTATGTTTATTACGAATGTCAATACATATTGAATATTCATGGACAAAATAGTTAAGATGAAATAATGAAAGGTGGAAAACTGTAGCCGTTTTGGAAAGTACAAAGACAGATCTATCATATTCCAGTACCAAACAGAGCAGACCCTGATCAGACGGCTCCTCTAGGAGCCGTCTGATCTGGGTCTACTCTGTTGCAAATGCGTGAAAACATGTTAATATGAGGGAAAGGGTTATACCATATGCAAACAGAGCAGACCCTAATCAGACAGCTCCTATAGGAGTGGTCTGATTTGGGTATACATTCACAAAGGCGTGATAAGGCATTTACATGAAGGAAAGAGTTAAGTCATTCACCATTTTTTCGGTAGTCTGGAAAAGTCTTATCATCAAGTTTGTAGGTCAGGTCCAACATGCTCCACCAGTACTTTGTATCATCATCGGCTCCAAGCATGCCACCGGAACCCTCCTTCTCAAAGGCCAAAGTTAACATCCAATCCTTCAGGAAGTTGATTTCAATCTTGTTAATATCGGAGCTTTTGTTACAATTGCCCGTTGTTAGGCTCTTGTTAACATCCTGCACGCCTATTTGGACACTCTTAGTCTGTAACAATATAACAAGATCTAATTGTATCGGAATCCGTTACAGAATGTCCACAAAACCAAACGGACAATAGGTGTTGATGAACAAAATAACTTATTTTTCACCTACCACTGGCCAACATCAGGTTATCATGGCAACCAACACTTTTTAAACACCTGCCATTAACCCTTTCCCTCTTCTATGATTATTCTACATTTCAATACCTACTGAATATTGATGGACAAAATAGTTATAATGAAAAATATGGAAGGTGGAACATTGCAGCTAGTTTAGAAAGTAACTAGAACTACCACTAAAGGTGATGAATACCCGAACTAGCACATTTGACACAGAGATGGGGGTTATAGAAATAAATCACTACTATATCTGTTACAGTTTAGAAAAAAACTCCGGAAAACTTCACATTTCCTTAAAAAAATTAAGTCAAAATGCAGTAATTCCGTTAAAAATCAATGTAGTGTAACAAAATTCAACCTCGATCTGTAACTCATTATAATAAAGCCACATGTACCAAATATCACTTCAATCTGTAAAGGTTTAGACAAAAACTCCGGAAAACCTGAATTTCCAGAAAATTTCTAAGTAAATCACTGTATTTCCGTGAAAAATCAATGAAGTGTAACAAAATTCAAACTTGATCTGTAACTGATTATAATAAAGCCACATACTAAATTTCACTTAAATATCTGTAAAGGTCTAGAAAAAAAATCCGGAAAACTGAAAAATAACAAAGGGCAATACTCCAAAAATACTGAAGGCAGTTACAAACCTTGTGCTCTGCACTTGTGGTCAATGTGATCTATCTATATATGAAGTTTGAAGTCAATAGCTTTTACACTTTGGAACTTATGATCCGGAGAAGCCGGACGGACAGACACAAACGGACGGACATGGTGACTCCAGTATACTCTCCCCCACAAAACTTCATTTTTGGGGGTATAATCAAACAGATCATCTATCAAATTCCATTAGCAAACAGACCAGACCATGATCAGATATAGCTCCTATACGACTTTGTCTACTCTGTTTTCAAATGCCTGAAAACACGTTTATATGAAGGAAAGGGTTATGTTCTGTGTACCCATATATAGCTAATTACCAATTTTCAGCAAAACTTAAATTCTAAACTTCAAAACAATCAGAGCCCATCACTCTGTTACCATGGTAACAAACTCTTTCAAAACAACTACAACTTAGTTGAGCCATTGGCTCAGCTGAGCTAAAATGTGCCTAGTTATAGTCTACTTTCAGTCCTAAGGAATGCTCAGCCAATTGTACATTTACTCCCCTGGTCATTGAGTCATTCACCTACAATACTGAGCACTACTAACTTACTAAGATATGGCACAATCATGCAGCCGCAGTACCGGCTAGTTAACATCACAGGTACCCATTTTAACCCCTGGGTGGAGAGGAGGTGCAGGTGGGAGACACTGAAATGCATCTCTGAAATATCGGGGGAGGGGGGGGGGGGGGGAGGTTTACAACTAGACAACTGCACACCACAAACAAGAATAATCGAAGGAAAGAAAAATAATAATAACTAGAAATTTGTCCATAGGACACTGATGCCCCCACTTCAGATTTTTTGTCACAAAAAGTAAGGGCCATTATCATGTATGCAACGACTGAAGCAATTTACATGGCTATCGAACCCGACCAAGACATTATGGTCACAAACATGTGTGTAATATTTGACGAGGATTGGTCAAATACTTCCCAAGAAAGAGGCTGGACAAGATATTTTTTAAAGTCACTTTTGTAAACAAGGGCATGTTGTATTGCTATGCAAGACATGAGTCCCCCACCGGACTGAAAAAAACCTCCACTCTCCCCACCCCACCCACCCATGGTGTGGTTGACCATGGTATATACATGACCACCTGAATGGTATTAATACCTACTTTCATACATTGAATCAGTAAATAAAAAGTTATTGTCCCGACAAGAAAATATGAAAAAGGGGAGTAACTCCAAAAATATTGATGCTAGAGTTATTGCCCTTGTGCATGACACTACTTCTCATCACGCTTGTTCCATATGAGAAGTTTCAAATCAATTGAACCAGTACATGAAGAGTTATTAACTGGACAAGAAAATATGAAAAGGGGAATAACTCCAACAATATAGATGCTAGAGTTATGGCCCTTGTGCATGACACTACCCCTCATCATGATTGTTCCATATGTGAAGTTTCAAATCAATTGAACCAGTAGATAAAGAGTTATTGTCCGGACAAAAAAATATGTAAAAGGGGAATAACTCCAAAAATATTGGTGCTAGAATTATGGCCCTTGTGCATGACACTACTCCTGATCATGCTTCCTCAATGTGTGAATTTATAATGAATTTGGCCTAACTTTGTAGGAGAAATTGCCCGGACACGAAGTGTGACAGACGGACTGACAAGAAAATATGAAAAAGGGGAATAACTCCAAAAATATTGATGCTAGAGTTATGGCCCTTGTGTATGACACTACCCCTCATCATGATTGTTACATATGTGAAGTTTCAAATCAATTGAACCAGTAGATAAAGAGTTATTGTCCGGACAAAAAAATATGTAAAAGGGGAATAACTCCAAAAATATTGATGCTAGAGTTATGGCCCTTGTGTATGACACTACCCCTCATCATGATTGTTACATATGTGAAGTTTCAAATCAATTGAACCAGTAGATAAAGAGTTATTGTCCGGACAAAAAAATATGTAAAAGGGGAATAACTCCAAAAATATTGGCGCTAGAGTTATGACCCTTGTGAATGACACTAGCCCTCATCATGCTTCTTCAATGTGTGAAGTTATAATGAATTTGGCATAACATTGTAGGAGATATGGCCCGGACAAAAAGCGTGACAGACGGACAGACGGACAGACGGACGGACAGACGGACGGACGGACAGACGGACGGACAGACGGACAGACGGACGGACAGACGGACAGACGGACAGACAGACGGAATCGAGCAAACCTATAGTCCCCCAACCGGTAACCGGTGGGGGACTAATAAAGGGTCGCAACTCCTAGACCACTAAAGCAATATACATAGTTACAGAACATGACCAAGATATAATGGCCACAAACATGTGTGTAAAGTTTGGTGTGGACTGGACAAAACCTTTCCAAGAAAGAGTCCGGACATTTTTGAAGTCATTTATGCAAATAAAGGGCTGCAACTCCTAAATGACTGAAGTGATTTACATGGTTATCAATCTTGACCAAGATATAATAGCTACAAACATGTGTGTAAAGTTTGGTGTGGATTGGACAAATACTTTCCAAGAAAGAGTCCGCTCATGCCCAAACTTCAGATGTTTTGTCACAAAAAGGAAGGGCCATTATCATGTATGCAACGACTGAAGCAATTTACATGGCTATCGAACTTGACCAAGATATAATGGCCACAAACATGTGTGTAATGTTTGATGAGGATTGGTCAAATACTTCCCAAGAAAGAGGCCAGACAAGACATTTTAAAAGTCATTTTTGCAAATAAAGGGCCAAAACTTCTAAACAACTGAAATGATTTACATGGTTATCGAACTTGACCAAGATATAATGGCCACAAATATGTGTGTAAAGATTGGTGTGGATTTTGCAATTACTTGAAACACAATGTCTCCGCGACTTCAATTAAATAATCATAATATCATTACAGTCAAACCTGTCCTAGCGACACACTGTTTTTATCGACATCCTGTCAGATGAAACAGTATTTCCCTACATATTTCACCTGTATTTAGCGACACACTGTCAGATGCGACATACGACACTTAATTTGTACTCCCAACTCAGCAAATGACACTGTTTTTAGCGACATTGAGTCCGTGAATCTTGAGCAGACGTCAGAAGCAGTTACATGATCTTTCATTGTATCATTGTGTTTGCACTTCCTAATTGCCCTCATAAACGTGTCAAAGGATTAAATGCCCCATGGTAATCAGGGATTATCTGGTCCAGTTGGTTTGTTTGTTTCACTACTGTTAGTTTTAAAAGCTAGCTACTCAACCATAAAATATGCCTTAGTCATCCATTTATTTATACCGGAAATCGTTTCCATGATGTAGTAATTGGTTATTCTAGTGATTTAATTGCCAATTTGGTTTCAAAACTTGACAAGAAGATAACCACACCACTTCAAAATGTTTATTTCATTATTACAGAAATTACATTCTCCTAATTAATATACAGACATAGAAATGTGCCTCTGCTTCTCTGTCAAAGACAGTTGTGCTTGGCCGCGTTGTGGCAATGGGCCAAAACACTTCGAAACTAGAAAATTGTTTCTGTAAGACACAGTGATGCCCCACGTGTATGTGCTTGCTTAGCTGTACGTAAAATTTCCAAGTCATTTGACCTTGACCTTGGGCTTGCGGGCAGCATGGGCTGGAGGTGCAATGAAAGTATGGATGTTTTTAATGTGTATATGCAATTCCATGGCAATAGCTACAGTGGTTAGGGAGATATAAGACAATGAAAAAACTGTGACAAAAAAACTGCACATAAATGACAACCAACTGCACATAAAATTTCCAAGTGGGGTGCCAAATGATAGCACAGATGGTAATTGATGTGTATGTGAAGTTTCATGTGTATAAGTGTAGAAATTAATGACTTATAACACCTGAAAAACTGTGATAACAACTGCACCTAAAAGCCTGACAGACGGACGTGTGCAAAACATTATGCCCCCCTGACTATCGTCAACGGGGGCATAAAAACTACGAGGGCTTCTGATTTTCATGAATTTATTTTGTGCACAAACCTACTTTTAATTAATAGAATTAATGATAAGGCCACTAATAACACAATGAAATAGTTTATACCATTTCTAACCAGGAAAATTTATTTCATTTCTAACCCTGAAAAAGTAATACATGTACCTATATAAATTTGAAATGTCATCAGCTTTCGTGAAAAATGTTGATCAATACATGGACTCTGGAATGGTTGGTATTGTCTAATAAAATTTTCAACCTGAATTTAAATACACCCTGTGAGATACGACTTTTGACTTTCTCCAAAACTATGTCTGTAAAAATAGGTTTGACTGTATTTCTTACATAAATCAATATTGAACACATAAAGAGATACTTACTGTTCCATTTGTTGTATTATATGGAATTGTGAAAAGGAACTGTCCTAGCAGAAGAATGCATGTTACTCCATCATTCATCACTGACACATTCTGTTTGGGATGGCTACTTGATGGTGTGGGTGCTGGTGTGGTTGGATTAGTGGTCACTGTCTTGTTAGTGACTGGTTCGGTGGTGTGTTGTGTCGTTGGCGGCTGTGTAGTGGGCTTTGTTGGCGGTTCAGTGGTGTGTTTTGTTGTTTGAGGTGGTTCTGTTGTCATAGCATCAGCTGTGCATTCCTCATCTGAAATTAAGCCATTCATCAGTCAATTTAGAAACGGCAAAAGCCATACCCTAAAATTGTCATTTCTCATGCCATTTTCTGGCATCTACACAGTTCCATATAAAGGTTCCATTCCACATTAAAAATAGATAATTTTTTCCCAATTTGGAGGAAAAATATCCGAATAGAGAACAAATTTTAACTAAAATACAAAAGGAAAAAGAAAGTTCAATTGGGACGAAAAATGCTTTCCAAATCATTGAGTTGAAAACACTAAAACAACGCAATTATTAAAATGCATTTTCCCCCAAATTGCCAGAAAAAAGGCCTATTTCCTGACAAAAGCTGATTCTAGAGCAGTCACTACAAAGTGTTTAATGGAGGAATCTAAATGAATTTAAATGAATCTTGGTACAGAAAGTTTAACCTATAACCTGCTGAGCAAATTATTATTACAGAATTGTTCACCAGCTACATTTTCAAAGTTCAAGCTATAATCAATTTGTCTACCAAAATGCAATCAGGGTGTCAAACAGTTTGGATCCTGATGAGACGCCGAGTTACTCCTCGTCTCATCTGGATACAAACTGCATAGGTATTCACACATCCACCCATAGCAGGCTAAAGGTTAATTTATGATTTACATAGAATATTTTTAATCCAACAATTTATGCATAATATTTATATTTATGTACAATGTATTAACCCGTTACACCATGAATATTCATGTAAGAAATAATGACATATTGACATATTGAAACCAAACCTATAGAATAAGTTCAATATTATTTTATATCTAAATTATTTCCTCTAGGCAAACTGAATAGACCCTGATCAGATGACTCCTGTAAGAGCCCAGGCCCTCTGATAAGGGTCTACTCTTGTCTGAAACAGTACCAAGGAATGAACTAATTTCTTAAAATCTCTACCAAGGCTCCAGATAGGAAAACCAAGTTAAACATTTTGCGAAAGTAGGTCTCATTCCAACCTATCACGACTCCTCGGCATGATTCAATAGTAACAATACATAAGTTTGGCGATTACCCCTTATTCTGCCGATCATGACCTAACCATCATTTGCATTTACAGCTTGGAACAACATGAGCAGCGTTTCTTCAGGATTCAAGCTGTTTGACACTCTGTCAGAAGTTTCTCAAAAGCTTGAACAAATCACTAGTAAGTTAATCTTGCTTCATATCAGAGTTTGATTAGTCATTATCGTTTAACCCTTCGCTTGCTATTCACGTCAATATACCTACCTGTAAATAGTGAAGACCCAGATGAGACAGCTCCTGCAGGAGCTGTCTCATCAGGGTCTGCACTATTTACAAGTTGATTTATGCAACCAGTGCTGCACTCCACAGCAGTGATTGCACAGCGAAATACGTGTACACAGTGAATATTTATGTAATTATACAACAGGGCATGGGTAAAGAAGGAGAAATGTATTTTAAAATTCAGCAAGAGAAGGGTTAAAAGGTAGGATAAGGTCAACCGTTTCTCTGATATAAAAGCTTTTTCACACCTTTGATAAAACAGAGGAGCTGTCTGATCAAGGTCTGCTCTGTTTGCTAATGGTACAATAAAGATATAATTCTACAGTTTCTGCCCGGGTCAAAATGTCCTATGTTCATACACCATTGTAAAAAACAAGAGCTGTCCGCAGACAGCGCGCTCCACTTTCTTTAGTGCTGGATAGTGTAGTGGAAGTCTAAGTCAGAAAGGGGAGATAACTATAGCAAATTAATTTTAGGGTTATCTGCCCTTGTAAAATAGGTCCCCCTTGTAATAGTTAACATGTATACCAAAGTTGAACCAAATATCTTGGACAGTTTCTGAGACATGGACCTGAACATAAAACTTAACAAACAATGAAAGTTCCAAGTCGAAAAAGGGGCATAACTATGGCAAAATTACTTTTAGGGTTACCTACCCTTGTAAAATGGGTTCCCCTTGTGATAGTCAACATACATACCAAATATGATCCAAATATCTTTGATGGTTTCTGAGAAAAAGACCTTAACAACAAGAGATGTTTGTAAAACATGTATACCCCCCAGACCCCCTGACCTTTGATCTAGTGACCTCAACTATAGAGGTCATCTAGTGGTCATGACTAATCAACACGGCAACTTTAAAGATCCTAAGGCAAACCACTGATCATTTATTGATCTAAAAACATTTCACAAGTTAAGGTCATGGATTGGTGACCTTGACATTTGACCTAGTGACCTGAACAACTATAGGGGTCATCTAGTGGTCACGACCAACCACCTAAGCAAGTTTGAAGAATCCGAACCAAACCATTGAGCAGTTATTAATCTGAAACCATTTCATCAGTTAAGGTCATGGCGACCTTGACCTTTGACCTAGTGACCTAAAAAACAATAGGGGTCATCTAGTTGTCATGACCAACCACCACAGCAAGTTTGAAGATCCTAAGCCAAACCCTTGAGCAGTTATGGATTGGAAACCATTTCACCACTTAAGGTCATGGTGACCTTGACCTTTGACCTAGTGACCTCAAAAACAATACAGGCCATCTAGTGGTCATGACCAACCACCACAGCAAGTTTGAAGATCCTAAGCCAAACCCTTGCGCAGTTATTGATCGGAAACCATTTCACCACTTAAGGTCATGGTGACCTTGACCTTTGACCTAGTGACCTAAAAAACATTAGGGGCCATCTAATGGTCATGACCAACCACCTAAGCGAGTTTAAAGATCCTAAGCCAAACCCTTGAGCAGTTATTGATCAAAAACCATTTTACCAGTTAAGGTCATGGTGACCTTGACCTTTCACCTAGTGACCTAAAAAACAATAGGGGTCATCTAGTTGTCATGACCAACCACCTAAGCAAGTTCGAAGATCCTAAGCCAAACCTTTGAGCAGTTATTGATCGGAAACCATTTCACCAGTTTAGGTCGTGGTGACCTTGACCTTTGACCTAGTGACCTCAAAAACAATAGGGGTCATCTAGTGGTCATGACCAACCACCTAAGCAAGTTTCAAGATCCCAAGCAAAACCCTTGAGCAGTTATTGATCGGAAACCATTTAACAAGTTAAGGTCATGGTGACCTTGACCTTTGACCTAGTGACCTCAAAAACAATAGGGGTCATCTAGTGGTCATGACCAACCACCACAGCAAGTTTGAAGATCCCAAGCCAAACCCTTCAGCAGTTATTATTCGGAAACTATTTCACCAGTTAAGGTCATTGTGACCTTGACCTTTGACCTAGTGACCTCAAAAACAATAGGAGTCATCTAGTTGTCATGACCAACCACCACAGCAAGTTTGAAGATCCTACGCCAAGTCGTTTATTAGTTATCATTCGGAAACCATCGATCTACCGACCGACCGACCGACCGACCTACCGACCGACAGACCGACCGACCGACCGACATGTGCAAAGCAATATACCCCCATTTTTTCAAAAGGGGGGTATAAAAAGGTTAACCAACGCCGACGCCGACACCGACGAGAGTGTCATGACAATAGCTCCACTTTTTGAAAAAGTGGAGCTAATAATGTAATTAATCAGAGCTCAAGATAAGATGTGTAAATTTAAACATTTTCAAGCATAGCTCCTTTATTTCTCTACCAAACCCTATACAGGGTTCATATAGAGATCTGATGGGAAAATTCAAGCACTTTTCAAGGACTTTATTTCAAAATTCAAGCACTATTAGTGACACAAACTGTCTTGCCTTAACACTGAAAAAGTCCATTCAAAATCAACCACAAGCAGGAAATAGCTTAGTTAAGTGCAAGAGTAATGCAGAAGGTTTCTACAGGATCTTTCTGCATTACTTCTACACTTCAATAAGTAGTCACATATCTGCAAATTTCAAAGATTCTACTTTAGTATACTTGAATGGTGAGTCATAGGAAATCTATAGTAGCCAATAGTTCTGCCTGGACAGTTTTCAAGGACATTTATGAAGATTTTCAAGCACTTTTCAGGAATGGGCCATAATTTAAGCACTTTTCAAGCACTTATTTATGTTTTCAAGCACTTTTCAACGCAATCCCTGAAATTCAAGGAGTTTTCAAGGCTGTGCAAATCCTGCTATACCATGACCACTCTTTAGAATCGTCTCGAAGAGTCCATTCTAGAGAGTGGTTACAGTATGGGGTTTGGTGGAGAAATGATAATTTTAGCATGTGGGTACGCATCGTTATCTGTAGCTCTGATTAACGTTCCTGATGTCATTGTTTCTTACATGAATATGCCATGGTGAAAGGATTTAAACAAGAGATGTTTGTAAAACATGTATACCCCCCCCCCCCCCAGACCCCCTGACCTTTGATCTAGTGACCTCAACTATAGAGGTCATCCAGTGGTCATGACTAATCACCACAGCAACTTTGAAGATCCTAAGCCAAACCACTGATCATTTATTGATCTGAAAACATTTCACTTTTGACCTAGTGACCTCAACAACTATAGGGGTTATCTAGTGGTCAGGACCAACTACCACAGCAAGTTTGAAGATCCCGAACCAAACCATTGAGCAGTTATCAATTGGAAACCATTTCATCAGTTACGGTCATGATGACCTTGACCTTTGACCTAGTGACCTCAAAATCAATAGGGGTCATCTACCGGTAGTTGTCATGACCAACCACCACTGCAAGATCCTAAGCCAAACCCTTGAGCAGTTATTGATTGGAAACTATTTCACCAGTTAAGGTCATGGTGACCTTGACCTTTGACCTAGTGACATAAAAAACAACAGGGCTCAGTTAGTTGTCATGACCAATCACCTAAGCAAATTTAAAGATCCTAAGCCAAACCCATGAGCAGTTATTGATCAGAAACCATTTTACAAGTTTAGGTCATGGTGACCTTTACCTTTGACCTAGTGACCTAAAAAACGATAGGGGTCATCCAGTGGTCATGACCAACTACCGCAGCAAGTTTGAAGATTCTAAGCCAAACCTTTGAGCAGTTATTGATCGGAAACCATTTAACCAGTTAAGAGCATGCTGACCTTGACCTTTGACCTAGTGACCTCAAAATCGATAGGGGTCATCTAGTGATCATTACCAACCACCACAGCAAATTTGAAGATCCTAAGCCAAACCCTAGAGCAGTTATTGATCACTAACCATTTCACCAGTTAAGGTCATGGTGACCTTGACCTTTGACCTAGTGACCTCAAAAACAATAGGGGTCATCTAGTTGTCATGACCAACCATCTAAGCAAATTTGAAGATCCTAAGCCAAACCCTTGAGCAGTTATTGATCAGAAGCCATTTTACCAGTTAAGGTCATGGTGACCTTGACCTTTGACCTAGTGACCTCAAAATCAATAGGGGTCATCCAGTGGTCATGACCAACTACCACAGCAAGTTTGAAGATTCTAAGCTAAACTCTTGAGCAGTTATTGATCGGAAACCATTTAACCATTTAAGGCCCTGGTGACCTTGACCTTTGACCTAGTGACCTCAAAATCAATAGGGGTCATCTAGTGGTCATGACCAACCATCACAGCAAGTTTGAAGATCCCAAGCCAAACCCTTGAGCAGTTATTGATCGGAAACTATTTCACCATTTTAGGTCATGGTGACCTTGACCTTTGACCTAGTGACCTAAAAAACCAAAAGGGTCATCTACTTGTCATGACCAACCACCACAGCAAGTTTGAAGATTCTAGGCCAAGGTGTTTATTAGTTATCGTTCGGAAACCATCGAACGACCGACTGACATGTGCAAAGCAATATACCCCCATTTTTTCAAAAGGGGGGTATAATAAATAACTTTGGATCTGCAGTACTTCCAATATTTCTGAAGCTTGTCCAATATTTCATTAGACAATACAAGAGGGCCAGAATGGCCCTGAAGCGCTCACCAGACAATCAGAGGAGAAGATTTTCAAAGTTTTAACTATATGTTTCTATAGAAAACTAGCCTGCCCTGGGGCTGGGCTAATTTTGACCCAAGAGGCACAATTTACATAACTTTTGTAGAAGACATGGACATGATGCTATGTGCCAAATATGTAAGCCGAGAACCTTCCAGTTTCAGAGAAAAAGATTTTCAAATTTTCACTATATGTTTCTGTTGAAAACTGGCTACCCCTGGGGCGGGGCCAATTTTGACCCCAGGGCCATAACTTATATAACATTTGTAGAGGACCTGAACATGATGCTATGTGCAAAATATGAAAGCTGAGAACCTCCCAGTTTCAGAGAAGAAGATATTCAAAGATTTCACTATTTGTTCCTATTGAAAATTGCCCACCCATGGGGGCGGGGCCAATTTTGACCCCGGGGCCATAATTATATGACTTTTGTAGAGGACCTGAACATGATGCTCTGTGCTAAATATGAAAACTGAGAGCCTTCCAGTTTCAGAGAAAAAGATTTTCAAAGATTTCACTATTTGTTTTTATTGAAAACTGACCACCCCTGGGGCGGGACCTATTTTGACCCCGGGGCCATAATTTATATAACTGTTGTAGAGCATCTGAACATGATGCACTGTGCAAAATATGAAAGCTAAGAGCCTTCAAGTTTCAGAGGAGAAGATTTTCAAAGATTTCACTATTTGTTTCTATTGAAAACTGCCCACCCCTGGGGGCGGACCAATTTTGACCCCGGGGCCATAATTTATATAACTGTTGTAGAGGACCTGATCATGATGCTATGTGCCAAATATGAATGCTAAGAGCCTTCCAGTTTCAGAGAAGAAGATTTTCAAAGATTTCACTATTTGTTTCTATTGAAAACTGCCCACCCCTGGGGGCGGACCAATTTTGACCCCGGGGCCATAATTTATATAACTGTTGTAGAGGACCTGATCATGATGCTATGTGCCAAATATGAATGCTAAGAGCCTTCCAGTTTCAGAGAAGAAGATTTTCAAAGATTTCACTATTTGTTTCTATTGAAAACTGCCCACACCTGGGGCGGGGCCAATTTTGACCCCAGGGCCATAATTTATACAAATTTTGTAGAGGACCTGAACATGATGCTATGTGCAAAATATGAAAGCTGAGAGCCTTCCAGTTTCAGAGAAGAAAATTTTCAAAGATTTCACTATTTGTTTCTATTGAAAACTGCCCACCCCTGGGGCGAGGCTAATTTTGACCCCAGGGCCATAATTTATATAACTTTTGTAGAGGACATGAACATGATGCTAAGTGCCAAATATGAAAGCTGAGAACCTTCTGGTTTCAGAGGAGAAGATTATCAAAGTTTTACTATATGTTTCTATTGAAAACAAGGCACCCCTGGGGCGGGGCCAAATTTGACCCCAGGGCCATAATTTATATTACTTTTGTAGAGGACCTAAAGATGATACTATGTGTCAAAGATGAAAGCTGAGAACCCTGTAGATTCAGAGGAGAAGATTTTTAAAGGTTCAAATTGTTGACGACTGACGACGGATGCCGCACGCCGACGGACGACGGACATCAGGCAATCACAAAAGCTCACCCTCAGCACTTTGTGCTCTGGTGAGCTAAAAAAAAGCACAGCCTATATGGACATTTTTTCTCTAATATGACAAAAAACTTGCCTTCACTGAATGTTTCATTATCAAGACCAAAAGCCTGAACGTGTATGGATTTAATCTGGACCGTCATTTCGTATGTATCGTTATCACTTGTTGTTGTGCTGCCCTTCATTAGTTTGACATTCTTACACAGGAACGCTTTGTCATCAGAGCTTAAGCTCATTTCTTCCAGGTTTACTGTCACAGATGCTACAAGTAGAACACAGAATATGGTCAGCATTGTAGGATGAAATGACATTGAAACATTTGCAAATGATGCAGACACATTTCAGTCAACACACTAAAACAACGACAAAGTATGACAGAAATATAGTGAAAAAAAAAGTTTGATGGACAAATGAACAGACGGATGTCACACACCGTAACATACTCAAATATATATCAATAAGTCACATTTAGGGCTCAGATACTTAGACCCTTTACTCAATAAATATGCACTTGCAAACAGAGTAGACCCAGATCAGATGGCTCCATACAGCTGGAAGAGAGCTGTCACAGTCACGTTTTTTGACATCCCCCCACCCTCCCAAAGGATATCACCACCACTAAAGCCTGAATCATGTGTGACCATATCAAATTTTGCAGAAGCATAAGTGGTGAACATTTGTACCAAGTTATTTTGAATTTCATTTATGTATGTAGGAGCGGACATGACAAAATTTTCCCATTTTCGAACTTTGAACCCTGATTGTGACCTTGACCTTTGAGATAGGAACCTGGTTCTTTTTTAGCGACACATCATCTTAAGTTGGTGAACATTTGTACCAAGTTATTTTTAAATCCACTCATGTGTGTAAGAGTTACAGAGCAGAAATGATGCAGACTAACAGTCAGACTGGACTGGACTTTGGGGACATAAAAATGAACATGTGCTGAGGTTGAATACCCTGTTAACTGTAAGAACCCGGATCTTTAGTTAATCAATTTTAAAAACAAGAGGGCTCTATGATAGCCCTGGATCGCTTGCCTTTGATGCCTACTAAAACCTTAAATAGATATTTTGACCAACTTTATGAAAATTGGGCCAAATTAGTTATTATTGCTTTTACGGCAATCTTTAATAATAGTGTACATGCATGTTTTGATACTGAATGAGCCACAGCAAGGGAAAATGTGCCTTATTGTATTACAAAAAGTATAGACCTAGACTGGCTGCCACATCTCTGCTGCGACATCTGATCCAGTCTACTACTTTTTGCATTAGTTGTAGTTTGTATGCAGTTTATTGTGATAAAGTGAATCACTACATATCGGATTGGGTGTTGAATTGGTGGAGTGGTTGCTGATCTATTTCTGAACTGTTTGAATCATAAAACCTATTTCATCTTGACACTGCTTGAATATGAAAGCTGTATAAAGCATATTCAAGTACTTATT
Organism: Azorinus chamasolen; assembly: GCA_963576725.1. Lineage (NCBI taxonomy): Eukaryota > Metazoa > Mollusca > Bivalvia > Cardiida > Solecurtidae > Azorinus > Azorinus chamasolen. Next base: position 2,020,601 of record OY755251.1, on the reverse strand, counting down.
GCAAAACAGTATTGAATGCAATATAGTATCCCTCTGCCTTCAGCAAGGGATAAGGGCTATAAAAATATGATTTTTGTGTATCAATGGGGAATAACTACTAAACACCACATGCCATCTGAAAAAGTAATACATGGGAACGATGCCATCGCGATAACAAATATTCATGCTGAGTTTCATTGAATTCTGCCAATCCGTTACAGAGATATAGCATTGGTTAGAAAAAAATTTGAAAGGGCAATAACTCCTAAATGCTGCAAGTGATCTTGAAAAGTAATACATGGGAACAATGCCCTAGTGAGCTGTGACCATTAGGTCGAGTCCACTTGTAGAAGTAAAAGGTGTAACAAACCATGTACAGTGCAACTTTTATGTGTCGAACTTCGACGTGTCAACTTTCTCGATGAGTTGATCTTTCTTCCAAGTCCCGACGTGTTTCCTTATATTTTCTATATGAAAATCCATTTGCATGTCGATCTTTTGTGAGTCGATCTTTTCAACATGTCAATCATGTTTTGCGGCCCGTGGCATTGATCAAATGGATCTTTACCACACATGAGTCGATCTGCCAATTACCTGTGTACATATGCAATGTCCTCGGGGCGTTTTCACACGTTCGCGAGTTGCTACTGGCCAGAATAGATCTGTGCATGTTTCACACCTTCCGCATAATCAAGAGCCTCTGAAATCTTTAATCCGTAGGCGGGGATAATTGTGTGGATTAATTAAACATTTTATCATAATTAGGTGAAAACACACCGCCATAATTCTACTCTATTTATAAACTTAAAGGCGTTGACATGTGTATTTATGGTGTAAAGGAAAACACGAGTTGGGACAGAACTGTGCCAGTGCTTAGATTTGTATTTTGTACATGTACAGTGTGTCTTCATCTTGCATTGTAGCGTTTGTAAGTTGAAAACCATTCTTAAATCATTTTATTCCTAAATAATGTCGAGAAACTGAAACATTGGCTGTACATATGTGTAATTACGGTTGTTTATGCTGAAAGAATTAGTTTCTCACATTTCTACCAACGACTTAAAACGAAACCGCAAGTTGATGTGTGCTATCATGGAACATCGTACGGTGTTGATATTTAATGTGTCTTTGCATTTTAAATAGTAGTGTATTTGTGTTGTTTTTTTACATAAAGTAAAGATTTAAACGACATCTCTTGTGTTTTCATTCAATTGTCTCAGATTTCTAGAAAGAATATCATGTAGACTTAACACGCGTTCAGGCATACATGCACTTCCGAGATTAAAACCAAAACTCATGTAAATGTTTGTTCATATAGACCTACTTTGTATGAGTCGACCTCTCGATAAGTCGATCTTTTTGCCATGGTCCCTAAAAGATCGACACATCGAAGTTATACTGTATTTGTTCTGGAGTTACCTACCATAATGTATTAATGACTTATCCATAAATTAGAATGGTTGCAACTTCTATAAATAGAAAAGTGCAGTCATGGCTCAGCGCTCGAAATCAAACTATAGAGACTATCACTTTAACCCATTCCCTCATATTGACTCCTCACATCTGTAAGTGTCAATATTTGAAACCATTGTGATAAAATAGAGCATTTGCTCTATAGGAGCTAATGCTCTACTTATCACAATTGTTTCAAAACTACACAATTCTAAATTTTTCCTTTCTTCTAGAAAATGCTCCTTTTCGGTCATTTTATTTCAAAGAAATTTGGTCTAAAAATAGCCTATGAAGTAATGGGTTACCACTGAAATAACCTTACCTTTCTTTCCATTTTTAAACACTCTGTCTGGTGAGAATGCCAAGCTCATGTTCAACGAGACTGCACCACTATTGTTTAAAAAAACAAATGTGTAGGTTGCACCATCATCATCCCAGTGACGATAAATTTCATGGTCTTTCAAGCCCTCACAGCTTCCACTAGTAGTTTTACTATCCGCGAAGTTCCAGTTAGGTGCAAACTATAAATAGAAACAATCCTTTCCATCAGTGTCTATTCTAGGAAGGGGGGTGAGGGATTCACTCCACTGATTTTAAAATTCCCCCATAATTTTCATGGGAGGGGGGAATTTTCTATAAAGAAGGTAACTTTGCTTATATTGGTGAGATATTCTATTTTGTTTGTTTATGATATAATATAGATCTGATTCTACAATTTCTGCAATGATATCCTGTGTCCATGCTCTATTATAACTAAGGTTGGCAACGATTATTCGGATATTCGAATATTCAGATACCTTTACAAATATCTGAATGTCATTTTACTGTTCGGATAGCAAAAAAATACATGTGTTAACTGCACAGAGACACTTACCCAGTTAGGGATACAATAGATGCATAATCAACCCAAGTGTCAGTTTGAGCGATGCTCTTTTAACCCTTTCCCGGTTCTATATTTAGGCCATTTTTCAGTACCTACTGAATATTTATTAACAAAATAGTTATAAAGAAATATGGAAGGTGGAACATTGTAGACATTTTAGAAAGTAAAGAAACCGATCTATCAAATTCTGTTAGCAAACCGAGTAGACCCTGATCAGACGGCTCCTCTAGGAGCCGTCTGATCTGGGTCTACTCTGTTTGCAAATGCGTGAAAACACATTTCTATGAGGGAAAGGGTTAATGCCCAGGTGGCCCTGTTTAATTGATGTAAGGGCCATAATAGACAGATTGGTTACATGCAAAAACGAGTCGGCAGTCTCTAATGCTTACTGGTCCATTATCATTACCCCTTGTGTAAGGTGTGAATAAAAGATCGACCCACCTGGAAAAATAAAACTTCCCGATCAGAATACTTTCCCCACCCACTTTCTTCACAACACTCCCCTTTACCAGGCACATGTGTTTCAAACAGCCTGCATAATTGTTCTCATAAATATTTTCGTATGACTTCCATTGTTCTTCGCAGCTCTATGAGATTTTCAACCATATAGTATTAAATTTAAAATGAATTTGTCGTTTGTATTTACCTATTTACTGAAGTGACGACTTAGTAAAACAAGTCCGCGTTTTAGCCAGAATGGAAGTCAGGTTCTTATATAATGTCTACTTTTCCATATCAAGTTTGGTAATATGTCTCAAAATGATATTTCTCACATAACTGCCCTTATCTCCGGGTTAGAACAATGGTTTAGATTCCCCGATCAGTAACACAAGTAAGAACATTTTAGAACAGTCAAACCTGTGTAAGACAGTCACCAAGAGAAACTGGCTGTTATATACAGGTGGCTGTCATATAACAGTTTCATTAGGGAAGAAGATATCCTGCTCAGTTATGCCCGTAAACTGTTGACAAAAAAATTGTGTATGTTGAAATAGTTTGAATTATTTAAAAAAACAATATTACAAGAAGATGAATATGTGGAAGTATAAATTAAAAACAAAATAACGAAAAATAATGTAAGGTTTCTTTTGTACATATGTTCTATTCGTATCTCATTTTATGTTATGAAAAAAGGTCAACCATATTCCCAATGCATTCCGAACATCATTTACATCTATAAATATTTACTTTATGACAAAGGAAGATCACTTTTTGAAGGGAAACAATAGCTGTGCAGTGGCGTTTCTTATTCGTTATGGGCTGGTTTGGTCTGACAGTAAATTGCAAAATATTTGTCTTAAACATTTCTAGCATGCTATGATAAAGCAAATATATCCAACAATTCAATGTATTTGTCCTAGAAAGTAGAGGAAGCAATTGACGAAAGAAACTTTTCCTTCGTGAAACTGCAAGAAACTGCGAGATTTTGTTCGCTACCTCCTTGTTAAAGAGTATTTTAGGCTAAGGGAAATAATTGATAACTTCCGCATAGGTAAAACGCGGCCCCGCACGCCGAATACTGGCGTTTTTATACAGGTAAAAATGCTGTTGGGACTGATTATATGCAGCCGCTGGCTGCGTTGAGCAGGTGGCTGTCTTATACAGTAAGTTTATATAGTGAATTTGCACGGGACTGTTTGAATGTGGCGTTCATATACAGGTGGGGCTCTTATAAAGGTGGCAATTAGACCAGGTTTGCCTGTATATGACGTCATACGCCATACATGATGTCCACTTGGGAAACTACTGTTTTGGTTATGTGAGAAAAAGAATTTGACGCTCGTTGTCTTTTAAGATAAAATATTCCTAAACTTGCTTAGAAAATATTAAGCAAACCTAAGGCTCGCTTAATAACATTTTCTTAGGCTTGTTTAGGAACATTTGATCTTAAAAGACAACTCGTGACAGATTCCCTATATCTTATGGGACCAGACTTTGTAAGAAAACAGTTTCTACATGATAAGCCACTCACTTGTCTAGGTCTGTAGGCCACTCAAATTTTCATTAATCCGATGCGTGAAATTATGGATGGAGTCTTATCGTAATGTTCATGTATACGATACAAATCAAATGAATATGTTCGGATAGTGATTTTGGTACATGTATTCATTGCCATCCCTAATTATAACAAACTATAAAACTGACTCAGTCAGAGAGCGTCCTGCAGATGATCTTTTGTTGAATATGGCATTTATGATAAATCGAGGGCAGATAACTCTGGACATGGTGATCTCATTCAACCCAAAAACTATAGGTGTTTTCCTCTCATAATACTTATCATATGCCCTTAACATGAACCAAATATGTACAATACTGTATGAATTATCACATCACATCAAAAGTCTTGACTAAAGGGTCCTGCAGATGATCTTTTGTTGAATATGACATTTTGGATGAATAAGGGCAGATAACTCTAGACACAGTGATCTGATTCAATCCAAAAACTATAGGTGTCTTCCTCTCATAATACTAAGCATATATGCCCTTAATATGAAACCAATATGTGAAGTACTGTTTGAGTTATCATGTCACATTAAAAATGTTGACAGAAGTTGATGGCATTTTTGATGAATCAAGGGCAGATAACTCTAGACAAAGTGATCTGATTCAACCCAAAAACAATGGGTGTCTTTCTCTTATTATACTAAGTATATACCTTTAATATGAAACCAATATGTGAAGTACTGTTTGACTTATCGCATCACATCAAACTTGTTGATGGACAGACGGACAGAAAATGTGATTCCTATAGGGCTCCTGCATTTTCAATGCAGGGCTCTAATAATTTAATCAATATTCATGATGTTATATTAATTAGATTCTTACAATAGCTCATCGGCACATGAATTTTTGGCCATGGCAGAAAATGTAGAATCGTATCTATACTTTAACATAAGCAGAAAGAACAGACCCTGATCACACAGCTCCTATAGGAACCATCTGATCTTGGTCTTCTATTTGTAATGGAGAAGAAAGGCATATTTATGGAGTAAAAGGTTAAGCAGCCATCTGTCTACAAAATGCAAGAAGCTTCTGTTTACAAATATGTAACACCCCCACCCCATCCAACAGGACCATTATGCCATCCTTTTTACGCCTCTGTAAAAGTGACTTTTAACCCTTTCCCTCATATAAATGTGTTTTCACGCATTTGCAAACAGAGTAGACCCAGATAAGACGGCTCCTAGAGGAGCCGTCTGATCAGGGTCTACTCTGTTTGCTAACAGAATTTGATAGATCTGTTTCTTTGCTTTCTAAAATGTCTACAATGTTCCACCTTCCATATTTCTTTATAACCATTTTGTTAATGAATATTCATTAGGTATTGGAATTTGAAATAAACATAGAACAAGGAAAGGGTTAAAAACCATTGACATGAATACAGCATTTGCTCCATAATGTAGAAGCTGTCTGATCTGGGTCTACTCCATTTGCAAAGGCATAGAAAGGCATTTTTATGGAGCAGAGTCTTAAGGGTTCATTAATTTCTGACTGGTGTAGACAAAACTCTAGGATGAGATCAATATATAATTTCATAAGCAAACAGAGAAGACCCTAATCAAATGGCTCCTACAGGAGCTGTCTCATCTGGGTCTTCTCTGTTTGCAGAAGCGTGAAAAGGTATTTATATGAAAGCACAGTATCAAGCAAAATTTATGGAGTAGCAAGTAGTGACGACCCTATTAACCCTTCGCTTGCTGACTTTTAAAATACATTTCTCCTTCTTTACCCATGCCTTGTTGTATAATTACATATATCTTCACTGTGTACAAGTATTTTGCTGTGCAATCACTGCTGTGGAGTGCACTAGTTGCACAATCAACTTGTAAATAGTGCAGACCCTGATGAGACAGCTCCTGCAGGAGCTGTCTCATCTGGGTCTTCACTATTTACAGGTAGGTATATTGATGTGAATAGCAAGCGAAGGGTTAATACTTTATCTCATGAACATTTATACAATAATTCATAACATCATAAATATTCATTGTATTAACTGGGATTAATCCTAAATTATGTAATGACTAACAGAGCAACAGAGAAAAATACACACTGATGATACAGGTAACTCAAGTACTAAAATTGTCATCTCTCCACCAAACCCTATACATGTTCTTGAAAATGTTTTAATTTATGCAACTTATCAGGACCTATGAATAAGGATTTTGTCTTGGCCAATTCAGAAACTATAGAATCAGATCTTCATAAGATTCCATAATCACTACTCTGTTTGCATAGGCATTAACCAATTCCTTCATACTGACGCATTTAACCCTTCGCTTGCTGAATTTTAAAAATACATTTCTCCTTCTTTACCCATGCCCTGTGGTATAATTACATATATCTTCACTGTGTACAACTATTTCGCTGTGCAATCACTGCTGTGGAGTGCACTGGTTGCACAATCAACTTGTAAATAGTGCAGACCCTGATGAGACAGCTCTAGCAGGAGCTGTCTCATTTGGGTCTTCACTATTTACAGGTATGTATGTTGACGTGAATAGCAAGCGAAGGGTTAATCAAAGAGGTTGTGTGTAAAAAACTGCCAATGAGGGAATAGGATCAAAGGTATATTTAGAAGTACATTGCTAAACTGCTCCCTCAGCAGAGGTATAACCTTGGTCTGCACTGACAGCCCAAGTATTCCCAACTAAAGTGATAGTCTTACCGTGGTATTGCCAGTTGTGGCATCTGTCCAACTTAGTGTGTTATCCACAGTGATATCCATCATAATGCAAGAATTATTTTGGGGATATTGCATACTTGTAGCCGAGCCTGAAAATACGCAGAAAAGAAATACATGTAGATCAGATGCATTTTTTTGTCCCATTTTAAATTATTTTGCAATCAAAACTTGGTCTCTACTTGGATTTATTAACTAAAATTTGGAAAAATGTCACCTTTTCTTTTCAATGAGAATGGGTCCTTTTATCGGACCCATGTATATACCCCCCAAAAAGGCCTGTTCATGAATTTTCATGGAGTAAAGGGTTTACTCTTTCCCTTAATTGAATGCTTTTCAAGTCTTTGCAAACTGAGTGGACCCAGAAGTAGCAGTCATGTGATCAGGGTCTGCCCAGTTTGTTTATGACATGATATAGATCTCATTCTACAGTTTTTGTAAAAGTAAATAATTCAATTGAAAATTCACAGTATAAAACTTTTGCTAATAAAAGATCCACGATGTCACAGTTCTAAAGAATAGTCCCAACATACTGAACATAGTGTTTGGGGAGAAAATTGTGATTTCAGCATATGAAATATGCCCCGCTATGGCTCTGAATTGCTTATCAAAACAAAGCGACATCATTTTAATATAACCCATTTCTCCATGAATATTTCTAGTAACAAATAATGATATCATGAGCAATAATGTGAGCCGTCTGATCTGGGTCTACTCTGTTTGCAAAGGTGTAGAAAGGTGTATCTATGGGGGGGGGGGGGGGGGGGGGGGGGGGATAAACCCTTTTTCATATGTTTGAAAACAGACTATGTCCAGATCAGTTGGTTGTGCTCTGTTTGCTTATGAAATTACATGTAATATTAAAATTAACCTCTCTACAGCTTCTACCATTACCAACGAAGCAGGAGGGCCATTATCTCAGGGGCATACTTTGAACAATCTTGGTAGAGGACCTCAAGATAATGCTTCATGCTGAAATATAAGGGCTACAGGGCAAAAGATAAAAGTGCATTTTCAAAATACTAAATTCACCCTTTCTCCACCAAATGTGTTTACAACTCAGTGTTTAACATTTGGGGAAATAAAAGGGATACTCTTGAAAATCTTTTAATTTACACATCTTAGGGCCTCTTGAATATTCACATTATGATTAACCCTGTCCCTCTCCTATACTTATTAAAAATTCAATACCTACTGAATATTCATGGACAAATTAGTTATATAGATGGAATGTGAAAGGTGGAACATATTTGTAAGCATTTTAGAAACTTACGAAACACCTGTCAAAACAGAGCAGACCCTGATCAGACGGCTCCTGTAGGAGCTGTCTGATCTAGCCTGGTCTACTCTGCTTGCAAATGTGTGAAAAGGTGTTTATACGAGGGAAAGGGTTGACCGAATTCTTAACTCTTTCCCCGTTTAATTATTTATGCCAGATTTCTTAACCTCATGAATATTCATGGCCAGAATTAATAAATTTTAGGAAAAGGAGATTTTTTCACTACTGTTTGCAAGGTGCAAATAAGGCAAGATTAACCCTTTCCCTCATATAAACGTGTTTTCACGCATTTGCAAACAGAGTAGACCCAGATCAGACGGCTCCTAGAGGAGCCGTCTGATCAGGGTCTGCTCTGTTTGCTAAAAGAATTTGATATATCTGTTTCTTTGCTTTCTAAAATGTCTACAATGTTCCACCTTCAATATTTCTTTATAACTATTTTGTTAATGAATATTTAGTAGGTATTGAAATTTGGCCTAAATATAGAACAGGGAAAGGGTTAATGATATGGGGTCAGCAAAAACAGCAGACCCTGATCAGACAGCTGAGCTACAGATAATGATGTGTACCCAATTTCTAAAATCGTCGTTTCTCCACCAAATGGGAATGATCAATGCAAACATGTACATAAAATGTATGTATACATGATTCTGTTTATCACAAACATACTGTTGATATAAATTCATAATCATATCCCTGTCCTATGTAATCTGTCCTATGTAATCTGAAATACTTGAATGATAAATAGAGAAGATAAATTGATTTGTCATACACTGGCCTCAAACTGGTGCTCTCCAACAATGAGAAGTTTAGTGAGATTGGGGAAGAAGTTTCTTGTATCTGCCTTAACCCTTTCCCTGTTCTGTGTTTATTACAAATTTCAATACCTACTGAATATTCATTAACAAAACAGTTCTAAAGAAATATGGAAGACGGAACACAATAGACATTTCAGAAAGCAAAGAAAGAAATCTATCAAATTCTATTAGCAAACAGAGCAGACCCTGATCAGACGGCTCCTCTAGGAGCCGTCTGATCTGGGTCTTCTCTGTTTGCAAATGCGTGAAAACACGTTTATATGAGGAAAAGGGTTAATATAATGATGTTCTATTTACAGTTGAACCTGTCATAAGCAACTTTGAATGGATTGAGCTCCGAAATCTTAACCCTTTCCCTGTTCTATAATTATTGCAAATTTAAATACCTACTGAATATTCATTAACAAAATAGTTATAAAGAAATATGGAAGGTGAAAGATTGTAGATATTTTAGAAAGCAAAGAAACAGAGCTATCAAATTCTGTTAGCAAACAGAGTAGTTAAAAAGAAAGGAAGGTGAAAGATAGAAGCAAAGAAACACTGCTATCAAATTTTATTAGCAAACAGAGAAGACCCTGATCACATGGCTCCTCTAGGAGCCGTCTGCTCTGTTTGCAAATGCATGAAACACGTTTATATGAGGGAAAGGGTTAAAAAGCAGGTGGTAACTTAATGCAGAACAAAAACAAGGCAGAAAGCTCCTACAGGAGCTTTCTGCCTTACTTTTGACCTGCATTAAGCTACCACCTGCCTTACAGACCCAAAATTAGACCTTTTTGACAGGCGCTTAAGACAGGTTCTATTGTACTAAACCTCTCCTTCAGCCCGAAACGGAGAAGTTTACTGGGACTGTTCCTGACCTTGTACCTGCCTATGTTCTATATACTAAACTTCTCCCTAAGCTCAAAACAGGTCTGATCTGGGTCTTCATCACATCGGAGAAATAAAAAAATTCTACTTAATCTTTACTCCATAAATATGCCTTTCTACGCCTTTGCAAATAGATTAGACCCAGATCAAACAACTCCTATAAGAGCTGTCTGATGAGGGTCTGTTCTGTTTGCAAATGCATCAGAAAGCCTTTATATGATTGAAGGAAAGGGCTAAGGAGACCTTTTTCCCCAATTTGTCCTTTACCTTGAGTCCTGATACAATTTACATGTAAAACACAGCATTTCATCTAAATCTCTTATTTCTCCTCCAACCCCTATCTTGCTGATATCTTTAACCCATTACCTCATAGGCTATTTTTAAATACATGTACAACCTCTTTAAATAAATCTACCGAAAAGGAACATTAACTAGAGAAAAGGAAAATTTTAGAATCTTGTAGTTTGAAACCATTGTGATAAATAGAGCATTTGCTCCTATAGGAGCAAATGCTCTATTTATCACAATGGTTTCACAAAGTGACTTTTACAGATTCGTCAAAAGTCGCCAATATGAGGGAAAGGGTTAAGGCAATTCTAATTAAACAACTGTTGAATAAATCAACTTATAAATAGTGCAGACCCAGATGAGACAGCTCCTGCAGGAGCTGTCTCATTTGGGTCTTCACTATTTACAGGTAGGTATATTGCAGTGTTTCCGCGAGTGTGCGTTTTCTGCGTTTTTGGCGCACCTTTTTCGGCCTTGACGCAATGAAATTCGGACTGTGCGTTTTCCGTGACGCAGGTTTTTTTCGGCGACGAATTATTCCATGTCCCATTGTACCGGGTTTTAGTCGTGCCCAACCCGTTCCGGGTCAGTAGACGCTTATTCATTATCAAAGACATAATTATAAGCGCCTAGGCGAGTGTGTTGATACAGTCATATTCCGCGAAAAGAAATACACACAATATCTGCTCCTTGACAGCCTTCTTTCGGGAAGATCTTGTCACATAGATAATTATTGTGATAAAAGAGATGATTTACCCGCTGAAATGGGGGCTAGTTCCCCGACCAAATCTACTTCAACTGATAAATTGCCGAGTTCGGCGAGTGAAAAGTCGGTGCGTGAAAAGTCTGTCACCATGTCTGAAAAAGCAACCCTAATTTGTCTAAACGGGAAATTCACCAGGAATGGCTGAATGAAAAATCATGGCTTTCTTACGACTGTAATAAATTGACTTGTAAGGTATGCACCAATGAGAGGAAAGACAATCCATTAACAATATGGCTGCACCAACTTTCACCACTCAACTCTTTGTTTGACATTTATGATTTAGCCTCAAATCAACTTAGGGCAGCTGTGGAGGCCACTACTTTAAGGAACAGTGTATTAAAAAAACACTTCAAACATCATTTCATAAATCATACATGTCAATGTTTAATTTTAGGGTATGACCCACCAAAATTTCAAATGACCCCCAGATTTTTAAACATGGGGTCAAACATGACCCCCAAAATATTGGAGCTGGCAGAAACACTGATATTGACGTGAATAGCAAGCAAAGGGTTAAAGTTGTGTTAACGACGGCACGCCGCAGATGGTAGAGGTCTAGATTAGACGCATAAATTTAAATCTAAATTTAACCCATTACCTCATAGGCTATTTTTAGACACAACCTCTTTGAATAAATCTACCGAAAAGGAGCATTAACTAGAGAAAAAGAAATGTTTAGAATTTTGTGGTTTCACAGAGTGACTTTTACAGAGTTGTCAAAAGTCGTCAATATGAGGGAATGGGTTAAGAATAACTCACATATTTCTCCATCAAACCCTATACTGTGACCACTCTCTAAAGTTGTCTCTTTTAGATAATTCTAAAGAGTGGTCACAGTATAGAGTTTTGTGGAGAAATGATGAGTTTAGAATTTGGGTATACATTATTTGTAGCTCTGGATAAGACACAGATCAATTAGTCATTGCATCAGGACCTAAACTGTTTGAAGCTCGTAATGTATTTTAACCCTTTACCTGTTAAATATTCATGTAAGAAATAATGGCATTATAGATATTTACTAGCTGAGTTCTTATATAGATTCATACACATAGCATTGCTTATTCTCGGTATAAACTATAAAATCAGATCTACAGGAAAACCTCTCTATAATGGCCACTAAATTGTGTTCATTAGTTGGTATTTAGGGCAGGTGGCAGCTTAAAGCAAGGTGAAAGTGAAACAGAACGCTCCTATAGGAGTGTTCTGTTTTACTTTCACCTTGCTTAAAGCAGCCACCTGCCTTTAACACAAAATACTTGATGTAATTTAGTGGCCATTATAGAGAGGTTTTACTGTATTTAATTCCATAAGCAAGAACAGCAGACCCTACTCAGACAGATATCTTATCTGGGTCTACTCTGTTTGCATAGGAGTAAAAAAGGTGTTTATATAAAGGAAAGATTTAAGCAGATAAACTGTTTGGGAAATGTAAGACAACTTTTGGCAGCTGATAATTAATTAACTTAGCATGACTGTTGTATCTGCATCATCAAACCCTTTGAATGCTGAATCTTCAAAGTGCAATAACCCATTATTGCTTAGTGACAGAGTCCATTCAGTGTAAAAGGTTATAACTTGTGAGGAGATCTGAAAACAAAGCAAACCCTGTTCAAATTATTCCTCTTGGAGCTCTTTGATCTGTTTCAATACTGTTTACAAATGCCAGTGCACCTGTGTCCCGCATTCAAAGGTTTAAATCTTTCACTGCCAATGTCGCATCTTTCATTACCTATCATAGGCTATGCAAACAGATTGGATCCAGATGAGATGCTGAGTAACTCAGCATCTCTTCAGGATCCAAACTGCTTGTTACTGTGACTGTTTTGTGAAGCAAACATGAAGAAAATAAAAAAAATAAAATTGTAGCAGACGACAAAGTTTGCAGACGACAAAATTTGGCAGTGAAAGAGTTAAACCTCTTGTACAAGTTACCTGTCATACGAAATGTCAAGGTTTGATCAACATCTGGGTTGAAAATACTTGACTTTTCGCCCACTACAAATAATTATCTTAATTATCTCTAATAAACACCCACGGGAGCATGACATTTTTAAAAGGAGCTTCTTGCATTTTGTACACAGTGGTTGCTTAACCCATTACCTCAGAGGCTATTTTTAGATATAACCTCTTTGAATAAACCTACCGAAAAGGAGCATTAACTAGAGAAAAGGAAATTTTTAAAAAATTTAAGTTTGAAACTATTGTGATAAATAGAGCATTTGCTCCAATAGGAGCAAATGCTCTATTTATCACAATGGTTTCACAAAAGTGACTTTTACAGAGTCTTCAAAAGTCGTCTTTATGAGGGAAAGGGTTAATGCAGAAAGAAAGCAATGTAGAAAGCTCCCTGGGGAGCTTTCTGTGCTGCTTTCAGTCTGTATTAACGCTAAATTCCTTCATATAAATTAATTTCTTGCATTTGAAAGCCGAGTAGACCCAGATCACTAGGTACTGAAATTGAGAATTAATTATATAGAACAGGGAAAGGGTTAAGCTACCATCGGTATTTTAATAAAAACTTCTATTTCTTGATTTACTGGCTATTATATTGAGTTTTGTTGATAGTTAGCTTTGCCTTAGAAGTATGTGGGCATTTATTTGAGTGGGGGCCTTTACTAGGGAAGGCACAGTTCATATAATTATCAAAAAGGAGTGTTGACACCCAAATCTATCAAAATGAATGCAACATTAATTAGCTTAATATTTAATGGCATATGAACCATTAAAGTTAAAACTGCAGAATCGGATACATAATTCAAATAGCAAACAGAGCAGGCCCTGATCACATGGCTCCAACAGGAGCTGTCTGATTGTGTCCACGTACTCTGTCTATGAGGGAGCTGAAAGGCAAATCTAGGCAGTAAAGAGTTAACCCTTCTCTCTCATACAGTTAGTGATACAAACACTTTTTATGCCATTGCAAACAGAGTAGACCCAGATCAGATATCTCCCGAGTAGGAGCTGCCTGATCAGGTTCATCTTTGTTTGCTTTTGAAATTATAATAGAAAACCCAACTCTACAGTTCTACCAATACCAAAATTCCCTGGTTATATAATTATATGCCATTAAAAAATAAGCTAATTAACCCTTTCCCTCATATAAATGTGTTTTCACGCATTTGCAAACAGAGAAGACCCAGATCAGATGGCTCCTAGAGGAGCCATCTGATCAGGGTCTGCTCTGTTTGCTTATGAAAATTGATAGAGCTGTTTCTTTCGTTTCTAAAATGGCTAACATGTTACACCTTTCATATTTCATTGTAACTATTTTCCTCGTCAATATTCAGTAGGTATTAAAATTTGGACTAAATATAGAATAGGGAAAGGGTTAATATTCATGATGTCATTATTTCTTACATGAAATTTCAACAGGGAAGGGTTGAAATGGCATTTATGAACTGGCTGGCTCAGTGTTGGAAGTTTGAATCGGTGAAAGACCTGGGTTATTGACATCCACATACATGTACCGTATGTATGTTTATCAGTAACCAAATTAACCCTTTACTCCATGAATACCCTTCTCTACACCTTTGCAAACAGAGTAGACCAAGATCAGATTGCTCCTATAGGAACCGTCTGATCAGGGCCTGCTCTGTTTGCTTATGGAAATTTACAGATCTGGTTTGCAGTTTTCAAAACAGTAAAAAAATACATTTCAATATTCCATTTTATTGACCACATCTATGAATACTCATGAGATGATTGCATCTTGACTAAATTAAACAGAGAAAGGGTTAATAAAAAAGGGTTGGACGATTAATCATTCATGTCATTTGAAGCATAAATTTCCTGATACTGAACCCGTATCTGACTATCTGCCACCAAACACACATTTGCAAACAGTTCGGATCTAGATCAGACACTGAGTAACTCAGTGTCTCATCAGGATCCAAGGTGTTTGACACTGGGCCGAACTTTTTTTCAAAAGCTTACCGACAGTCGAAATGCATCAGATCCAGATTTGAGCAAACATTATTTTTATACAGCTGGACAAGGGTTAACCCTTTCCTCCATAAATACACTTTTCTATGCCGTTGTAACCATTTCTTGAAACCATTGTGATAAATAGAGCATTTGCTCCTATAGGAGCAAATTCTCTATTTATCACAATGGTTTCAAACTACATGTACAAAATTCAAATTTTTTCCTTTTCTCTAGTTAATGCTCCTTTTCGGTAGATTTATTCAAAGAGGTTGGTTCGAAAAATTGCCTATGAGGAAATGGGTTAAACCTTTGACAAAATTGTGATACCCAGTGTACATTAACTCTCCCTATAATCAGGATTCAAACTCCATAGGAGCAAATGCTCTATTTATCACAATGGTTTTAGAAAGTTACTTAACAGAAGCGTTAAAAGGTGTCAATATGCGGGAATGGGTTAAATGCTTCAAGTGTCATACATGGCATTAAAAGTGGGACAATTGTAAATCTAAATGCCATCCCCTCCTTCAAGTGGCAGAACTACACATCATAATTTATAACTTAACTGATAAAATCTCTTATGTGGTTCTTTTACATTTCGTTTATTATGTCAGTCTGACTTCCTGTTTCATTGTATTTTTTCAATTTTCTTCCTTTTGTCATGGCCAAAGTCACTTTATGACGTGTACTGCTTCTTGTCAATTTAACCCTTTCCTTCATATTTAGCGTTTTCAAGCATTTGCAAACAGTACACCCAGATCAGAGGGCTCTTATTGGAGCTGTTTGCTTACGGCATGATATAGATCTGATTCTATAGTTTTATGTAGAAACTAAAGCTAGACAAGGAGACAATTCTAAAGAGTCAGGTCAAAGTATAGGATTTGGTGGAGAAATAAAGGAGCTATCCTATCTTCTTACAGCTAATAAATTCCTGAATCAGACAAAATTCCCAGTTTCAAGAGTATGGGTCATCTTCCCAAAATGGTGAAAAGCCCTGTGTTCAATGGTTTTAACACTTCGCTTGCTATTCACGTCAATATACCTACCTGTAAATAGTGAAGACCCAGATGAGACAGCTCCTGCAGGAGCTGTCTCATCAGGGTCTGCACTATTTACAAGTTGATTGTGCAACCAGTGCACTCCACAGAAGTGACTGCACAGCGAAATAGTTGTACACAGTGAAGATATATGTAATTATACAACAGGGCATGGGTAAAGAAGGAGAAATGTATTTTAAAATTCAGCAAGCAAAGGGTTAAATTTACGCATCTTATCTGGACATCTGCATGGTTACATAATACTTAAACTGCTCTGATCTAATATTTCGACCACTAAGGGCCTTTGTCAAAGATTATCTTTGACAAAGGCCCTTAGTGGTCGAAATATTAGATCAGAGCAGTTTAAGTATTATGTATTATATTAATTCCCTATTTTGGAATATTTACTTCATTGTGCATGGTTACAGATAAGGTTTTGTCAGAGCTCCAGATAAGATGCGTAAATTTAAACATTTTCAAGAATAACTCCTTTATTTCTCCACCAAACCCTATACTGTGACCACTCTTTAGAATCGTCTCCAAGAGACGATTCTAAAGAGTGGTCACAGTATGGGTTTTGGTGGAGAAATGACGATTTTAGTATTTGAGTACGCACTCTTATCTGTAGCTCTGTTTTGTGTTAATTGGGTATTTACTCCTTACCTTTTCAAGGAATTGGGTAATCAGAGTTTCAATTGAGTATCAAGAAAATTGTTACTCCATCAATATGAAATGAATTGCTTTTTTATTCCAACAGTTTTAGATTCAATATATTTTATATGTTATAAACCTATAGCTAAAATTGAGATTGGTGTACTTCACAGAAATTTTAGTCTGTAATTCTAAGCCCATTTACTGATACTCAACACCCGAATGGTCGATGTAGCCCTTTATTTTCAACACCTCATTTTTTGTGCAGGAGTATTGTGTTTTAAAAGTACATGTATGAGTCAAGCCAGAGATACTTTGAAACATATTTCTTGACAGTTTTTTGCCGACTTAAATTGCACCGTCTCTACTAGTGGCTTACAGATTTGCGACAAAAGATCGATGATTATACTACTGACCTCTTTTGAGGTATTACACACCTTGTTCACAAGCTCACCAATGACGCATTTTACAAATTATTTCTGCTTCGCCAAGGGAAGAACTAATATAATTAAAGAAAGTGTTTTTCTGTTCTCTTTTTCCGTCCCCGTGATGCCATGTTTACGCATATAGCAGACGATTTGACTGGTTTACTATCTGAAACAAACCTAATGAAAAGGACCCTGCATAACATCCTATATGATATACCGAGATTTGTGACCGGACCCGTAAAATACAGAGTCTATTCTGGACTGAGTGACAGGTGGGCCATTGGCCCATCAGTCATAAAATGAATGGGCCATTTGGAAACTTTGATGAGCCAACCAAGTTTACACCTTATTACCATGGAAGTATTTTGCAGTATGTAACCTGTTTAACCTGTCTGAAAATAAAATGAATGCACTTGTCTACATGTTTTGTTGTCATTCAAGTGCCAATCAGTTC
Source organism: Azorinus chamasolen (assembly GCA_963576725.1). Taxonomy (NCBI): domain Eukaryota; kingdom Metazoa; phylum Mollusca; class Bivalvia; order Cardiida; family Solecurtidae; genus Azorinus; species Azorinus chamasolen. The sequence continues at coordinate 2,003,094 of OY755251.1, read as the reverse complement.
TCTCTAGATACTGTCTATGCTGGACGCATGTCTCATCAATGTGCTCGTATTTTGAACATCCTGTCACAAAAGTGTTTTTACGATTGTGTTTTTGGCAGATAACACAAAACATCAAATTTTTCTCAGCATCGTAATGTAACCAGTTAAATTTAGACAGCCAACTTGCCTGAATCCGCGGTGACACGGCATTCCAAGCTACTAGAAGCCTGATCACTGGCCCATTCAGTTCGCCATTAAATTCTCAGACTCATCTAATGCTGAATCCACAGGCTGCTTCGGCACTTTCGTGAAGAAATGTAATAAAGTCCTGCCCTACTTTCAGCCTTTCTTTCTGACATAACTGCTTTATTATCATATAGAAAAGTCCAGATCACATTTGTTACAAAATGTTTTTCACTTTCGTTTTTAACTCGTGTGAGAAACTATATGGTTTTGATATATAAATTTACCAATCAAATTGCGTAAAAACCTTCACACCAGATGCTGTATCTGGGTGATGTCTCCAAGCAACAAGTAGCGACTCTCTTTCACGAACTCTTTCACGACCATGAAACGAAAACAAAACATCCCGATGTGAATTCAGATTAAATTCTATATTTAGGGTGGGAGGATTTGGGATTTTGTGCGCCGGCATGGCCCTATGATGGAATTCTCGCTGCGCCATTTGTAATTTGTATGCGTGAATCCCGCAAAGGCGCATCCCAGAATAGATTCTGAAAATAAGCTGTATTTACGAAATGAATAACCAGTCTAACCGGTGATGCAGTAAAACAAGTACGGTGTCACAGTAAACAATAGTTATTTATGTCTAACATTTATGTTAACCCTTTCCACCATAAATATGCCTTTCTACACCTTTGTAATAACCACTTCTTGAAACCACTCCTATAGGAGCAAATGCTCTATTTATCACAATGGTTTCAAACTACAAAATTCTAAAACTTTTCTATTGGGTAGATTTTTCTTGTGTGCATGGCAGTTGTGCAATCCTTTTCATACATGGAGGTACTAAATGTATTCAAAGAGGATGGGTCCTAACAGAGTCTATGAGGAAATGTAATGGCCACGTTAAAATCACTTTAATGTCATGAAAATGGCCAATTTCAATATCTTTAAAAACAGGTTAATATCGTAGAAACTGCAACAGGTGCATAAATAACATCAAGTCACGTTGTGCTACCACAGGGGGCCATTTTGTGGGTCTGGATGGTCTAAAAAGTTAAAAAAAATTGATTGGGTCGATTTAGTGTTATATTATATACAAGGGTTCCAACCCTCGATTCACCGATTTCCCAACCCATAAATTTGAAATATCGCTCTATTTCAGATAGCCAAGATGTAATAACAACTAAAGTTTGGTATGAGAGTGAAGCAGGGACATTGTACTTTTGATACATTTCGACTAAGCCGTAGCCAGTGCCGAGGTGAAATTCCTACAATATACGCTGATTTTGCTAACTCAAACGAGAAGTCGCAACAACGATTGATGCTTGCCCCCCCTTGTAAAACGGCCATAATCGTGATGTCTCGGAAAAAACGATTGTGCAATCAATACATATGACAAAAGGCTATTGTTTACCTCTCATGTTCTCTGCAGACACTGATGCAGATCCGAAATGCAGACGAATGTTCGTGCAATTAGCAGATTTAAAGCTCTTTCAGACTACTATTAGTCACGCGACTCCTTCCTTTACAATAACAACATCCAGGTGCCTGTTATCTTGCTTACCATTTAAGCGTTAACGAGAACAC